>KV424491.1:0-226702 GCA_001632445.1 Peniophora sp. CONT | reverse complement strand
TATATCAAGCAAAACAAACCTATTTTGGCTCCACTTGTGTTCCCGTAACGGGTAACGCATTTTTTCGATGAACTTGTGGTCGAAAAACTACAGTATATTGTGTCGGCGCTGGTGGAGAGATTCAGCTATGATCACTATTTCCGGCGCGGTTGTGGGCTCACCGAGTCAATGTCTTCAGAGTTCAATGCCGCTTTCCGGGTGATGAGATATAAACAGCGGGCGATCATGAGTGTGCAAGCAGGTATGGCCGCCACCGAGCCCACTTGCAGATGAATCGCTGTCACGGTGTGACATATGTTAACAATGGTGCATGTGATGGTAGAGGCTAGCTCACATATGTCGCAGAAGACAGGCTCTCTCCATATGATATTTTGGATCGCAGTGAGCAGTGCCAAGCAGGCAATTCAAACAGAGAGCACGAAGACGCCTAAGTTCCACGACTGTCGTAGTTGTCTCGTAAGCAAGACCAGTAGCATCATGAAGAATGCGAGGAAGTTCGCCACAGGAACAAGAGGATAGGTTGACTTCATGGCAAACAGACACAGAATATCTGTTTACTGGCAGCCGCTGGCTTTTAAAGCTGCATGGTAGAGCCACTTCGTGAGAACATCCTTGAGGATGACGTGAACAGACTGTTGCTGTGGAGAGCGAGCATTGATATCGAAGGCAAGATGTTGCGCCAATAGGGTCAAGCAAACCCACTCGGGGTCTTGATCGAAGGGCGAACACGTATCGAGATGATTGTATCTTGGATGCCGGAGTTGAAAACCGGTAGCGAGTTTATCAAAGGTCAAGCACTTGGACATCTCGCTATACCGAAGGGAGTAGAGGTCGATTTACTCCTGGACAGGAAATAAGAGAAAGCCTACAAAGCGATGAGTAGGTTGATAGACGGCATGTCAGGCAGACGGTCCAGCAGAGGAATCCCGAGTCGTCAAACCCTGTTGAGGTGCGAGAATAGATGATAGATCTGCACGTATACCCCAAAAGTTATGCAGAAGCTTTTCCAGCATTCCCCACGCCAGCTAGCGCACGCAGCGGATGGCAGAAGAGTTACATTGATCGTATACCGATCCGTGGATGAACTTTGCCCGCACGGCCGGCCATGGTGTCTACTTTGGCATCTATCAACAGCTGCGCTCAACCCGTCCAGCACACCATAGCACCAACGAGCATCACGTCCAACCATTTGACGCGGGTCAAGGAGCGTGCCGCTAGATCTTCCTCATGCGAGGATAGAGTTCGCGCATTGGCTCAAGTTGAACCGAGGAGGTCGCCGCTCCGCATCTTGTCTTATTTGTGCATTCGCGATTGTTGATCGTCCAACGAGCGCAAGCCACACCTGACCCTCCCTGAGTAAAGTTTTGGGGTGAGCCATAGATTGAGAATCAGCGTTCATGGCGGACACTTAGCCCTTCCCGAGAAGTAGTGCGCCTGGGAGGACGATCCAAGACTTCTGGTCTACAAGGTGCAATACAGTTCACGGTAGAAGCCTGCCAGATATATTGATGTAGAGCGGGAGATTTCAGAGAACGTCGGTTGAGCTCTACACAACAGGGTGACAGCTCTGTATTCTTCCAGGCTCATCGTCGTCGTTAAAAGATGAGGCGTTCCAGGATCTAATCATCGACGGAGAATGCCGAGGGATACCCACGCTCGTCTAGGCTAGAGCCCGCTTCTTCAGGCGCCGATATGCTGTATGTATTCTTGGATACCATCACTCACTAGAGGACGAAAATCGTGCCCAGGTGGGCTTTTGGTGAGGCCACCTCAGATCTCATATCGCTAGCGATGTATTTCCACTGTGGGCGCTTGTAGACGCCAATACTTCAGTGCGTGGGAAGGAGAGCTTAAGGACGTCATCGACGTTCGGTTCCGCGGGGTTGTAGCGCAACTTCATCCAGAACCACTACCTGCTTTCCGAGTCAAACTATGCCAGACTCAACACCAATGGCAATATCTCTGCCAACTGCGGCCGCAGGTGCATCTGCGGAAGCACAAACGGCTGCGTTTGAATCGGATCCGCGAATACATTATGACCGACAGAGTGCGACATGGCGTTTGGAGGATGAGAACGGGGACGAGTTAGAGTACGACGCGGCAAAGGGTATCTGGGTGCCAGTGGTGAGTTGCTCGTTGTGTATTGGTTGTTTTAGTTGAAGAATATAGGTACAATGGTGTGCCTGCTCTAGGTCGACGAGGAACTTCTCAAAAGCCAACAGGCCGCCTACTCTGTCGCCGGTGTAGACGAAGAGGTGAGTATAATGACTGTTCACGTCACAGAGTCACGGTTGCTCATTCATGTTAATTAGGCGCCCGCAGCACCCGTATTAGCACGGACGAGCAAGAAACGCAAGGAGCCCGAAGACTATACATCCTCCACCCTCGGCCAACCCGGTCCCTCGATCAAACGCGGTAAAGGCGACAAACCTGGAAACGGCCAAATGAAGGAGCGCAAGTCGAAGAATACGGCTGTATATGTGACGAAGCTACCGTACGACGCGTCGCAGGACGAGATCGTCGAGCGCTTCTCCAAGTTCGGGTTGATCGAGGAAGACGACGAGGGAGAGCCGAAGGTGAAGATGTACGCGCGCGAGGATGGGAGCTTTAGTGGCGAGGCGCTCGTTGTTTATTTCAAGGAGGACTCGGTTATGCTTGCGGAGAATATGCTTGACGATGCGGAGTTTCGTCTTGGTGATGCTCGTTCGCGGATTGGAGTCAAGAAGGCGGACTTCTCGCATAAAGGGCATGGTCCAGCTAATGGCGAGGGAGACAAACCGCGGAAGACAGTCGACAAGAAGAAGATCACGAAGAGGATAGGCAAAATGCAGCAGTACGTCTTTCAATGTGAGTTCACGCTGTCGTACGCTGATACGCCCGACAGAAAGCTATTGGAATGGGACGACGAGGACAACTTCGGGCCTGCCATCACTGACAATGACAAGCAGGAGACGGCGAACAAGAACAACAGGGTCGTCGTACTGAAGCACATGTTTACTCTCAAGGAACTCGAAGAGGATAAGTCACTGCTTCTTGACCTGAAAGAGGACGTGCGCGAAGAGTGCGAAGCCTTAGGGAACGTGACTAACGTAGTGTTATACGATGTACGTGCTACGCTACATCTCTGTCTTTTGACTTGAACTGACCGTGATTTCTAGGCCGAGCCAGACGGTATTATGACGGTCAAATTCCGCGACCCCGTCAGCGCCCAAGCATGTGTCCTTGTACGTCGTCCTTTAAAACCTTCACACTCGCTAGTTCGTGCTCACGATCTTCCAGAAAATGAACGGCAGATTCTTCGCAGGACGCAGAATAGAAGCCTCCTTGTGGGGCGGCAAGGCGCGTTTCAAGCGCAGTGGCTATACCGACGACGTCGAGGGAGAGGGCGATGCCGCAGAGAAGAAGCGTTTGGACGACTTTGCACAATGGTTGTTGTCAGAGGGCGACTGAACGAATATCGTGGGCGTAATGACAATGTATATGCTGCTGTATAATGTCGTGCGGTGGAGGAATATATTATATACAAATTGTCCAGGCGAGTCGGATCCTGAGGCGTGCAAAGTCATGAGAAGGCGTGAAAACGTGTCTAGTGCTGAAGTGAGACTGTAATGTATTGTCCAGATCGAGCAGAACAATTTAGCTTGCGCGGACTAAGAGGCGCATAGCTGTATAGCGGCATGAGTTGCTCGCGCATAGTCAGCGTTGAGCATAATCACCAGCAGGTGAAGTACGCCTTCTTCTCGATGAGCTCGAGACGCTGGAAAAGACAGGATTAGTTACATCCAACGCTCGACAGATTACACGTACCTCAACAATAACGGTCTTCTTTCTCGACGACTCCTCCGACTCGTGATCCTGCATCCACTCCAACCCGAGCCCGCTCCTCTGCTCGATACCCGACTGCCTCATCGTCCAGCGCCCATGCGAAACATTATCAAGATGCGACAAACTCTTCGACAGCGCCGCCACGTCCTCCTCGTCCTCTTCTACATCCGCCGGCACTGAAGCCACATCCGAATGGGTATGAACGCTCGAAGACGAGCTGACTTCCAGTACAGGCGCCAATGACGGTGACGACGCGAGGAACGGCGCAGTTGGCGCGGAGCTCGGACCCGAAATGGCCTCGGGCGGCGAGAGCAGTCCCAGTATAGGTTTAGGGGGCCTTGCAAGATCACCCACATCCTGCTCCTCGTCCATCTCATCTACCTCATCCTCCCCTCCAGCAAGCCTATCAAGACCAGCCTCCACTCTATCCAACCTCTCCATATGTTCAAGCACAGTCACACCTGTAGTACCCGGATGCACGCGCTGGAACTTGGCGCTGAACGGCACAGGCCGTTGGAAGCCTGATGTGTCGGTGCTGCTCATCCTACGCATGCGGGGTGGAGGGAACTCTGAGGCGCTGCTTCTAACGCGTTGATGGGATGGACGTGGTGGGAGGGAGGCAATGGAGCCTGTGAGCGGTCCAGCAACGGCTTCAATGGCAATGGAGGTCGCGAGAGATGCAGAATCGTCTGCTACTTCCAACTTGTCGTCCCAGACCATTGCCGACGTTCGTCGAGTAAGCTCGAGCGGGCCTGATGAGCTGCATTAGTATGTCGTAAACGCGAACGCTACGGAGGCCAATGTACCTTCGTCCTAGGAGATTATGTCTGTTAGCAATGTCGACGTTGAAAGGAGAGGAATATGCATACATCATGTCGGAGAGACTGAACGATATTCCACGCCTGACCCTTGATCAAAGCCAGCTGCTTCGACCACATCCTCTCGTTGAAGTCGGGGTCGACCGCGAAAAGCTCTCGCAGTTGATAGGTAGTATCCTGCCACCATTCTTTGCTCGTAAGCATCGGCAAGAAATGGTCTCTTGTCTGCTGGCTGAACGGTCGTCCAATCAAGCTGACAGGCAGATACAACCAGCCGTAGGTATACGATCTCCACCCATGCGGGTGCTCATGGGGGAACGAAAGCGAGTTGTCGATGGCGGCGATGTGAATGTGCGGGTGCTTTCTATAGTCGTCTGCAGCGGTCGAGTTAGAGCGGGAAGGTCGCGGTGGAGGTACGAGGTTCGGGTTCGGATTGGGTGTCGCGTCTGGTGGTGAGGCAGTGAAGGAGGGTGTACGGATCTCGCTCATCATGGGTTTGCCGCGGGTGGGCGCGGTTGATACGTGCGATTTCTCATGTTCGGCGTCGCAGTACTTGATCATATAATTGTCGGCGCCACGGTCAGTATTCCTCATGAGATAATCTTCGTGACGACGGTGAGCAATGCGAAAGTAAAGAGAGGTATGCGAGCCTCACCGAGTATTACAAGCCTAGAAAGGGATCGTCAGCAATTGTGGTCGTAAGATAAACATAGTCAACTTACTTCTCAAGCTCGGCCCGGAAGCTTCGCTGTAACACAGGCGACCAGTAGAATGGCACATCGCCGTCGGTCGTTTCCGACGCGTCGAAGGTAAAACGATTCTCCTCTTCGTCATCCTCGAAAGTCTCATCCTCTGCGCCAGTTTTGCCGCACACAACCTTGATAGCACCGAGCATGCGTTTGTTGAAGTTACGCCGACGATGCGTCGAGTCGTCGAAGGTGTCAGCGATGGAGCGACCTGGCCATGGGTGCTTGCGAAGGAAGTCAGAAGCATCTGGACGGTGTCAGGGTTTGGACGAGGTGCATCCGGAGGTGGAGACTTGCCGGTATATCCGTGCATGAAGACCTGCATGCTACCGATCTTGTCCGGTAACGGCTTGCCCTTCTTGTGATTTGACCGGTCAATCCAGTCGTAGAAGAAGGCCTTGAGTACGACTTCAGCAGATCCTTTAAACGAGATGAAGAGGATATAGTTACGGTACTGGACAGCGACACGAGTTCGGTACGTGGGACGATATTCAAGTCTAGTCTTCGGTCTAATAATGACGCAGCCGCTTCTGAGATGTAACTGTAGAAGAACGTGAGTGGGTGAAGAATAGGACACAATCATGCGCTACCTTAGGTTAGGAATGAGACAAGCGCGCCCGAAAGGGATGATGAAGCTGAGTTTGCGGTGCAGCCATTTGGTAGTCTAAAGAACCATGAGCAGTAGCAGGGATGTGAATGCAGTTCCACTGACCTTAGGGTTTAAACGTCCATACGGCTCCTCGTCTTTCGGCTTAAAGACACTACAATATTCGTGAGACTGAGAACCAAGACAAGTGGAATTGGCACGCACGCAACAGTCTGTACCTTTCCGTCCAACTTGGCTCGAGCAAAGTACGAGCCAGACGAACCCTTCGTGATCATCTTGGGATGTAAGCCTTCCAGTATAGCCGACTTGATAGCATTGACAGTCCTTTCATGACATTAGTGTTCCATATGGGTCACATTTGCATTGTACACACCCATCGTACTGTTCCTTGCTCATAGGCGGGCCATGGTCAAGCGTCTTGACCTGTGGCGCGTTAGGCAACTGAACTTCCAAACATAGATTTGGGGACGCACCAAGCCCTTGATTGCAACCCTGCCTGTCACCGGCGGGTCGAATACGCTCCGCAAGATCTCCAGCTTCTCGTGTATTGGACCAGTCTTCTTCTTCTTGCGCTTCATACGCTGAGCTATGGACTCCGTCCACCTTCACATATTATTATTAGACCCGTGTATACTCTCACAGCAAGCCCGCCATCCGTACGCAGGGAGACCTCTGCTACGCACCTCTTGAAGGCATTGTCTAATTTCCGAATATCTATTGAACCAGGACGGTTCGCGCGCCGTATTCCGCGCGGCTGCTCTTGAACGAGCGTGGGTAGCAGGGCGTCTCCCTCCTCGTAATCATGGTCTTCATCGACTGTCTGAGGCAACGCCTCATAGTCAGAGCGGTTTGGCATCGGTAAGTCGGTGAGACTGGAAGGTAACGTGTGGCCGGAAGCGAGCGTGTACCGCTGCTGCCGATGGCGGCGGGACCAAGTGCGTTCCCCACGCGCGCGCGTGGCCCGTCCTCGGATATATATTCCACGTGTGGCGGTCTTGTTACGTGCCTTGATCCAGCATATATAAAGGTATGTTGTGTAAAGCGCTACAGGTTATCTCCGCCCTTCACCAGGGCCTGCGAGCTCTCTACACCCTATCTTTCTCGCTAGTAGCACGAACTCAACATGCCTACACCACAACTCTACGAAGAGCTCTGGCTCGAAGGCCCTTCAAACACAAAGTTCTACACCCGCGTCTATACGCCTCCACAACCTACTCCTGCGCGGGCCGTGCTCATCTACGTGCATGGATTCTGTGATCAGATCTCTGGGCAATACTACACTGATGACCATACCGCTATGGCACAGCGCGGTATCGCCGTCTTGTCTTATGATCAGCGTGGCTTCGGTAAGACAGCTCTCGGCGAAGGTCGCAGTCCCGACAGCGCGTATGGCAATACCGGAGGCGCTAAGGACCGTATGCGCGACGTCGAGTGGGTTGTCAAGGAAGCATCCTCGCGTTTCAAAGATCTGCCCATATTCCTCCATGGGTTCTCTATGGCTAGTATTCCTGGCATAATCTCGCGTTTGCGAGATGATTGACGAGTGTCGCTTCGAACAGGGTGGTGCCCTCGTTCTGGACTTTGTCAGTCGGCCTTCGAGCCCTCCGAGCAAAGAGGGGCAGGCTCTGGTCCGCGGCGTCATTTCCAGTAGCCCTCTGATCAAACTTGTCGACGGCGGTCCACCGATGCCCTTGCGCACCCTCTTGAACTGGACTGGCAAAGCTCTCCCGAACATGCAATGGAACACCCCTCTACGCGCCAAGGTATGCAACACGTGAATGTCGGTTAACGACTTCACCGCCTCTAACATCGAAGTGCAGGAACTGTCGCACGACCCGAAGATAGCAGAGTTGGTTCTGAGTGATCCGTTGCTTGAACCTCACGGTTCTTTGCAAGGGATTGGGGACATGCTGGATCGTGCGAGCACATTATACATGTCCTCAACGTATGGATCCCTTATTGAAGAGAATGCCTATAGGGTGACAATCTCCTGAGCAACGGATACAAATCGTGGCCGTCAGACCTGCCTGTATGCGCACCTTAACGCCCCCTTTGTCTGCAGGAGACGCACTGACGCGCCATTTTACAGGTTCTCTTTACCCATGGGACCAGCGATCCTGTTACCTCATGGAAAGCGACGCAGAAGTTCCATGACAAGCTGGAAGCGCGGGACAAAAGCATAATCACTTACCCTGTGAGCTTCGGGGCGTCTCCCTCGGTATTCCGAGTGCTTACGATTCATCCACTTACTACAGGACATGTTACACGGGTTGAATACTGAACCAGATGCCAAAGATAAGTATCGCGAGGATATCATCTCATGGATTGAAAAGCACATCTAGTTCGAAGCGTTTGCAAGGGTTGCCAATCTAATGGACGATGGATATAAATGCTGGATGGAATCACCGGGACACTCTATATGCTGCTTGGTCTTGTATACACTGTATCATATGTATCTTGTTTCCGAAAAAGTTACCTGCTTTGTCGACGATGCCTTGGTGCCTGCACCTGGAGCACGCCTGTGGGCGCGAGCCTTGCGAATGCGGACTCGACATGCAGTGATGTCACGAAAGAGCAACGGTCCGAGATCCGAACGACCCTAATCTCGCCATTGCCTCTCATTGCGCTCGCCTTTGTCCCTTCGTTCTACCATCATCCTTCCCCTCAGACGCGCACTTAGTACTACACTCATCTCTACAAATATGTCGCAGAGTGCGTTGCCTACACCTCTCAGTGTGAAAGCGCCAGATCACTGATGTGGCACGCGCCCAGAGTACATCGTCGTCTTTAACAAGAGCACCTCTGCGGAGGACATCGAGAAGGAGATCGCCGCAGTAGAAGCAGCTGGCGGAGAGGTCCACCAGAAGTACACAACGTCGCTGAAGGTGCGCTCAACGTACGACTCTCGCTATGACGCTCACTAATAGAGGCTATCAGGGCTTCTCTGCGACTATCCCGGAGAGCCACTTGCAAAGCCTCAAGAACCTCCAGGGCGACGGAGGAAAGATCCAGCATATCGGTTCGTCGTGAAACATCTGAATATGAATAGATGGCTGAATATTCCATGACAGAGGCCGATGGCGAGGTTCACACCCAGTGAACGTTCCATTAGACTAGCAATACGAATCTCGAAGGACATCCATTCTAGCTGTTGTACTATATCGCTTGAATTATACGCCGCAAGCGTGCTGAATCATTGAAGAAACTCGTGTTTGAACAACGATGCCTTATCGTTCGGCCTTCCTTAAGTGACATAAGTATTGTGGCCTATCATATATGCGCTACGCATGAGCACGAGATTGACAGGATTGATCTTATCTAGTCTTCAAAAGCAGCGTCCAGCAATTGTGTCTTGTTCGCATCGCGATCAACACATACATCTACGAAACACGCACGTCCTCCTTTATACAGATATCGTACACGGTAATGTCAAAACTGATCAAGCAGGCGGACCCCCGGGACTAGGACCGAATCCTGCCCCCATCTTCGGCAGCGGGACGTACGACGTAAACTCCCAAACGCGCGTCGGCTCGCCCTCAGCTACCCATCCCATCTTCTCCATGGTCAAAGCCGCTGCGCGCACAAACAGCGTCCCGTCTGCAGCTGTTGCCTCAGGGTACGGGCCAGCGTAGAAGCCCTTACCGCGACCGCCGTACATCTGCGAGAACGCCCCGAGCGAACGAATGAGCTTCACTAGGTGCTCGTTCGGATGAGCGATGATGCTGGGCCAGATACGCGCCCAAGTCGAGGCTGGCGACGAGTAGCGTTCTGTCTGAGTCAGCGTGCCCATATTGCGTTGTGCGGAGCCCCGCGTCTCCGGGGCAGGGGCGTTGGAGTAGACGAAGGCGCCGTCTGTGGCCGCGTAGAATTCGGCAATCGGTATGGGAGCCCTGCCCATGGCGACATACCAATGTGCGCATTGGTTGACGAATCCTCGCAAGAGCATGACGCGACTACGGAGTGGCAAAGGCGGATCGAGCGTCGTACAGTGTCTGGAGTTCGCAAGTACGAGGTTGGGTATGAACATGCTGCTGGTCACGAAGTGCATGCTGTACGGATGAATCAGTGCTTGCCCATGTAACGAGAGCGATGTCACGAACGAGATGAAGCTATTGTGCATGACTTGATCGGGGCTGCGCTTGCCCCAGCCAGCAACTGCGAACCATGCAGTCACGGTAAGGAGCACGTCCTCGACCATCAAGGCTATCTGGCTCTCAACCTTTTCCGCGGGTACGCCGTCCATCCACGCGTCGAACCATGCGGATACATGCCCAGCTATACGAAGTCCTGCGCCGCGAAGTGTAACCCCATAGTCTCCCAATGGTGGGCCACCTTTCAGACCGAGGGAACCCTGAGATAAACTGTCGTCTGACAGAAGGGCAGCAACCAACCCAAAGAAGTTTTTGGAAGCGAGTGTTGAAGTAAAGGAAGCCGAAGGCAAATCAAAGTTCAGTATCACGGCGTTGATCTCGCGAATGGTCTTCCTGTCTTCCGGAGAGGCAGCAAACAAGTCAACTTCGGACATGCCTTGGTGGGGATGATGGACAGCCGTCATGGCCAGTCCTTCCGCAACCTGCTGAAGAACACCGAACTGGCACTCGTCAGTATAGATAGTAGATATAGAAGGGCCACAGAAGATACGTACCTCGATACCATAGCCAAGATGGATATGAGGATGGAGGATACCAGCCCAGTACCTTGCCAACATATTGGGATCGTTGCAGTTGGGATCGGCGTAGTTGAATTCCTCGGCAAGGATGAACTTTTGGATAGCCTCGGTAGGCGAGTGCGAGAGGAGGTAATCGCAGAAGTACACGAGATAAGCACCGTAGAACCTGTAGAACAACATCGGCAAGGCATAAGCGTAGGAAAGGCAGAGACGTTACTTCTCATCTCCAAGGTGCTGGAAGAACGTCTCATCGGTGATCTCCTGTGGGCTGGATTTGATGGGCTGTTCGTATCGAGCGTGCGAGGCGTAGATCTCTTTCAGTAGAGCGGGAGATGCTCCTAGACCGTAGGCAGCGAAGAGATGGTCCATGACATGGCTGAGCGCGTTGCAGTCAGTAGACCGAGGGTACAAGATAAGACACTATGCTTACTTGTGCTGCCTCTTGTCGCTGCTGAAGTAGACATGGTTGTGTTGAGCATTATGCTTGAGAAATTCGATAAGAGCCTCGGCGCTTTCAGCAGTGGCGCCCGGTAGATTCAAGTTGCCGCTTGAAGTGGGAGAGCCAAAGAGTTTCGCCAAGAAATTGGAGGTGTCCAGTGAAGTGGCCATGGGGATGGCAGGGTGTGAGACGAGGATGCATGTCTATGTGCTTCAACGTTAAGTACGGGCGCGAATCTAGGCAGGAGCGCCGAACAGTATTTGGCTGACGCCTGCTTATCCGCATCCCGACGGCGACGGACCGGGTGTCCTCCGTCGAAGCGGACGAACCCCAAGCAGCGCGGCGCTGCTGCCGAGAAGAATCGTCCTTCCAGAACCACAAATGGCTGATCATCTACAGCGAAACACCGTGGACTGTAGTCATCGAGTTGATATGATGCTTTGGAGAATTCGCGACGTTGACAAAGCCTTGCACGTTCACTGGAGGGAGTGGTATAGAGCCTGAATAGACCCCCTGTTGGACGTTAGTCAGTCGACAAATCCTGTCTCCGCGGCACGTAGACAAATCAATCAATGATACACAACTGTACTCTGGTATTGATAGTGGTAGTCACTGTTCACGGTGATTGGTGAGCGAAGTTGCGCGGGAGATCTTCGAAGTGGACTTTCGTGTGAGCACTGTTGAACAGACTGCTCAAAGCGCCCATAGATCACCACACCCCCAAAGATGCAGACGCTCCAGAACCCACTACATTCGATTACGGGTGCAGAACAGTGGATACAGCGGTCAGATATCAAGATGCTCCGTCTGGGCTGGATGGGTATAGGGCGTGAGGGTCGTAAGGTCGTGAGAGTCATTAAAGTGACATAATGAGCGAAGCCGGAGGAGAACAACGAAGGAATAAGGAAGTCCAAGATACAGGTCCAGAACATGGCGATCCAGGCAGAGTTCAGAGGAAATCGTGTCTATCCGAGGTGGCATCGTTAAACGACGGGGCTCCCAGGGAAGAGCGCGATTGGTGAAATTGGGGCAGCTTCGGGAAGGGGCGAGGCGTCATTGGGTGCAGGCGCCGCGGGCGTCTCTGGTGACTTCGAAGGCTCCTGCTCGACAGGGGCCTCCGAAGGCACTTGCTCTATCGGAGACTTCGAAGGATCCTGCTCGGAGGGCGGTTCAGATGCAGCGGGCTCTTCAGCCTTGGGAGCATTGGCAGGGGGCTCTGTTCCAGGCTGGGTGGGGGCAGGCGCCGGCGTGACGGGCGCGGGCGGAGCAGGAGGGGGGTCCTGGAAGTCCCACGACCGCGGTACCATTGCAGCAGGCATGATCCTGTCATATAATTCAGTGGAAGCACGCTGTTGAAGACGAAAGCCACATACCACGTTGCCGCACAAACAACGCCTTTACCCTTGTCCTGCGCCTTAATAGCCGAGAACTCCCATTCCATGAACTGCGAGATATAGCGCACGAAAGGTAAGATCTCGCGCACTCCGTTATTGATGGCCGCGAGGGCAGTCAGGAAGTTCATGACGGTGTGGGAGATGGACTGCGCCTGTGCCAGATAGGACATCGTGGGCTCAGGCATTACAACCTCTAGACCCCACCAATCTACAGTCAGAGTCAGCATTATACCATCGGTAAGTAACAGAAACGGACGAACAGGTGAGCACCGAGATCCTGTCCTTGGGCGGATAGACACCAGTGTGATTAGGAACGATCGCCTTGCCCGTCGCGTAGCCGAGCGACATGAGCTGCGGTGTAATCTGCACGATACCGTTGACAACCGCCTCGGCGGATGGCAGCGCGCCGGAGAGGATGCCAGGGCCGTCTGCTGGCCCACCCAACCCGAAGTCAGGCGTCGTGACGAGGCTGATCAAGTTCAAGTCGCGGAAAGCATCTGACACGGACTCGAGAGTCGCGGTTGCGACAGTCAAGACAGGCGAAAGAGCAGGCTCCGCGTTGATGTCGCGCGAGCGGATGAGTTGCACAGTGGGCGGCGTCGTATCGGACTTCAGACGCTGGAAATGCTGCTTGTCTGCTTCGGCTTCGGGTAGCGAGAGGCACACTGCATGAATAGGCGCAGTGGACGCAGACGATTCGGCGGGAGGGAGAGCGCGAAGGCGAGCGATGACCTTGTTCGCTTCGCGCGGCTGGAGAAGTGCTGCCTTGGTCTTGTTATAATCGCTCTTGCTGACTGCAGACTTCGATGGCGCCGGTGAGATGCCCTCCGGCCCGACGATAAGAGCACGGACGACGTTCGCATGGTGCAGAGCGCGACGATCAGAAGAAGACAGCTTCGGAGCGTGCGTGACGTGTTCTGCAGCCTCTGCGGCCTCCTGCTCGCGTTTGTCCAGCTCCTGGATGGTATGAGGCGCCTCGTGCGTCGTCTTGCGCGGATACTTGACCAAGTTTTGGATTGACCATCGGCGAGGCGGGTTGACAGGTTTGTCAGCTGAGGCTGGTGCGGGCTCATCGTCTGTCTGCGGAGTCGGGCTTGCGGGATGAACAGAGGTGGAAGACTCAGAAGACTCGGCAGTTGCCTCCAAGATGGCCGGCTCTGCAGGCGGAGACAGCACCGCCTTCTCCTCCGCCTTGGGCGACAAGAGAGCTTCCGTAGAGCGAGAGAAGGACGTGCGGATGGCAGAAAGGACGGTCATGGTCACTACAGATGCTAAGAACGCGAACAGAGACTTTATACGTGGTAACAGTGAGTATGGATGGGAATTCGAAGCTCTGGACCTGGTTTGGATTTGTCTGCGCGCACGCTATGAAATGCAACTGTCGGGCTTCGTGGCGTCGCAGCGCATCCAAGAGAGCTCACTCTGCGCCGCTCGCGGCCTGGCAATG
The DNA here is from genome assembly GCA_001632445.1 of Peniophora sp. CONT. Taxonomy (NCBI): domain Eukaryota; kingdom Fungi; phylum Basidiomycota; class Agaricomycetes; order Russulales; family Peniophoraceae; genus Peniophora; species Peniophora sp. CONT. The sequence continues at coordinate 212,757 of KV424491.1, read as the reverse complement.
AAATGCACCACACGGACGATAAGACCTAGAGCTTCGAAGGATGGCTCGATGATGCAAGAGTAGGAGAAAGTACCGTGGACGTTTGAACTTCGGGAGGCGCGCGCATCCGGTAACGCCGGCCATCACGCGGTTCGGGCCGCCCAGTGCCCCTATTCCCTCAAGCACGCCATCGACAATATACTTATTGCCAACTGCCCCGCATTCGGCGAACACAAGCATCTCTATCTCAACCACCATGGGAGCAAGTGTTCATGTATGCGCTATAGAATGTTGTCGGCAACGCGCTGCTTCTTATATATGACCGTCGGTCTGTCACGGGTAGCCTCGGCAGGTGACGGATCGCACGAGACAAGCTATTCGGAATTGTTTGGTGTCATAAAGGCGCGGGCGAGGGCAGATCCTCCCGGGTCACCCACTCCCTTTTCTCCCTTTGCCACCTAGTTACTCCGGTGCAATGGCTTCGTACACCAAGAAGGATGTTAGGACCAGTATACGGTAAACTCGGTGCTTTTTTCGTCCTCATGTGTGTCTAACGATTAGTAGTCATCTGGCCCCAGCCTGGTTTGCCGCCAATATGGGTGCGTATACGTTGGCGATCGCATCCTTGCTCTAATCTCAACTGAATCTCAGGTACTGGCTCGATATCAATACTTTTTGCCAACTACCCGTACGGCAACACCACCTTACCGATGCAGGCGCTTTCCACCGTGTTCTTCTTCCTGAATCTATTCCTCTTCGTCGCCCTCACGACTGCGTCCGCATACCGCTACTTGCGCTACCCGGATATATGGCGCCTCATGATACACCACCCGGTCCAAAGCCTTTTCCTCGGCTGCTTCCCAATGGGTGCCGCAACTCTCATCAGTGTAGCCTCCGGTGTCTTGTACACCGACTTCGGCTTTGGCGGGACACCTTTCCTCTACTTTCTCTGGGCTTGCTGGTGGCTTGACTCAGCAATCTCTGCTGCCTGTGTCTTCTGGCTTGTACACATCATGTATGTGTGAATACTGTTCTCATCGTTCGAAAGACGCTGACAAGACGCACGTCAGGTTCACGCGTCACCAGCACGACATCCAAAAAATGACCTCTCTCTGGCTTCTTCCTGTCGTGACCTTCATCGTCGCGTCCGCAACGGGTGGCGCCCTACTCAAACCTCTACATGCCGTCAATCCATATCATGCGCACATCACGCTCGCCGTCAGCCTAGTCATGGTGGCCATCGGCATATCATTAGCGCTCATGATACTCACGCTCTACCTCCTGCGCCTCATTGTCCATGGTCTTCCCGAGGGCGCGTCAATTCTGTCCGTCTTCATCCCACTTGGGCCAACAGGCCAGTCGGGCTACTCTATACTCCTCATCGCACAGGCCGCGCCAACAATCTTCCCATTTGCCGGGAGTGAGTCGCGCTTCCTTGGCAGTGCCGAGATGGGGCAGATCGTGTTCGGCGTCTGCGTGTGCACCTCTCTAGTGCTGTGGTCATTGGCGACGATGTGGCTCGTGTTTGCCCTCGTCGGCCTCAGTTCGACTCTGCGCCGGACCCAGAAGGGGTTCCCCTTCAAGGTGCCATTCTGGGGCATGATTTTCCCGAACGTATGTCTGCTACCTGCTCTCTTGCAATCGTACACTAATGTGTGCCATTTGATATGAACAGGGTGTCTACGCCAACTTAACCATCCAGCTATATCGCGTACTCGACGTCGAATTCTTCCGTGTTTGGGGCGCGATGTATGCCGCGGCGACGTTGTGTCTTTGGGTCGTCGTCTTCGGCAAGACAGTGGCCATGGTTCGTCATGGCTACGTCTTCGAGGCGCCATGCCTTGAAGGCATCGACCTCGGCACAAACATTGCGCTTGCAGAGTCGTCGCGCAGGGTAGTGGAGCAGATGGCCCAAGAGACGGAGGACGCCGCCGCAAGGAAGCGATAAACTTCTCCAGCTCGTAGACGTGTATAATATGCTTAGATCCATTCACAACAATTTCACTCTCGGTTTCACTGTTTCGCATGCCTCGTCTTGTCCTTGGTATCATACATTAATATCGCCTATCTTTGGGTAGATGCCACAACTGCAATTGCACTACATTCTTCCCTATTGTACTCGAGGAGAGAGTGATCCTTTTTGTAATGATACTCAGAGGAAAATACGCTCATCCGCGAGCCTTGAGAGCGGCCGCATGTTCCGTAACAACGGTGTAGACATTTGTGCCAGGGTACACCTAAGAAGTCGGTGAGGGAAGGAGCTTTTGCGCATCAAGTTGACATCACGTACCATATCACCATCATCTGCGTTCTTGGAGAAAGACGAGCCAGCCTGCCAGATGAGGTCGCCAGAAAGGCCGTCCTTGATCACGTCACTGTACCACTGGGTGTAGGTCGTGGCCTGGTCGAGCTCCGCCTGGGTAACACCGAACTCCTCGAGGATCATGGGCTTGTTGAGCTGCTTCTGTACCGTCGAGTGGTCCAGGATCCACTGGTCACCGAAGCCGACGGGGTCCGTGGTTTGCTATAAAGGGGTGCGGTCAGGTCAAAGGAGACGTTGCTGAGCGTGCTTTGTACATACCGACCAACTGAACTGTGACCCGAAGTTAGTGTCTCGAATATGCGTGATATAACCAGTTACTCACGGGATACATGTGGAAGGTGCCGAAGTCGATCGTAGAGATGTTGGTCAAAGCCGTGCTGTCCACGCCGAAGATACCTGCGTACAAGAAGTTGGAGTTTCCGGGCTCGTTGAAGAAACCCTCGTCGCCGACGGACACCATGTGGTTTTTGTCAATGGACTTGATGAAGGCCGACATGTCCGCAGCCCAAGTCGTGATCGTCGCGGGGGTGCAAGAGCTCGACGCAGAACTGGATGAGCCCGAGCAGCGAGGCTCGTTCATGAGCTGGAAGTCCGTCAGCCAAGGGCATCACGCATCGGGCGGACAAAGCAAGTACCTCCCAAGCAAGGATGGTCGGCTCGTTTGCGTAGCGCGTCACAAAGGTCTTAACGTAGTTCTTGTACGCCGCAACAACCGTCGCGTTAGTGTAGAAGAAGTCGTGAGGTTGACCGGCACCAAGGAGCTGGGTCACGTAGACGTCTGAACCGCCGTAGTCGGACCAGTTGTTTGTCCTAAAGAGTGTAACGATGAGGATATGCAACAGATGATGAAAAGTGAAACAAACAGTGCGACGATGAGGCGGATGCCGTTGGCCTTTGCAGCAGCGACGACGTTGTCGAAGTTCCCGAGACCGTTTGCACCTGTGTTGATCGTCGGGGTCGCGCCGTTCCAGATCTGGTAGTATGGGATACCACCGCCGGTGGAAGTAACCTCATTGAAGCCCCTGCCAAAGAGTCAGGCTATGCTCGGGTTTGAATCAAAGGAGTAATGTTCACCAGGTACGGGCGGTGGTAGCACCAGTTGCCGCGATGTCCGCGAAAGCCTGGCTCATCTGAGTAGTATCGTAGTTCATCAAACCGACCCAGTATGTGTTTGAGCTATAAGCTGGTCAGTGCTGAGGCACGATGGAGAATAACAACGCCTGACCCAACAAGAGTGAACTCGGCGCCATTGAGTGCGAACTTCTGACCATTGGGCTTGACGAAGCCAGTCGTGACGGGAACAGTGGCGGCGGTCGTGGTGGTAACCTTGGTTGTCGTGGCGGCAGCGGTCGTGGTCGCCTTTGCCGTGGTAGTAGCCGCTGTCGTTGCTGCTCCGGGAAGACATCTTGAGCATATTATCAGTTTGGGTAGAGCTCCAATGTGGAAAGGATGCCTACTGGCTGTAGTAATCATTCTGCTTGACACTGAAGGCGTAGCTGAAGTGAGCAAAGATGCTCAGGCAGACTTGTGTGAGGCTCTACGCACCATGCCGACCCAGAGACACAAGTAGTGGCACCGGACCAACCAATGCCGCCGCCTGGAAGTTCTGTTAACCTATAGATCCCGCGCACTCGTCCAAGGCAAACACGTACACTGTCCGTAAACGGCTGACTGGGCCAGAGCAGTGGGCAGTACGAGCGCCACAGCAATAAGACTCGCGTTGAGCTTGAACATTTTGGTAACAGCAGAAGGTTACTGGTCAGCGGTACCAGGCAGGTGTGCAGGGCTTATAACGGGCAGCGGAAGAATGTGGACAACGCGCTTCCCACAGGGATCACCTTCGGAAGAACGTCGCACACCGGAGCAGCCTTCTGCGAACAATGCGTCCACTACATGTGACTGCACCAGACACCAACAGGCTCAACGAAAGGAAGACGTGTTGCATGCGGACAGGCGCATACAAGACGAAGAAAGCGGGCCGGTTCTTGAACTCGTCGGTCAACTTGACTCTGTCCAACTGCGCTGACACCGACAGGAACCCGGCCGTCACCAGACGCGCCGAGGATTCATATCGGTCACGGCGAAGCTCGGAAGAACGCACGATAGAGCGGCCCAGAGGTTAACTCGGATCTGGCGTTGTATAGCGCTGTATAGCGTGGTGTAAAAAGGCCAAGCCCAACCGTTTTCTGGAATCAACCACCAACAGCGAAGCCGTTCCTGCTCGAGATGATGTGGAAATTGAATCTTGGGAACTAGCAATGTATATCCATAGCGATGAAAGCTCAATAGCCAACAGCGATGCCGTTCTTCCTTGAGTCACTGGCAGCTGAGCAAAAGACCATTAGCACATGAAGATATGGCAGCAAGACTCGGAACGCACCATATATAAACCCGTCCTCTATCTTGATACCATTGATGACAGCCGCAACGCGGTCGAACGGCATGACTATACAACATGGTCAGTAGGGCCGCTAATATAAGGGTACACTACGCACCAGTAACATTATGTCCCCGACTTCTCAGAGCACCAAGCAGCTCGTCGTCAATCGTGCTATCCGCATCCACGTACTCAGGGTACAGCTGGTTATGGACGCGGCCATCCTCAATAGCGGCGCTGATGTCGTAGCCCCAATCGACATTAAGCATAACCTGGAATACAGCGGGGAAGATGCGCGAGCCGCCAGAGCCGCCTAGTACGAGTTCAAGGTCACCTTTTGTGTCTTCGACGATCATAGGGACTGTGGATGATAAGGGTCGCTTGCCGGGTTCGGGGTAGTTAACTGAAATGAGGAATCAGTATCGACGCGCTGGTGTTGTTTGTGTGAGGCTATGACGCACAGGGCGAAGGCCACAATCCGAAGCCATTGGGAGTACCGGGGACAGAAAAGTCGTCCATCCGTGCAAGAAGTCAGAAGATATGCCGAAAGAATAAGGACGAGTTCGCACACCTCATCGTTCATGATGATACCCGTCACGGGGTCGAGGACTTGTGAGCCGAACACCAAATTGACGGTCGTTGTGATCGAGGCAGCCATCTACGTATTGCATGAGCACCCAAATACATGCTGGAAGGAGAGCTAAACCATACCCCGTCCTTATCGACAACGGAGGTATGACTCTAGAGTCAACGTTCAGTAACACTCAGTGACTGCATACAAGGACGAAGCTCACTGTTCCATGATCCTCGGGAACGTCGAAGATAGGATTGTAGTATGCTGGTGGATGTGTACGATCCTGTCATAGATCAGATGGACGCACGGACGGGACGTATGAAAGGGCATACATCTGTCATGTTCGCAAAGATCAGGTCGCCGAAGTCCTTCTCGGGAATCTCCTTGATGCGCGTCAGGTCGTCGCTAAAGACAGGATCGCAGATCTTTGTGCGAGCAGCGAAGCCGACTGTCAAGTAAGTTAGATTAACTTACAAGCGATAGTGAGCAGGAATCCTTACATTTCATCGTCTCTACAATCCGGTGCAGGTTTAATCCAGTCTTGCCTTCCCCAGCAAGATCGTGGTTCTCCACAAGGTTCAACATATGCAACAGAACCGGACCTGATGTCGGCGCATGGGGCACATACACCTTACGGCCGTGGTACGTGCCGCTCAGCGCCTTGGTGACCTTGACGCGGTAGTCTGCCAAGTCTTTCAGCGTCAAGATCCCGCCCTCCGCCTGCACTTTGTTGACGATCGCGTGGGCGATAGCGCCTTCGTAGAACGCTTCGGGGCCTTCCTCCGCGAGAGTCGCCAAGGTGCGCGATAGATTCGTGCGCTTGATAAGTTCGCCCTCGCGTAGAAGAACGCCACGAGGAGCGAAGACGGGACTCCAGTCCTTATTGCCGAGCATGAGGGCCGCAAAAAATTGCATCTTATCAAATGTTCAGTCTAGACACTGTAGCAAGTCCGAAGAGAGCGTACATGAATGCGACGAGAGAGCTCCGGCCCCATTGTCCACCCTGCCGCAACTTCTACACTCGGCTGTACGAGGCGAGACCACGGCAGCGTTCCCCACCGACGATGCGCTTCTCCCAGCCCTCGAACTTCACCCGGAACAGCGACAGACAGACCACCGAATCTGGCCTTTATGGGGTCCTCGATATACATCGTCGTGTTGGATAGTGCAGGCGCCGTCTCGCGGAAGTCGATATTCCACACCTCCGACTCGCCACCCTTCTCTTTCGGTGGTATGCGAACGGTCATGAAGCCGCCGCCACCAAGTCCAGATCTACCTCAACAGTTCAGAATGTGCCACAACACTACAATGGGATCAATACGCACGAGAACATGTTGGTCACGCCGATGCAGAGCACAGTACTGATCATTGCGTCCACAGCGTTACCTCCATCCTTCAGCACATCCACACCAATATTCGAGCAGGTCTTCTCCTCGCTTGCAACTGCTCCGTGCTTCGCCTTGACAAGTACAGCCGGATTCCGGAACAATGAAGCCTGAGGAACAAAGTCCGGCAAGACCTCTACTGGTACAGACAGCTCGGACGGGTCGTGGTGTAGCGGATGATCTCCATGTCCAGTTAATAGCAGGCAGGCACCGACAGAAAGAGTGAGAGCGGCGAGTGTGAGCTTCCTGCGGGTGCTCGTCCGACCTGCAGGCCGCGAACCAGTCGGCAGAAGCGGCTCCTGCTCCACGTGACCGCGTCGTACGCTGGCCATGTCGCGCTAGGTATCGCTGCACAAAAGTGCGGGGTAGTGGTGGTACAGGTGAGAGCACGATAGCTGGACTTGAGATTACGCATGCTGACGCGCTCACGACGGCTAATGAAGAGATAGCTGCCGCAGTGCCGCGGGGTGAGAAGGCAGAAGCCCACACGGTTCTCAAACAATACACGGCTTGATAGTCGCAAGGGTATAGTCATAGCGCGGAGCAAGTCCCGCTGCAGGACAACGTAGGTCCAGTTACATGATAGACGCCAGCTTTCACTAGATCACTAAACGAACAGAGCGACCTGCTTTGAAACTCATCAAACCCGCGACGGGATCAATGCCGTGCTGTCGGAGATAGGCCGGCCGAGACACTTTGCTGTGGCACTTGCGCGCTGATAGGCACGGTGTTTACGAAGGTGCATACGACGAACGCGGTCACAACAGTGGGTTAGGAAGACAGTAGTTTGTAAATGGCAGCTACCACAAATCAATCCTCATACATTTTTATATCCCTACCCCTCGTTTACGATCTCCTCAACGGCCTCAGCGAAAATGGCCGTTCCCTTCGCCAGCTCCTCCTTCGAGATATTCAACGCAGGAATGAACCTCACAGTCTCATACGCGGAAGTGATCAACAGCAACATGCCCTTCTCAAGGCATCGCTTCGACACACGCGAAGAGAAGTTCTTCGGCGTCGCGGCGTTCGTCGCGGGGTCAAGCGTCGAGTGTGAGGGCGAGGCGAACTCGACAGCCACCATCAGGCCTTGGCCGCGGATGTCGAGGATGTGAGGGGCGATCTTGGGGTTCTCGCGAACTGCTTGAAGTGCGGCGAAGAGTTCCGTCGAGCTGGGAGTGGAGTGAGTACGATGGACAAGTAGGCAGACCACGGTCTTACCGAACGTTCACGTTCTCGAGGATCTTCTCCTCCTTGAAGGCGTCTGCAACGGCAACGGCAGCAGCGCATGATACTGCGTTACCGGCGTAGGTGCCGCCCATCGAACCAGGCTTGAGCTTGTCCGTCAACTCCTTCCGGCTCACGATACCGCTCAGCGGGAAGCCGTTCGCAAGACCCTGTCGCAAAGTCAGAAGCCGTACAAACATCTGCGTGGAAATCACGTACCTTTGCCATGGTCAAGATATCAGGCTTCACACCGCTGTACTCAATGAAGAAGTTCTTGCCCGTACGGCCAAAGCCGCTCTGGACTTCGTCAACGATAAGCAAGATCCCGTTCTTGTCGCAAATTTCGCGGAGGCCGCGGAGGAAGGACGCGGGAGCGGGGACATAGCCGCCCTCACCCAGCACCGGCTCAATGATGATGGCCGCCGTATCCTTCGGCGCGGTTTGTTGCTGAAGTAGGAGTTCGAGCTGATAGAGGCACTGCTTCACGAGCTCGTCCTCGTTCATTGAGGGCGACCCGAGGAAGTGGTGCCAGTATGGGAATGGGGTTCCGAAGACACCGGGCTGAAGACATCATCAGTAACTCGCACAATTTGAGAGCCTGTGGACACTGAACATACCATCAAAGGATGCGTACCCTCAGAATATCCAGTCTTGCTCTTCGTCACAGCGACAGCGCCCATAGTACGACCATGGTACGCGCCCTGCATCGAGATGATGTTCTGTTTGCCGGTGATGATGCGCGCCATCTTGATGGCTCCCTCGACCGCCTCTGAGCCGGAGTTCCAGAAGAAGAAAGAGTCGAGAGAAGGGTCAGGCATCATTGGTAGGAGCCTCTCGATGAGCTGCAGGTACGGCTCGTGGTACGCGATGCTGCACTGTATGAGACATAAGTATCTGCGGAGAGGTCAATTTCAAGGTAGCAAGTGCGAACCTGCGCGTGCACGATGTTCATGCACTGGTCCGCCGCCGCCTTGCTGATCTTCGGGTGGCAATGACCTTTACTCTCATCAGTGTTTGAAGTTACTAGCTAACTGAAGAACGTACCGAGGTTGGTCACGCCGATACCGCACGTAAAGTCAAGCAGCTTCTTGCCGCTCTTCATCGTAACCCACGAGCCCTCCCCCTTATCGAACACATCCTGCGTCAACTTGGGCAGACCCTTCGAAACATGCTTCTCGCCAAAAGCGACAAGAGACTCTGCAGAGGTCGTAGCCATAGCGCGCGTTCTACGTATCCAAAATGAACAACCACTCCGAGCACCCCCGGCTTTATACTCACCGCGAAGGCGCAGCGCGCTTCAGCGAAGAAGAAAGGAGTCGGCCTGGGACGGACATTGTGAGGGTTCGGAGCAAATAGTTAGATCGAGAGCGTTGACTCGGACGACGGAAACAAGTTGGCTGGACGGGAGACCGTGTGGCCCCGGTCTGCTGCCCTCTGCCGTCATCGGTAACGCGGTGGCGTATATACACGACAAGCTCTATTATATTTAGACTTTTTCGATCTTCGGGTACGATAATGCACGTAACGAGGGATGGTGGTAAAGAAGATAAGAACGCGTTTAGAGCGTCGTTGTGTTATCCGCTATCTTCTTCATGCCGTCAACATGTCAAGCATGGCGTCAGAGGGACCAAGTCAAGCAGAACAGTGTAAGATATAGTAACAACGGTCGTCGACGACAACTCAAAGGTATATAAACTGATAAGATACAGAACATAGCATAGCTGAGGAGTTCCTGAGTATACGATGGAGCGCTACAAGCGCGACTGCTACAACAGAAGTGCCCCGCCGCTAGGGCATCGGGCACGGGGGCCCTCATCCAGAGGACCGGGAAGGACATACAGTGAGCTAGTCACGGGGAGGGGTAAGTAGGTCAGAACACTAGGAAGGTATCATCAAGACGTCAAAGCAAAGGCAATACAGATTCTGTGGATTTGAGAAGGAGGGATGCTCAGAACGCTGCGCGTGCATTGCGCGAACGGTGGTGCCAGGAGTTGGCGCGCTTCGCGGCGGACTGGTTCGAGCGCTTGTTGGCTGCCGCCTTGGCCTTGCACGTCTTGCTCGAAGCGCGCGTGGTCGGGACGCTGGATGCCGCGCTGGCGCTTGCGGAGCTCTCCGCTGCTGATGTAGCGACAGCAACGTGCTTGACCGTCGACGTCGCAGCGGTCTCGACGGCTTCGGAAGTAGTCGCTTCTGCTGCGGCGGTAGTAGAGGTGGCTGCGGCGGCAGAGGAAGTGGCCGCCTTCTTGGTCGCAGAAGCGGACGATGCCGGGGCAGCAGACTCAGAGGAAGACGAGCCCGACGACGAAGACCCGTCGGGGCAGAAGGTGATCATCAAGTCAGCCTATATGCTGAATATCAGTTTCAGAAAATGCTGCGACAGATAGACTGCGTACGTTGTCGTCCTGGCAAGCAACCTGGACCTGAGTGTCGTCCGGCTGGAAGAAGGCAGTGTGGCAAGTTCCAGTCAGGCCTGGGGGTCGGTTAAGTCCAGTCTCATCATTTCAAGCGCTTATGAACGTACATTGCGTGCCCTGCCCGTCGCAGCCGTTGTAATAATTGAAGCCGATGGGGACATTCAGCTCGTGGCTGGTCAAGTCATCAGTGATACGGTCGACAAAACAAGACAAGCTGAATGCGTACGGGGTGATGAGGGAGATGTCTGTGCTCGAGCCGCTGCCAGGGACACCCGGGGTGGGATTCGCCATGTTGAACTCGAGAAGGCCGCAACCCTCGCCGTTGAATAGACAATCGCCTAGAGAAAGTGAGCATAAAGCAATGCGCAAGTCGAGAATTGTACTCGCCGGTCTGGAGGTACGCAATGCCTTGCATGGTACCGCTTTGGGTGTACGCAGTGCCATTGGAGACAAGCGAGCCGTGGACGATGAGTGCCGGCTATAAGGTTCCGTAAGTCCGACCATAAACTGGAAGCAGAATGAAGTCACGTACCGTTCCCTTGCCACAGCTTCGCAGACGAGCCACCCGTCAGTACAACAAACTAGAAATAGGACCAGCCATCCAACGCACTTGTTCGTGAAGCTGATGGTGTGCGTCTCAGCCTTTACGGACAAGGCCGCGGCGAGGAAAGCGGAAAGAGCAATCTGAACGAAGGTGGGTGCCATTGGGGGCGAGTGTGATCGTGAACGAGAGGAAGGGAGGACGTTCGAGTCTTGAGCTACGCTCAGAAATGAAGGATCGTGGGCGTTGAAGACAAGGTCGCTCTCAAACAACGCGCTCCCCAGAATACCCGTTCACTGCCTCCGCAGTTCAGGCAGAAGCTTCCCACCCCCGTTCTTGCCGGTGTCTGGAGCCGGTCGATGCTCTCACAGTGACACTGACAGGCGCCGAAGGCAAAAATATCGAGTGATGCATGTTGATGGCAAAGTAATTGTGGACGGGCAGTGGAGGCCAGAAGCAAGTTGGGTATGAGGTCATCAGCTACGCCAGATAAGGTAATTGTTCACTTGCTCACAAGTCGACTTCACGACGCGAATATCTCGAACAATACTCTGACAGAGATCTGTTCTCTTTAATGGTCTGTAATCCTCATGTACGCGTCCTGAAGGTTGCGCACCTGAAGGGAGTTCATAAATTGGAAGAAAACACGCCGGAATGGACTGGAAAGCCTCGGATGACTTGAAAGGTACCGCGATATGAGCATGATGAAATGAGTGCTACTACTTGTGGTATCGTAGAACAGGTACGTATGAAGGGCATGAGTATAGTACGCTGTCTTCACAGAGTCTAAGGGGATCGAAGAAAGGGAGTAATGAAGAAACTGCGGGTACCTGCCCCAAAGACGCAAGTCGACCGTCCTATATCAGGGTGTTTTCTCTCGCGGACCCCATCGGTGACTTCTGCGTTCATAAATCTTCTGACTTGTATACTTGCTGTTTGCAGCAGTAGTGCGGCAGGGACCGAGCGACGTGGACGCGGAGCCGCAGCTGAGATGAATGAAGTTCGCGTTCAAATGGCACTCTCCGGCCAGTGCTAGATATATATGAAGCTCGTCTGAACCTTCGATCGACGGTTCGCCCACTATGAGGGACATGTGGCCTAAGCAGTCAACATGAGGAAACCGGACGGCAGTGAGGGTAGGAGCGAGATGGTATGCTTCGAGCTGAGGGCCTTGCAATGTGTGCTGGATATATCAGCACCCACGCGAACGGATTATACCACAAACAGTCATTAGCAGCGAAGAAGTCGTAAGTAGGATGCTAGAGGCTATGAGTTCGACGAAGAAGATATGCAAGTCTAAGGTTAAACATCATCGTGCCAGAAAGGGATGTATATGTTTCTGTCGGTATCCTGGCGTTCTGATGTCGCTAGCCTAACTCCATGCCAAGGTACAGCCGTAGGGCCGTCCATATCTATCTTACCGCAGGATGTACGGGAACCACCATACGGGTATGCAGCGGCGTTACACATGCACTGCCGCGGGCCACCATGTCGGTTCTCGGTTCTTGCACGCTTCGCCGTGGGCGCAGGAATGGAGTTGAGAGACGCCTTGCGCTTTCGGGACGTTTGAGATGAGCCTGCCGTGAAAGTCAGCAGTGAAGACGAGGTCCAGTAGTGCTGGATAACTCACCCGCTGGGGTCGCACTAACCTCAGCATTCCCTCGCCTTAGCCACGCAATGCGTGCGCACGCTGCTTCAGCTGCAACCTCGCATACAGCTCGATACAATGTGGTCCGTCTCCTCGTTCCACTTCTGGGAACCAAGTAATCACCAGCGAGCACGCGACGTTCAAGTTGGTCGTCTAGGTAAAACCAGAACCGTGTACGGTGTGGTATGGGCTTCCAAGGTCGAAGGTGTCCGTAGCAAGCTGGAGGAGGCAAGTTTGGGTCTTTGTCCCTCCGGTCGTCCAGGCAACGGTCCAAGTCGGCTTGCTTCTGAGCTTCAACCATTTCGTACGCCAGTTCACGTTCTTCGGGAGTAAGACTAGCGAAGGGTGCAGTTGGGTCCCATTTGCGCGTATGTTTGATGGGCACGACGTTGACCCATTTCGTACTGACACCCATAGCTGTGGAAAGACACGGTGAGGGCAGGAACGACAGCGCGTACAACTCCGAGTCTTACGCCAACCGTAACGAAAAGGCACGGGACTGTCACGGTGACCAGTCGCGTCTTTCATTCTCCACCGCGCTGCGGCCGCGTTGCCTCTTCCGACTTCCACCTTGTGTCCTGGGCGTCATTCAAGCTTTGATTCTGACACCTGTCAATCCCCGGTGGCCCCATCCCTGTGCGCACGTTGGCTTGCATGGGACTCGCACCCAGAAAATGACACTGAGCACCCTTGCACTGGTTACTGATCATAACGGTACCAAGTCCGTTGAACGCATGGCACCTCGATCGGCCATGATGGTGGAGGCTATCCATCGTACTGAGAATGCCTCGCCTAGGCTTCTCACCAGATATATCCTTCTCGTCTAACTTTGCTTTGGCCGCCTATCTCTTCGGTCGCCCATCGACGCCTTTGGGAATGAACGTGCGCACAGATCAGTCACGTCTGCAGTTGAACCTTCGACTTCGCGATGCGCCGTGTGAGGGAACGTCCCTCTGCGATGTCAGTCAGGAGGTATAAGACCTCGTATAAGCTCGTACGATGTGCTCACTGCTCAGCGCCTTCCTTCCGTTGGGGTCTCTTCGCAGACATGATCATTCCGACGGCTTATGTGCTGGCCTTTGTGTCCTTTGCGATAGCTGCAAAGCATCCACCGTCGACGTTGTCATCGGTATCACACCTTGCAACCGATCTCGTCGGGGCGACTGCTACCTTTCAGTTCCCACCTGCGGATGCGACGCTAGCTTCGCCTGGGAACGACGCGAATTTCCCCGTCGCTTCAGAGGTCGGGTTCCCTGGGCCCACACCAAGTCAGCCCTTGTCATCTCTTTATTTCCTATGAAAGCTGAATGATACGCGGACAGCTGGTGATGAGGCAATCTCCATCGAGACAGCGCCCGCTATAGCCCTTCATGAAAGTTTCGACCCTATCATCCGACCGAACACATTCAATGGGAAGAGCAACTCGAAGTTTGATGTAGTTCGCAACTGGGGTAATCTTTCTCCGTGGTTCTCACTTCCTGCGGATACGTGGGGTCTCCCCAATGCATCGCCTATCGTGCCAACGGGTTGCGATATCCAGCAGGTGCACATTCTTCACCGCCATGGCGCCCGCTACCCGACGTCTAGCAGTGGTCCCGCTACCTTTGCGACTAAGTTGCACAACATCACCGTAAATGGGACTGGTTTCAGTGCCAGTGGCCCCGCAAAGTTCTTGAATACCTGGGAATACAGGCTAGGCGCAGAAATCTTGACGCCTCTCGGTCGTCAACAACTGTAAGGTGCACCATCTGTGATCAGACCTTTGCAGACTCAACCTGCACTCATAGGTACGAGCTTGGAGTGAGTGCTCGGGTTCGATATGGTGCGCTATTGAAAGAGTTCACCGATCTTCCTGTTTGGCGCACAACATCGGAAGGTGAGCGCACGTATATTCATGTTCTTATACACCATTAACACCATTCTAGAGCGCATGGTAGACTCAGCGTAGGCTATCTGAGGTCTGCTCTCAAATGCTTAAGCTGACAAGTCCCTCAGGCTTCAGTTCGCAGCAGGATTCTTCGGCGTTCAGGAGTACGCGACGAGCTATCATCAGCTTATTCAGATCGAACAGGACGGCTTCAACACCACGCTTTCTCCGAACAAGCAATGCCCAAACTCAAATATCGGGAATGTCGGCCAGATTGGCAATGCTAAAGCTGCCGAGTGGGCAGCAGTCTACACACCGTCCATCATCGAGCGTCTTTCCAAGTTTCTCGACGGAGTAAACTTGACCTCGTCTGACATCGTCGCTATGCAAGATATGTGCGCGTACGAGGTAGGTTTTCTGCGCCTCTAAGGATGTTTCATCGTCTCTGTCTCTGACCAGCGGCGGTATAGTCCGTTGCGCTCGGGTTCTCAAGCTTCTGTGATCTCTTCACGGAGTCCGAGTGGGAGGCATACGAGTATCATACCGGTGAGCCTTCTCCTTCTCATTGGCTGTCAGTGCTCAGACTGATGTACCTTCAGACTTGATATTCTGGTACAGCAATGGACCAGGCGGCACGAGCGTCGCCGCTCAAGGCATCGGCTATGTTCAGGAACTCATTGCACGTCTCACTCAAACACCATTGATCTCCTTCGACACGACTACAAATGCAACGCTCGACGCGAGTAACGTCACCTTTCCGCTCGACCAGCCGATCTTCGTCGATGCTAGCCACGACACCTTCATATCTGCAAGTCCGTTACAGTCCGTACTGACTGCTCTACATCCGAGCTAATTGTCACTTAATAACAGTTGCTGTGGCTCTCAATCTGACCGCTCTAGCTCGCGGCGGTCCCCTGCCGACTGATCGGATTGCGAAGGATAGAGTAAGATCAGATCAGTTCTTTCTATCGTCAACTCGCGCTAACAGGCTTCTTCTCTAGCGTTGGATTGTCAGCCACATCTCACCATTCTCCACGAATCTGGTTGCACAAGTACTATCTTGTCCCGCCAACGGCACCGCCACGCACATCCGCTGGATCTTCAACGACGCCGTTGTTCCCCTGACCGGCGTACGAGGTTGTGCTGAAGACAAGAACGGGCTCTGCGAGCTCAACGCGTACATCGAAGGGACGAAGGCGCGCATCGCCGAGGTCGATTTCGCCTTCGATTGCTTCGCGAACTATACTGTGCCAGACCCCGACTTGATCCTGGACGGTCGTTTTCCTCAATCGCTCAAGAATCTGACAGCATGAACATTGCGACAAATAAATGTATTTACATGTAAATGAGATCGGATGATGCAAAAATCTCGCATGACAGACAAAACAGAGATTAAGCTACGTTGATTCGCTTGAGCGAAAACGATCCACTGTCGGCAGAGTAAAATCCATAGCACGTGCGATAGTACAGCAGTAGGTATCATCAAGAGGGCACGTTGCCCTTCGCACTATAGGTGGATGTAAGGTATGTTATCAGTGAAGTATTTCAGAGCTGGCTGCGTTTCATCCGCCGCCTTGAATGCCGTGATCCACCACGTTCCATCTCCCAGTCTCCCTTCAGCATCAGGTCCATGAACGTGGCTGAGGACGACCTCTATCGCTGCGTCATCCTCGCCAGGTGGCTCCTTCCTCTGCATCAATATCTCGTACCACCATGGCTGCTCCTTCAATTCGAATCTCCTTCCCCACTGCTTCACAAGCTTCTGAGCGCGAGGGCCCTTGCGAGACTCATCCTCATCAGCAACGTGTATCTCCCAGTGTGCCATGTGTTCAGCGTAGCCGTCCTCCCAAGAGTCGGTCCCATGGGAGTTCGCCTTCTTACGTTCGAGCTCCCTCCAAGCCTGATTGATAGCAGATTTGCGTCGGATGATGTACTCCATGTCATCGTACTCGAAGACAGTAATCATTGCGTCTCCGTAGAGGTAGAAGGTCTCCGTCTCGCCAATCACGTCAACGGTGGAAGGATCGTCCTTGTTGCTGGAGGATTCGCTTTCATCTTCTATGTCAAGAGATACAACCGTCTGCACACTGCCGTCGTCGACAGTCTCGTTCTTCGTGCGCTTGGACGCTCCTTCGTCGGTCTCCTCGACTTCACCGATGCTAAGCTTTCGCTTCTTCGTGGTCAAGCCTGCAGATAAGATTAACCGACAGAGACACAGAAATAAGAAGTCGCACACCTGCCAGTGCTTTCTCGCCCACGTCCGGCATGTGGGCACAATGCGGGGTAATGGTAGTTGCTTTACGAGATGCGTGGCAAGCGCGTCGTGACAGGGATTTCGAACCTATCACGCGTTTGTGACAGTTCGCGTCTGGCGGCCCGCAAGTCGCGCCTTCGTTTCCACTTCCATCGTCGCTGCTGCTCATCGTGGCGGGAACGCTACTCAGGTTTTCTGACGATATGCATCACGATTCTTGCTGCATTCCTCCTCTCCGTGATCCTCGCCCGCTCTGTTGCATGCCTTGAACTTCTGCTTGAAAGTCGCAATTGTTATACCTTCAGAGGCGCTTAGGTAGATATGCCACTGCTCCGAAAGTATCGGAATGCAATTATACATGTCTTTATAAAGCAACGTGTTTCTCCGGCCGCAAGATCTACCGCTCAACCAAGGACTTAGTCGACTGCATATCCTTGCATAGAAGCGTCGCGAGCAGGGAACCGCCATATTTCGTACAATATCTTCAGAAGGGTATTTCACGTTGACGGCGTTGGTCATACTACTCGTGAATATTTCGCAGGACCAGGCACGGCCAACCCGTCCGTTGTGCTATGTATGCCGATGTGTTAGAGTAGCTATGATGAAGGAGCGTGAATCTTCGTACAGTCTATTCAGTGCGCTTCTCTTCTTTCTTTGGCCCGTCGGCGACTTCGAATCCCCGCGATGCCCTCGCATAATCCTCCCTTGTCGCATGCGTACTCCGTGCCGCTGTACATATGGATCACCGCTTCCATAATCTCGATGAGGACGCGGGAATAGGAAGCGCAGCTAGTGCAACAACAGAAACACGCAACAAGTATTGTAGCGGTAGGCTTCCAGCTTCTAAAGCTCGCCGGTCACAAATCACCGCTTATTGAAGGAAGGATACCTGCCTGAACAGTTTCGCTGCGTGTAAAACAGCGAAACTTAACCCGTGAGCCTAGATATGGGGGTGAAGCATTGATATGATAAGCAGTCCGGTAGCAGCGGATGCCAGCAGTTGACTAGAGTTCGGTCAACATGTGTTGTATCATGAACTTCGGATACATGACGCAGCGCCTGCAGGTCACTGCTCTCCGTCTGCACGCTCGGCCTCCGGAGACTACGGCCCGCTACCCGATTCGCATGCGACTGGCGAGGAAGACCAATACACATCGTGCGTTGTCTACGGCCCGGGTGCAGAGATCGAGACTGTACAGTTCAACAGAAGATCGAAGCAAACGCAGAGAAGGCGTCCGAGCAGCAGGAAGTTTGAAGCTTAAAGAGTGAGAACGGTCGAGAAGGGAAGGTTGCATGAGCTTGCGAGTCTTGGACTTCATGAGGCACGGAGAGAAGGAGAGAACTAACGCCGGTGCCGAACTGTATGGCAAATATACGTCGGGTCAATGAGCTGCCGCCGGGATTGGATTGTGTAAAGCAGAAGCAGGTCCGCCGTGGACTTGAGGTGCGAGTTATCGGTTGACAACCCCGCGCCGAAGAACTTGTACCCTCGATAACCCGCGTCAGATCGTGCACAGCTTGTAAGGTTCAGAACAACACATCATGCATCATGGAGCATACGGAAGAACGATTAGAGCACTGAGGTAGATAATACGTAGTCCAGATCACCGCGTGCTGTGCCTCTGTGGAGCTCATGAGTGGCACTTGTAGCGTCAAGCTTGAAGGTTGATCAAAAGAAGTCGATACGAATCGGAGCGCTGGAGTGGGCTCGATGATCGCGTGAGCATGAAAAGGACACGTCCAGGTTGCTACGCTTGGTGCGGCATCGACGAGGCGCGCTCGTGGAGGCCGTTTCTTTCGGATGTAAGGAAGCTGGCCCACGCACTAGAGTTGCATGCACATGAGATTGTCTTGGCCAAATCGCTGAATATTGAATGGTGATTGCGGGGGAAGCCGTGCCAGTGGCTTTGAAAAGGGCCCTTGTTAGCGAGGTACGCGCCGCAGCGACATCGAACGTAGCAGGCTTTCTAGGCCACTATCATGAGTTCTAGGCTGCAGGGCCGTCGGTACAGAATGATTGTCGCCGGGCGTGACGGGGTCAGTACTACACTGGCAAGGCGACCCTCTGCTACATGACTGACATTCCATACACGAGTCAAGCTCGCGCGCATCCGAAAAATGAGGGGATGCGTTGACACGGCCGATAGTATCAGGAGGCTTACAGCGAGAAGAGTGCATGGGAAGTCACGTTGAAACGTAGTGTCGTGGTCAATAGGCCATTCAGTAGTAACGGGACATGTCAGCACGCCGGCAATGCGTCCAAGGCCGACGTAAAAGTACAGGGAGATGAAGCGTGTTGAGCAACGAGTATGCTCAGAGCCGAATCCTCGGCACGCTTAGTCGAATGGCTTGTAAATAGGCCCGGTGAATGCCGAAGTCTGGCTGAAGAATGGCAAGTGCGTCGAACATTCAACGGGCGTGGTTTACACGAACATAAGCTCTATCATTGTTCTGATTTCAAAAAGGACGCTCCGGAAACAAGAAACTGTGCTCTATGCGAAGCGTAAAGGGAAGAACGACTTGAAACTTTATCCCCGATACACCTTCTGTGAAGCTTGTCCCAGAATGATTTTGGACAACGAGACCCGAGAAGCTGGAGCGAGGAAATTTGCTAGGACGCGGACAGTATCCCGAGACGCAACATGTGGTGATACGGTGCAAGAAGCCTATGACCGATCGAGTACACTGACAGCTCATTCGTAATTGCGCTGCAGCTTTGCTATCGTGCTTTGAATTGTCAGCAGCGAGAAGCAGGTACTTGTGGCATCTATACACCACAACTGTGGCGCACAAACCGGTACTATCCCGATCCCGAGGACAGTGGATCAATGTAGAGGTGGCCGACGTAAAGGAATGCAGGAGATGAAACGCCTTGAGCGACGAGCATGCTCCCGGACATCCGCGTGCACAGTCGCGGCGACGCGATGCGGCGTGTGAGGCTAATTGCGAGAGGACACGGTGAATAGAGATCTTGCTCGTAATTATGTCGTATGTTTGAGTAGCGCCTCGGCGATGTAGCGCAACAGAGTCCGCATCAAATGCTTGGTTGCTCAATCGGTGGCTGGAGTAAAGCGAAGTCGATTGTATTGCTTCGGACACGTAGAACAAACGCCGCGGAACATAGCGCGTGAGGTGCATGGAGGATATACTCGTAATTTTACCACCGTCGAAGGAATGCAACACGATAGAGAGCGAACAGAGATCGCAGCTCTTGTGAGCCACTCGGGCAGTTCACACAAGTGGTAGCTGAAGATATCATGCGACGCTCACGGCAGGTAACCAGTCAGTATATGTTCGACGTAAGCGAATTCGGGAGATGAAAGCCGACGAGCGACGACCTTATACCATCATCCTCGGTCGGGTTACCCGCAGGCGTCGGCAGGCGGCGCAGCACGCGCAAAAATATCGCGAGACCGGGGTGCTCTCGAGTACACTCGACGGACGCGTAATCGGGTCAGAGAACCATCTACATCTGTGAGCCGTGGCGCATAAGCGCGATGACTATCGAGATGGACGTTCCTGACGAGGGTACAACTCGGTGAGATCTCGCGTAGCGACTGGTGGACTTTATTTCTCAGCCACATCCGTACACGCGCATGAGGCGGAGCAAGTTGTCTGATTGAAGTCGCAGTTTCTAGCGTCCAATCCTTTTTCTCGCCCTCGCGTGGAGAGGCTAAGCACAGTAGACGTGGATATGCACATTGTAGTCGCGCCACAACCTAGACCGTGGAGGTGATGGCTTCGGTGATTTGAAGGAGGAGAGACCTCGGTGCTACGCAAGAGAGCCGCTTTTTGTGGTGCACAGAGATCGTAAGCCTTACCCTCGCTATCCTCGATAAAGCGCAAAAAATGGGGCGCGTTGTTTGCGTGAGGGTAGCGCCACAGCCTGGGCCCTGGCGTAAAGGGAATGCGAAGTGGGTGGAGTAACAGCTGTGGCGCTACCAAGATGCCACAAAGGTGGCGCGAAATAGTGAGTCTTATTACATAAACCCATCAAAACTGTGTTTTCCAGCTCCTCAGAACGCACAGAGAGGAGCAGATAGACGCTGGCGGCCAGGTAATGATCGGCACAAATATTTGGCCTTCAGCTGGGGTGATTACCCTCACATGATAGCCGATGAGGCACATAACACGAGGCTAGGGAACACGAGATGGTGGACCTGTACCGTGTACGGCCTCAGGACCCTCGGCGTGGAGGCCATGCGCAATCTTTTAGGCCACATAGCGCAGAAGCCACTCCGAGTATCCACGACTCGACTCCTTGCCATTCATGTGCGCCGATCTTACCTGCCTGTCGGTTCAGCGCGGCCGTTTCCTAGTCCCTGAGCGCGCGATAAGGCGTCAAATTTCAAATCTTACAGGCTGTAAGACGCGTTGTTCAAACACGTACTAGAGACGACCTCGAACAAGTTGTAGATCGGCAGTTCGCTCCCCTCGGGTGCTTTGTCAACGCCAAGCAAAGTGGACGTGCCTATGGCAGCTGTTAGACTATTTAATTCCCTCGGAAGCCCGACCATACCCGGCGAGGCAAGTGTCGTACACGGACAAGCGTCAATAGACGCCACTCGATCATCTGTAAAGCCATGAGTATCGGTTTTTGCTACGAAGCGCTGGATCGACTTTTTGAGCGTCCAGTCAGAAGGACTGAACCTTACCTTGCAGCCAGCGCTCCTGGACTATTGATTCTCGCGCACGCCTTGCGGTATCTGTCCCTGGCAATGTTCATATATGAAACGTATATGAATGACTGTAGATCTGCGCGAGTCGTCAACCAAATATATCAAGTATTGCTTGCACGAGAGCGCGGCTGGCTCGTAGCGAGAAAGAAATACATACAAGCCTAGAAGATGAGCGCAGATCTTGACTGGGGGACGGTTGTACAGCTTCCGAAGCCTCGCGGTTCCTTTGCTACAACATATGAAAGCTTGAACGCTCTCCAAAACGCCACAGGAGGGTGCTGGTCTCCGCGTTTTCTCGAGGGTGTGTGGACAAACGTTAGCCGTGTGCATGGATCGTCGCATGCCGGAAAGTGCGGAGTTGGGACTCGTACGGCGGCTCACGGGCGGGAGATCAGTAGGACGTAAGACGACGCGAGGGTCGTCCCAGAGGAGGAGAGCGACGCCGGCAGCAGACTCGCGGTCAGGGCGGAGAAAAAGCGAGCATCGCGGGCGAACGCTGCCGCGAGCGTCGCGGCAATGGATCTCCGTCTTGCTTCGTCCGTCTCCTGGTAGCGACAGCTGAGAAAGAAAGTCCTCGTCACAGGACGATTGAGGGTGCAGATAGGGTCCAGCGAAGCGGTAGAGGGACCCACACGCAAGAAGCAGGCAGCAGAGGCCGGTGCCTGTACGCGGTACACGCGCGTTCGCGTTGTCCTTCCAGAAGGACGGTGCTATGAGTTGATCGGGACCTTCGGCGGGACCGGGTAGCCCTCTCGATTACTTATCCGGAAAGGGCGAGAATAATTGAGCGCGCAAAAAGTGGCGGAAGCATCATGCGATAGGACGGACGACCGTCCGAAGGAAACGAGGCGAGGCAGGCTAACGATATCCGTGTCGGGACGAGGACTATCGATACTGTTGATAGCAACATATCCGCAGAGAAGGTTCATTGTGGCCCGAGGAACATGGGTGGCTGTGGGCGCTGTGCGCCTGTGGCCGAGAGTTGGAAGTGATAAATGCAGGAGAGAGGATTGCCTTCCAGACCAGCTGAAAACGGAAGAGAGTGCAGCCGGCGGCAGCGGGGGGCGCACGTGGTTAGCGCGTGGAAATGTGGAGGGATTATGTTTGGATCGGGAACAAAGGCGGGGACTTGAACGCGACGGCGAGCGTGGCCAAACGGTGCTCTCCTCCTGACCCCCATGCCTGTGCACTCCAAGCGTCTCTCCAGGTCCTTCTTCGACTATCTCACCCTAAAGCCCTCGGGAAATTCCGCGCCGCTTGGCCCGACGACGACACCGACTCCCGCCCAGGACCAAACTCTTCCTCAAACCGCCACCATGACCTCCATCGCATCGCCCACCTCAACTCTTCCTCCAGATCCTGCCGCCATGGCAAAATCCCGCGCAAACAGGCGCTCCTCGCGCTCGGGCGACGCGCAGCTCCAGCCTGAACTTGCCGCGGCCGCTGCCCCAGCTCCTCCGTCGGGCCGCCGCAAATCCCAGTGAGTACAACGTGCAAGCAATAACCCTCCAAAGCATACCCCGATGCTCCCCGATTTGTTCTGCTGCGCACGGGCTAACGGCAAACCCGCCGTGCCCTGCTCCTTGCGCGCACCGGTTTCCCAAAGGTCCATCGCGCACCATTTTCGATCATCGTCGCCACCCAGCTCGCAATCTGATTTCTGCACCACATGTGTGTGCTCACAACGATGATCGTGTATCATCCAGTGCTTGCACAGTGTTCTTTGCATTGCTGGTTTGACAGTGGTGGATAGCAATTTGGGTGTAGCTTTTGCAAGGCATTCTTTGCCTATCTTGATCGGTTCTTTGTTCTTTATCTCGTTCAAACAGTTCGTATCTGCTCTCTGCGCGGAGGTCTCGTTCCTCTGAATGCACATGGCGCATTGTCAGTCCACAGTCGCGGGACGTCCTGCTGTCCCCCGCATCGTGGCAGCCACGCTAGACCCCCGGTGGTCCTTCGTAGGGCCGGCCACGGTTATTTCATTTAAGCTCCACGGCTGTTTTGTGATCTGACATGCAGTCATCGTCCGGCTGCGTGGCCCAGAATATCGCGATCTGTCCTCGACCCTGCTCTCCGTTGTCCCGTTCGCCTATCGCTTCTCATCTTTTCTTCCATCGTGTGGATGTTGCTCACGCGCCCCTCTTTCCCTCTAAAGGTCGCACATGTCTAATCCCGCGCGCGCACTTCCGTACCCCGCCTCCAAGCCTGCTCGTCGGCCGTCTCAGCACAGTCACTCGCAGTCAGCCGCCACCGGCCCGACAGACCGTCGCGGCTCACTACCGTCCCTCCACCTGCGGTCCTCTTCTCAACGCACCGCCGAACCCGTACCGTCACTCCCCGGCCTCAGCTACGACGGCTCTACCGCCGAAAACCCTACCAGCGATTACTCTAGCTTACAGAGCTTCACCTTCGGAGTCGCCTCTGGCAGCACCGACCGGTCCACTACGTACGACGCGGACAGCCTCAGCCCACTCGCAAACGACCTCCCTCACGAAGACCGCACGCCGCGCCCATCAATTTTCCGTGCGCGCGACGACGACCCGAACGATCAGGACGAACAGGAACGCTGTCAACGAGCAAAGATGCGGGCGATCGATTACGGCGAGCGCCGTCCCTCACTGCCTACGAACCTCAACCTTTCTGCCGCCGCTACACACGACGACTCTGAAGGGGAGCTTGAACATGAGCACGAACCATCTACGCCTATGCCCGGGCCCTCGATGACGCCCCCGCCCGACGCGAATCAGACACCTGAACGCACGTCGCTCTCGGACGTCGAGCTCGATGTAGCTATTGATACCGACATCGACGAGTACTCCAGCGAGACCGAGCCCGATAGTGCGAGCGTGCATACATTCGGGATGGGCGCGAGCCGCTTTCCGCGGAGCGAGCATGTTACACCATGGGAGTTCCAACAATTGCCTAGTGCTCACCTCCACGCCGACGAGGACGTCCCACCGCACGTACAGAGTCGCCGTGGAAGTGTACAAACCAGTATGCATACCGTGCAGCCTGGCTGGGGATGGGATCCTGATGCGCGCGACCCGAGTCGCGATCGCGAAGACAGTGTCGCGACCATCCGCCGGCCGAGTGACGCTGCCGCCGATGGATTGCAGTCCATGCGTATTCAGTCACCTCAGCCCGAGGCTGGCAGCTCAGCGTCGCCGTATGAGGGCTTGAATTTGGAGTATATTATAGGCGACATGGGTCAACAAGGCGCAAGCCCCGGTTCGCGTCGCTCATCACTTTCCTTCGTGAACCAGCCCTTGTCGCCTCCTCCACCCAAGGGGAAGAAGGGAAAAGGAAAGGAGAAAGGAAAGGCGAAGGATAAGAGCCAAGGTGCGTTCTAACCTCGCTTCGGCGTATTTCCGCGTTCAGCCCGTGCTCAATCGGGATTTTTCGCCCGGCCACAGATATCCAGGAGTACCTCGGCCAAGACGCGTCGATTGCGCCTTGGGCCAACCCAGACTCGCGCCGGCCGAGTCAGGCGACGATCTCGGGCGACGACTCGTTCTCCCGTGCGCTGCGTAACCTCGACCCGGAATTCCCAACACGGCGTCTGGGGTGGTCGTTCTTCCGTCAAGGCGACCCGGAGCCGGCTAACGGCACGTCACCCTCTGGCAGGCGCATCAAGTGGACGAGCGTGTCGCGCTGTGCCCAGACCGGGATTTTACGATCTGAGCGCTCAGTTATGGTCAGCTGTGAGTATCATTTTTGCTCTTCTTGTGCGACATACACTTAAATTTGTGTGAAGCGGAGCAATCGCGCCGTCCGGCGGAGCGTTTGAACGTGTATCATGTCCAAGATCCGTCGAGCGAGGGCAACACGCTCGGTGGACCTGGTATGCTCGTGCATAAGCATAGTCGCGCAAAGGCTTTCGCGATGTACCGCTTCTACGAGCTGCACGCACGGCGCAATGCACCCGTGCGCTCGGTGCGCTCCAGCTCGGTGACTGCTGCGCCGAGCGTCGCTTCGGGGAAATCGCGCGCCCACGGGCAGGGCAGCACGCACGGCCAGGCGAGCCTCCCACCGAGCAAGGGGATTCTGCTCGCGCCGAAGAGCGTCATGACGCAGTTCACAAATACGCATAGCACGCGCAATCTCGAAGACCATGGCCTGCTGGCTGAACCACGTCCGTCTTCGTCCCGGCAGCGGGTTCAAGATGACCGCCGCACGCGCAGCGCGAGCCGTGATCGTCCCCGCGAGCGCACACATAGTGGACGCTTACCTGATCGCCCGCCTTTGCCGTTCAAGGAGCCCAAACCGCATAGACAGCATATCATCGACCCGAAGGCTTTACCGGAGATTATCGAGCAGTCGAACGCGACGAACACCGTCAGCACGACGTCGTCTGGCGAGGGTACTACTGCTTCGATCGCATCGAGTAGCACTCCGCTCGTGCGGCAGCAACAACCGCAGATTCCAGACGAGATCATACCGATCACCGTCGCGCCGCCGAATACGCATAGCCGAGGCAGCAGTGTGACTGGGTCGGGCGACGACGAGGATGAAGGGGATGAGGACGAAGACGGACGTCGTAATCGGCGGACAACACACGCTGAGGCGTACAGTACACTCGACCAGCCTACGCTTGAGCGCTTGCGCCAGGGCGGGCTCGACGATAAGTCGCGTAACTCGAGCTGGCTGCTCAAGCCCTTCCGTAGCCAGCCTGCCTCCCGGGCACAGGCTGGCGGCACGAGTATCGTGTCCGCGCGCCCACCGTGGTTGACGCTCGCGCCGCGCGGACAGCAGGAGGAGCAGGCGCACGCGATCAAGCATCTCAACTCGAGCTTTGTCGATGTCGGTCTGCTGCCGAGCTACAGAAAGAAGGCAAGCGCCGGTGTGGGTGTGGGACGTCAAGGAGCTGGCAAGCACGCTGAGGCGCTCAAGTCTGTACCGGATGACGCGCTATGCATGTTACTCCCGCTCTGGCCGACCGAGACCGATCCAACGACGATGCAAATGTATCCCAACGAGCGCGCGCATGAGCCGCCGCTCGAGGAGCGGCTGTACCTACTCGTGTACTTCGTGCGCTTCGTCGATCGTGCAAAGGAAGGGCATGGCAAGGACGCGGGAGGAGGCGGCGCGAAGAAGCGGCCGCGAGCGGACGATCGCGAGCGCCAGCGGGATCACAGGGAGCGCGATACGAGCGCCACGGTCGTGTTCAACTGCTTCAGGGCTATCGCGCGATTGATGAGCTACGACGATCTCAAAGGGAGCAACGTACGCCTACCGGTGCACGGTCTGAGCGTCACAGGATCGCTCGCCGAGGCGAGGCGCGGAATTCCACCTTCGAGCCTGCGCAACGACCACAAGGACGATTTCATTATCGCGATCTGCGCCGACAGGACGAACGGGATCGTCGAGCTGTTCCCTGACGGACTGGACAAACTCGGGTTATGCGTGCGCGATCCAACGTACGTGCGACCGACGGCGGACGAAATGCAGCGCGAGCGTAACCCCGAGGAGGAACCTGCGCTGCCGCTGACTGCTATTGGTCGTGCGGCCGTCGAGATGACCTGGCTCGCGTGTATGAGCTTGACCAGCTTTGGAGACGTTTAGTCGTGTGCTGCGTTCCCGTGCGCGTGTTGGACGCGAGGAGCGGGCGAGTTTCCGCCGTGCACTGGTCCCGTCGGGTTTCTCTCGACGAAAGACGAAAAATTCTCTCTCTCTCTCCCTCCCCTACAATGACCAAGATGACCTATGCCTCGTTTCTGCCCAGCCCAGCCCTTGCCCTTTGTGGTCCTTGTATCATAGAATAATCACTGCGGCCGTGCAGCCGCCGGCGCAGACACTGCCTCCATCCCTCGATCGCTCTCCATCTCATCTAAGAATCTCCTTTTCATCTAGTCTTCTTTCCCATCATACATTTTCCCCCTTTCTTTGCTCTTTTTCTCCGATTTCTTCTGTTCTTTCTCGAATCTCCAAGGAAGAATTACACATCCGAGTTACCCCGTTCCCCCGCTTGACAGTTTATGTATTTCGCCGGTCTCGGATTCGGAACATGTCCATCCCCCCGCTGTAGCTCGTAACACTTGACCGAATGGGATCTATATCATCTATGTTTGGGATTGCGCTTCTCACGTTGCACTGCTGCGAGATGTTCTGTGCGGTTCGGTGGGGGAAAGGTGGGAGATCACCGGCAGGCACGGCACAGCGCGGTCGGAATTCCTACTTATCGTGAGAAATGTACAGCACGCTATAAGTGAAATCCGTCGCTGCCGAGCGCTCTTTGGACCTCCACGTTGGCACACCCCCCATCTACGTGTACTCTCCCCGGCGTTTGACTCGTGCACTACGCTTGTATATTACGACTCCTTTACTACTCTAACTAGACCTCTAACCACCGTCATCATCCAAATGGCCCGCGAAATCACCCACTCAAACTCGCTTCCCTCGCCATCAATGTCGCCTCAGCAACCCGAGTCGCCAATGCTCAAGAATACCCACCCATCCCCCTCCGCGTCTGACGAGAGCCAGCCTAGGAAACGCTCTCGCACCGAACTCAGCGCCGACGAGCGCAAGGAGGCGCGAGCACACCGTAACCGTATTGCCGCACAGAACAGCCGCGACCGGCGCAAGGCTCAGTTCAACGCCCTCGAGCAGCGTATCGCCGAGCTCGAGGCCGAGAACCGCACCCTCCGCGCGAGCATGGGCCTCGCCGCACTCCGTGACTCTGACGAGCACCGTGCGTTGGAGAACGCACGGGAACGGGAGAATTCCGAGCTCCGTGAGCGTGTCAAGACGCTCGAGCAGGGCTGGGACGCCATCCTCAAGGCTGTCCAGCTCACCGGCATCCCCGCCGGCATCCTCCCCATGCCAGCGTCTACCTCGGCAACTCCCGCCGCACCAGCGCCTACCCCCTCCACCAACGCCCGGGCATCGTCTTCCAAGGCGACCGCATCAAAGCCCCACGCTCACCACGCGCCCGCCACGTTCCCGGTCTTTGTCCCGCCCTCGCCCGTATTCCCTCTGTCGCCGTCCCCATCCACAATATCGTCCGCGTCTTCGTCCCAGCAGCAGCAACAGCAGCAGCCCTTCTTCCTTCCCGATTCTGAGCCCGAGCCCACTCGCCACCTAGCACGGGTGGCGTCCACCGCGAAAGCGGTGCCCCAGCAGCGGGTGAGCTCGGTCAACTCGGCATCGGCGGCAGCACAGGCTCTGCGTCTGCTACTCAGGACGCGCAACACGCACAATTGGACGACGCGGCGATGGACGACCTCTTTCGCGAAATCCTCGCGTCGCCGACGCTGTCCGCAACCGTACCTCCTCAGGCTGGCGCCGCGGCCTTCGCGCCGTTAGCCGACCTCGACTTTGAGGAGGGCGCTGCGGGCTTGGATGTTGGCATGGCGGGCGAGGAGAGCGATGGCGGATTTGCGGAACAGGAGGCGGAGGTTGATGCGGAGCAGCTGCAGGCACTCTGGGAATGGCTCCCTGGTAGCTCGGGCGCGGGCGATCTGTCTGCGCTCGAGCTCGACGTTGGCGCTGGCGTGGCGGGCTGGGATATGCCCCCCGCGCCACCCATGTCGGTGACGGAGGTCTTCTAATCAAGAGGAGAGGACCCCCGCGCCGGCTCTGGGAGCCGGCGCGTACAAGCCAACACAAAAAGGATATCTACTCGTCCTTTCTAATCCCGGAATTTTCGGAGTGCCATTGTATCGTGCGGACTGCTGTGTTGTAACCTTTCCCATCTGACTGTGACTTCGTTTCTCGTATGTTCAATTGTCTCCTCGTATATCGTATCTTATCACCGTCTCCTGGATTCAGCCTCGTTCTCGTTTCTCCTCTCACGCACATTCGTCCTCTCCCTACGCTACCTCCACCCGCTTTCACACCCTTCACACGATCTACCACGGACTCTTCCTCACCCTTACCCGGACTTCTACCCCACGACTTTAATTCGAACCACTTACGATACGAGTTCATTGGTACTAACGCCCCGCGCCCCCTCCCCTTCCGACGCCCCGCGCGCGCCGACCCGCTTTGCTCCCGTACCCCACGCCGCCGTTCTCTCCCTATAGGTTGTAGAGGCGGAGATGGCCAAGGTGCAGTGAGCGCGAAAAGCACACGCGTTGTTGAGGATGGTGGTTGTTTTGGGTCGTAGACGTTGGTACTTCTCTTCTCCCTTCGGACTTTGGTTTCTTTGACGGTCGGACTGTAGTTTACGGGTTATGCGGTTTGGTTGGTTTTGTGGTTCTTCATTGTATGGTGTGTGGTAGTTGGTGGGGCTGTATAATGGATGGCGTTTGTGCTCTAATCTCTTGGTGTGATGTGTGGAAAGCAAGCTTGATCTCAATGATTATACTTAGAGGCAGGAGGAGCACGGACGTTGCCGATGTCGCACCGAAGTCGCGTCGCGTCAAGCTTCCAAGTTGCTCTGCACCGTCATGGGCAAGAGCACGCGAATACTACCATCGCATTCACGCCATCTAGAAACCCATGCTAATCAGTATTGATCTTTGCGCGGAAGAGGACAAGACCGAGAACGGGTATTCGACAACAAATTCAGCGAGTGCGCGGCAAGCATCTGAAGAGGATCAGCGCGGCTTGAGTCGGTCAACAGGTGTGCATCTGCGCACTAAGCGCTCGATGTGATATACCAGTCCTGTGTCCGCGGCTATCATGTTGAACTTGGCTCTTACGCCTTTGTGCTGCGACCGTCAGTAGAACGCGTTGACCGAGCCCTCCGCGTTCTTTCCAAACATATCCTACATAATGGCTCAGAGCGAGGATACAGGTACGTTTGTGTTATGCATATCCTATGCCGATATGCTGATGTCTTATATAGGAGTTAAGAAGCGCAAACTTAGTGTTGGTGCGGAAGCCGCGAGCGAGGAGGGCCAGATCAAGCGCGTGAAGAGCCAGCGCGACGACAAGCAAGACGGCACGTCCAAGCCCACTGCGAATCTGGTAGTGGGGAGATGCAAATGACCCAAGCGGTTCAGACTCAGGTATGCATCGTCTTCGCGTGTTGAATTACTCGTACGATACTGACAGTTACATTAGACGACGATGCGGAACTACACGAAGCGACTGATACGAGAACGACTGACAACACAGGCCCGACGGTATTCTACCTCTACGGTGACGGTCTCATGTCAGTTATCGTGGAAGAAGAGGACTATTCCATCATCCGTCTCAAGTCTTCTGTCGATCGCGCCTGGAAAGACCTCGTTACGAGACACGGAGGCGCCGACAATATTCCCGAAGACCGGGACTGGGACTATGCAACTGATATGGCGCACTGGCATGTATATGTCGAGGACGAGGCGTCAGCGCGTGTTACTGTCGGTGCGCGCGCGTTAAAGAAGGTTTACGACGATATGATGGAGAAGGAGAGAATGATGAGAGATGTAGAGGATCATTGGTGGTACGAGGTCACGATGCAGAGGCAGAAGCCTGAGGGAGAGAATAAGTCTGCGCTCGAAGTCCTGATGGAGTGGGATGACGGACAAGACGAGTCGCAGGTTGAGGGAAAGGGGTGTGAGGGGGTTTGGTGGATCACAGGCATCAAATGGGCAGACGAAGCAGAACCGGCTTTGAAGTACTTTGGCAACAATATCCCGTACGATAATCCAAACCCTTGTTAGCGGGGATGCTTTCCTTCCTAACTCATCCAAGCGCCCTATCCTTCATCCCACGAGCGAATGTCAATAGCGCTGCCAGCGCAGAAGTATTGCATCAAGTACTTGAAACGCGGGCACTGTCGATACGCTTGCCCGCATCTCCGCGGCGACCTGGGAATTGGACATTCAATATATGACGACGTTTTGATCGCATTAGCCGAGTACGTTTGAGTATGTTGGTATCAAGGCTTGAAGAGCAACGACCATCTGCCCGCACCCAACATGGCTGAAATCACCTCTACGAGCGAGAAAGCAGGTGCGCAACGTGCAGCTAGAAAATCGGAAGTCGTATCCTTTGCTGACCGTATCTGTCCAGCCTCGGCCGCGAGCAAGCGAAAGCTCAGCACGAGCTTGGAGGCGCCAGCGAATCAGGGAGACGCCAAACGTGCAAAAGCTGAGCAGAGCGAGATGCTTTCCTCTGAAGAGCAAGGTGATCTCCCGGATATCGCGTAACTTGCGAGCGTGCAGGCCTCTCCGCCATCCGGTGCTGTCACCTCGGATACCTTCTACACGTACGGCGAGGCGATGATGGTCATCCTCGACTGCGGTAACTCGCCCTGCAGCATCTGGCGTAAAACTGCCATTCACGAAGCATGGGCGAAACTCGAAGCAATGGGAGCCAAGGGCGACTCAGAACCAGACCGAGAGTCCGATGAGTCCGATCCTGGGAAGAACGTGGTGCAATGGGCTATCTGCGCCGACGACGAGCACGAGCACGAGCCGCGGACCAAAGCTCGCGCGCAGAAGCTAATCAGGTCAGGCAAGAAGGAACAACGGTGGTATGAGGTGTTTATGCAGAGGAGTGAACCCGAGGGCGAAGATGCTTCTGCGTTGAAGGTCGACTTGGAGCGTGAAGGGGGGCCCGTTGACGAGGTGAAAGAGTACGCAGGGACGTGGTGGATTACGGACTTCAAGCCGGCCGACGAGACACACCCCGCGTTGGAGAATTTTGACGACTATGTCGAATATCATTACTGACGAGCGATACTGAGACCAGAAGGACTGAGCTCGCGTACGTAGGGTCTAGCAATGCATCGTTAATGCTCATGAACTACATTACTTTCTGGTATCTATCTTGAAAATGCCAGACACGACTCAAGCGGTCGAGTTTTTCACAGAGGGCGAGGCGCGACCGTCGGTGATCAAGTCAGGGTCGGGTACGGTATAGTTGGCGAAGCAGTCGAAGGCAAAGTCGACCTCTTCAATGCGCGCCTTCGTCCCCTCGATGTATGCGTCAAGCTCGCAAAGGCCGTCCTTGTTCTCCTTGCAGCCTTTCAAGCCGGTCAAGGGAACTACTGCGTCGTTAAGGATCCAGCGGAAGTGCGTGGCCGTGCTGTTGCCGGAAGTCGCAGTGCCGCTGGCGGGACAGGACAGAACCTGGCCAACGAGATTTGTGGCGAAGGGTGCGACGTGGCTGACGATACATTTCTGCAACAAACAGATTAGTGTACTATTCACGGCCAGCAGCATACGGTCACTTACGCGGTCCTTCTTGATATGGTCGGTCGGCAGAGGACCGCTTTCCGCCAGACTGGTTAGGTTGAGAGCCACAGCGACTGTTCAGAACACGATGATCAGCCATTTGCGCACAATGTTGGGAGGTAAACGGAACGAACTGGAAGAGATGATCGTGTCGTGGCTAGCATCCACGAAGATGGGTTGGTTCAGAGGGAAGGTTATGTTGCTTCCGTCGAGAGTAGCATTGGTCGTCGTGTCGAAGGTAGTGATGGGTATCTGGGTCAGGCGAGCGATGAGCTCTTGGACGTAGCCAATCCCCTGGGATGCAGTAGTGGCGCCACCGGGACCGTCGCTGTACCAGAAGGCCAGGTCTGAATCTCTGTCAGAGCGCTGTCCACATACTGTCATGTTTTGCAGGTACTTACCGTACCAATACTCGTAAGACTCCCAGTCCGACTGCGTGAAGAGGTCGCAGAAGCTCGAGTATCCAAGCGCAACGGACTGTCAAACTTTGTTTCAGAACAGCACTCACAGCTTATAGCAGCGAGTTGAGCATACCTCATAGGCGCATAAGTCTTGCATAGCTACAATGTCCGAAGACGTGAGATTGACGCCGTGAATGTACTTGGACAGACGCTTGATGATAGGGGGCGCGTATACGTTCGCCCACTCGGCCGCCTTGATGTATCCGAGGTATCCGTTGTCGTCAAGATTTGAATTCGGGCAGTCGTAGTATGGTGCCAGCGTCGAGTTGAAACCGTCTTCCTCGATCTGTATGAGCTGGTGATAGCTCGTTGCATAGTCCTGTACACCGAAGAAGCCAGCAGCAAACTGGAGCCTGTTATATGATTAGCTGAGCCGCAGTTTGAGCCACAACAAACGCTTACGCAGAGTCCACCATACGTGCTAAAAGTCAAACATTTAGCTAAGAATGATGTTATTTTGAGGATGATCGCATACCTTCTGATGTCGTGCGCCAAACTGGGAGATCAGTGAAACCCTTCAACAGGGCGCCGTAACGAACTCGAGCGTTTACACCAAGCTCGTACCTAGCAAACTACGAGTGAGATGTGCAGGCTTGAGGATATAACAGTCGACGTACAACTGCTCGCGTCCGAGGGGTGTCAGAATCTCTGCGCCAAGTGAGAATTGCCAGGAGTTCAAGAAGTCCGCAGGACCACTGGCACTGAAGCCAGTCCCGTTCACAGTGATATTGTGAAGTTTGGCAGCGAAGGTGGAAGGGCCACTACCAGATGTCGGGTAGCGAGCGCCGTGACGGTGAAGGATATGCACCTGCTGGATGTCGCAGCCTTTCGGTACGACTGGCGAAGATTCAGGAAGGCCCCAGGTGTCTGCAGGGAGCGAGAACCACGGAGTAAGACTGCCCCAGCTGCGAACCATGTCAAACTTCGAGCCTTTCTTGTCGGCAGTATCTGGCCGCACGACGGGGTCTACGCCGACATGAACGGCGATAGCGGGCGCAGTCTCGATAGAGAGTGCTTCATCACCAGCTGCGCAAGTCTGAATAGATCTTCGCTAAACAATGATCAAGTCGGCTTACTCGGCGTAGGTCCTGCGTATCCCACTTCCGAGGCATCCGGGAAGTCCGGGTCATTGCCGGGCGAAGCTGGCGTTACACCTGCAGGCGGGAACTGGAAGGTCGTTGTGGCACCAACATAGCTGGAAGCCACATCTCCAGTCGTCGATGGCAACGTCGTCGGCAAAGTCAAAGCCAGGGAAAGCGGCACGAAGGCCAGCACGGCGGCCGTCGGAGCAATCATGACTGTCAGGGATTGTGAAAGCGCCCGTCGAGCACAGGACGAGGAACTCGTCGCGCGGGCGGGACCGTTTCTCTTTATATCACAGAGTAGGATAACGGCGAGGTACGCATGACGTTCGCTCACACGACAACAAGGAGGAGGAGCACATCGAAGTCTGTATCTATACGTGATCGTGATCCGCGCGAAGATGTGCGACTGAAGCTGACCGACGCGTATAGACAATATCCTTGGGGCAATTGAGAGGTAGGATAGACTTGCACGGCTTGCGACTTGAGCATTCACCGTCCGTATGTAGACGTAGAATGCGCGCGCGACAGGAAAACGTAACAACTGGCATGCACATTGGCCACCAACTGTATTGTAGGTTCGGAACAGCTCTGCGATGTCAAGAAAACATGAGCGCCGGTTGTCAGTGATTGGCAAGATCAAATAGTAGCTTTGCGACCACGCGCACATGGTAGCAGATCGGAACAAGCCCGGACGAAGCGAGTCCGTGATGCCAGATGGACGCGGTATGGTTTGATAACTTCCTCGGGTGATAAAGTGTAAGTTGTACACAGCAAAAGTAGGTATAACGTGCTTTTGTAACAAGACGATGAAGGTGTATGTCATTTGTAAGATCACTGAGCTCAAAGATAGCCCAACCTTGGTCTCTGCGTCTCACTAGATTCTTCGCCGCGCTGTGTTGCAGCCCAGGAGCAGGCTTGGATAAATTGGCGCATCCTCGTACATATGTTGGCGCAAAGCACTCTATAGAGCGGCGTCAGAAGGTGCACCTGCCCCACTAGAGTCTGGATATGTAGATGGTGGCGTTGACAGAAAGGGTGCATGGGGCTTAGGTATACGCGCCGAGGAGGACGAGAGATTTCCACTATCAACGCTTCCAGCTGATCATACCAGCGCTCATCGCGCCGGTTCCTTGCCTAGCACTTGCAAATGCATCAAAATGCCGAGCTTGTCGGTCGACAAGGTAAAAAGGCGCGCAGATGCTCAGCGACATGATGGTAAGCAGAGAGCGCAGTGTAAGCGTAGTAGCACTTTGTGCCAAACCCTTGAGCTTGCTGCTTATCATGATCTAATCCGGGTGCTATCCGTTGATCCTCCATCATGCCGGGCGTCTTCCGGCGGTCAAGTGGGTCGCATGTTGACTTCAGCCATGATCAATATTGCAATTGGCCGGAAGCTGGCGCTGGCGTTCGGACATCGATAGTGCTGTGCACTGTATATCCCCTGTATACTCTCCCTGGTTGGCGCTCTGTGTCATTTATCAAGTCCGAACACGTACGGAGACGCCGCCGTCTCTTCTTTCCGCATTCACGCGGTTACACGGTAACTTGTCGACGGGCCTCATTGCAGAGCGCGAGACCTTCCTCCAGGCGCCCGCGCGCCTCGTTCTTTCCGACACGAACCTGCTGCCGTCTTATAACCCTTCGCGGTTCTTACGGCTCGGCTTCCCGTCTTTCACCCACTCCTTAAGACCGGTCTACCCGTAGCATGCATGGCCAACTCTACCACGCTCCAGATATCCGTCGACGACTCATCACCCACTATCCAATACTTTCCCTTCGCTGATACCCTCGGGGCGCCGAATCTGCTCGGGGGCTGGAACCCGTACTTCACCGAGTCTGCCTTCGCTTCGACTCCTGGAGAGTCCGGGAATGGGACTTCCCTACATCTCACTTCACATGACCAAGCGGCGATTCGGCTCACGTTCTTTGGTGCGTCGTGTGTGCTGTGATCGGCCTTAGCGGATTGTTGACCTGTCAGCCATACAGGGACTGGCATTCAGCTTTTCGGAAATGTCACCGAGGCTGCCTCTTATGACCTGCAACTCGACGGACAGACGAATGCGTCGATCACTGCTTTCTCTCCGTCCGATCCTACCCTTCTCGCGTCATATACGACCCTCAGTTCTGGAAATCACACGTTGACCCTCCTCGTCCGCAACCCTAGCAACTCCTCATCGAACCTGGTGGCGTTTGATAGAGCAGTCGTGATGGTCAACCAGTCCGGAACGTACGTCCCCACTTGCGGATGTTTACAGAGTAGTCCACTGACCAAAGAGGTCAGTATCAATATCAGCTCTAGCATCGCCGATGACACGCGTATTCCTTTCATTGGGACTTGGTCCTTCGAACAAGACAGTGCATTAGCCTCCCTGGACGGATCAGATACTTTCCATACATCGAGCAATGGTGGCGACTTCTTCTCTTACATGTTCAATGGTGTGTACATTTTTCCTCGTGGGTTTGTGAATACCCTGCAGCCTGACACATGGTTAATATTTCCTGATAACTAGGTTCGGCTGTGTCCATATCGGGTTTCCAGGACTTCAACTCGGGACATTACTCTGTCACCGTCGATGGGAAGGAGTCCGTCTTCAACGCCCAATCCTCGTTCAGGGAGCCGACGACCCTTTTTTACATGACCGGGCTCAGCGCCGACACCATCCACAATCTGACGGTTGTCAACCTTGAGAACCGTCTGTTGGCCATAGGCTCCATCAACGTGACCACAATCAATACAAGACAAGTGTGAGGCGATGCTGTCCTAAACCGATTCTCCCGCCGGTACTGATGATGTGCTTCTCATGACTGCAGATCCACCGGGCCGGCCTCAGGCTTACCAGGAAGCACTATCGCCGCTATCGTTGTCGCTTGTGTTCTTGGCGCCTTCTTGTTTGGACTGCTGGTGTTCATCCTACACCGTCGCCGTCGATTATCATTCCTCCCACGACACGGCGCTGCAAACGAGGACGTCCTAGACTCAGATATTGTCATTGAAGCTGACGAAATGGACGAGAGAAAGCCTCCCTCGAAGATCAGCGTCAACCTCGAGCGTCGAGACGGCAGCAACAACAGTCGAAGCTTCACGTTGTCTTTGCCTATGCAGCAGTCGCATTCGCGCGGGTCTCCGCGAGACGACCACTCTCCCAGTATTCAGGAGCTCCCGCGTAGCCCATCTGTATCACTGGTCGGCACTCATGTGCGAGATAGCTCAAATAATGGCAACGGCGGCGACAAAGCCGCTGCGCGTAAAGCCACCCGAGCCAGGTCCGCCAGCCAGCCATACGCAGTACCCCTTGCGCAATACCCTTCACCACCCGACCAGTATCGCCCGCAGCCACGGCAGTCCATTCCCCAGCCACCTGAGATCCACCATTCTGATGTCGCGACGAACGAGCCTATATCTCCTTTGTCAGCTTTAACTGGATACGACGCGGCGCTCGCTAGCGCCGTGGCTGCTCTTCACCCTCCTCTACCTGTGTCTGCATCCGGACAGAATACGGACGTCGAGCCTGACAGCAGGCTGCAGAGTGTCCCGAAGAATGCTCATTCCACGGGATTTTCTTTCCTTGATATTTCATCGCGCGAAAGTTCGGGGCAGGATGACCAAGAGTCACCCGTGCAAACATCATCCTCTGGCTCATGGGGCCCGCGTTTTAATCGCATGAGCCAGCAGACTGGACGCAGCGGCGTAAGCCAACAGTCCAGTGGCCGTCCTGTTTCTATGGGGTATGCAATGGAGCATGAACGCGGCGCCGACTTCGGTCTCTTCCGACCTTCACAGTCTCGATCTGACGCAAATCGCCCTCCAGAGTCAGCCCCTCTACGGCGCTCCTCTGAACCCGCCCTCCTCACCATCTCGCCGACTGTGGCTCCTACAGCCCCTCCTTTACGACCGCTTCCCCGCATTCCCCAGTTTCCTCAGCTTCCTATTATATCGCCTCCGTCTGCAGGCCCTTCGCGCACGGAGGGCCTTCCTGTTCTGTCCTTGCAGACACGATTCGACTTCCCTTCACAACCGGCACCGGCACATCTCTCTCAGCCGCATGAGCGCGAGCTATCCGCGGCAGCTACAACGTCAGGACTTTCTGCCACGATTGGTCGACTTCTGCGCCCACCATCATTCGGAGGCGGGAGACGTCGTTCTCTCTTGACGACCATCTCCCCGACGGAGAGCGTACCATTGACCGTGTCCGACATCCAATTCCGGAAGGAAGACGATGAAGATGAGAACGAGAACGTCCCTACGCAATCTCTTGCGGCTCCCGCGCAGCGTTCTTACGCTTCGCCGTTCATCTTACAAACACTTCGCGGCGAGCACCCGTCCATCGGTTCACCCAGCGAGCACATACCGAGCATAACACACAACCCTAGCGCCGAATCTGTTGAACGATTACCGGGATCGTCATCCGCGCCTGGGCTTGAGAGACAGCGGCGCTGAGCTACTTTGCCGGTTGATTTTCTCGTGTTCGGTGACAAAAAGACACTTTCGCAGACTATCTGTAAATACATTCTTCATACCCATTCCAATTCCTCATTTGACTCCTGTGCAATACTCTACACTTTCATCGCCCACTCACATCTCGTTTCATCTTCGTCTTCACGGCGTTTGCTTGTTGTTTGTCATCTTACAGTGTATTAGTACCTTATCGTCCGTTTCCTCCGTGACTGTCGGTCTGTCTGTCAAGTTTACGCGCCAGCGGCACTTGCCCTGGATATGTGGCGCAGAAGGTGTGCTGGAGATGATGATCATATGCCGCATGTATCGTAGTGCTCTAAAACTACGGCCCCATCGTCTCCCGCCGCAAGCCGAAGTTCATGAGCCGTCTGAAGTCCGAGAACACCTTCCCCTGGGGCCCATCGCGAGGGGGCGTCTGCGATCCCGTAGGCGTTCCGTCCCCTGCCGGTGAACCGAGCGTCGCGAAGATGCCATCCTGACCACCCAGCGCTGTGCGGCTTCCTCCTGGACTCGCAAGAGCCGCAGCTTGCGATGCGAGCAATGGGTCCATATCGAGCGAAGAAAGGAAGGATGTCTGTTCAAGCTCGGGCCGAGTGCTTGTTGTCGTCACGAACTCATCCAAGAGATTGTTCTGTTCCGTCCGAGGGGTGCCCTTGAGGTCAAGAATCTGCCGAAGGTGGGAGTGGCGTCGTCAGCGGGTACGCTGCTGATGTGCGGGCGTGGGCAACAAAGCGCACCTTTTGGAAGTTGGAGAAGGAGGCGTCGCCGATAAGTAGGATGTAATTGAGTATGAAACCTTCGGCAGGACTCTATGTAACTTGAATCGGTAAGGCTTGTGTTCAAGGAAGCGGAGATCGGGAGAACGAGCCTGGGGAGCCACGATGACTTTGAGAAGCGCTTCCAGACGCTGAGTCGTCTTCGTGATGGTTCTCGTGTAGCTGAAGATGAAATCAGTACGGGTGCAGATGGTACTGGCGTAGACCTGACCTAGCTGACGTGAGGCTCTCGCCAGGCAGCTTGAGCAAAGTCGATTTTAGAGAAGCCAGGTCCAGCATGAGCTAGCCGTTCCCATGAGTAATTTGTCATACTCACGAAGAGCTAAAGAAAGATACTCCTCACCTGTTCAGCGCCGTTCTCTTTCAAAGGCCTGCTCCTGACCATGCAGTGGGTAAAGCGAGTGAGGACAAGGCTACTTGCGAATGTGAGCAATGCCGATACACGCCCGAAAAGATTATCGGTCACCTCGACGCCTTGTCGAAGAAGTTGCGCAGGTACTTCTTGCTCTCCACCAATGGGATGATCGTCTCGGATACCTGCTCAAGAGTACGCGAGAGTTCTAGCACGTAAGCGGACGGGCCGGTGACCTCTTGCAATGAAGCCCATGATGTCCGTGAAAGGGTGAGTAGGTGCGGCTCGCAGCCCGCTTCCATCTCCCGCAAGAGGATCACGATAGAGGACGAAGCTGCGCTGCACTCGCCATGAGAATTAGGGGACCTAGGATAAAGCATATACCACAGACCTGATGAAGAGATCCATCTCATTCTGAAGCGACACCTTTTCCTTGAACTCATCAGCGATGCGTTGTCGCATCCGTTCCTCGAGCTAATCTTGCTTAGCATGAATATACCCCTGAGCACACGTGCCTTACTTCTTGTGCAGTGTTGTAGCAGTAATCAGCAGTGTTGATGACGAGGCAGGCATTCTTGATCTCAGTGGCATCCCAGCGTGCATCCATAGACCGCCGAAGCATAGGCCCCACTCTGCGCACAATTAGTGTACGCAGCACACTCCAAAGGCAGTACGCACCGCTTGAGGGTCTTCGGCAATATCTCCCCTTTGCTACGTATCAGAAGGTTGCCAGCGTCAAGGATCAGCCTACGCACCAGCATATATGCGCAGCCATTTCTTGAAGACGTCAAGGAGCTCGAAGAGAGGTCGACCCGTAGACAAGGTTGCACATGCGTCCATGGTTTGACTGTAAAAATAGAATAGCTCTGTCGAAGAGGGCAAGACCGTCGGTGGGTTCTCCTCATGTTCTGAAGCGTGGCTTGATGTATCTAGAGATGAGCGCGCGGTCGGGCCACGGTGTGAAGCAATCATATCCGCAATAGTCCTATCCCTCTATGTCAGGCATATAGTTTCGGCAGAAAAAGATGGTACCCACCTGTCCTGTGCACGAACGTACACGCCCATATGCGGCTCAAATGCCGCGCTGATGGGTTCTGCTGTAACTCCGATGATAGACGACTGAGACTGGAGCAACTCCTTGAACTAGTGCGTGTCAGCGGGGACTTAGATGTTATCATAACAAGGCTCTCACCGGGACGGCAAACCTCTTCGAGGTAGATATTTCAAAGTCCTTCGTCTGCTGTAGGGTGTCTAGAAGCGTCATTACGGAGAGGTCCTTCCCGGCTTTCGACAGCAACGAAGCCATGTCTCCTCTGTAGGAGAAAAACGTTGAATGCTCCCGAAATGGCGATAGGCAGAATGCCCTACCTTGTCACATCAACGAAAGCAGCCACGAGCGCTTGTCCGACGTTCCATTGCTCCAGAAAAGCGCGTCCCAGACCGCCTTCGTGCGTGCTGAGAGTGCGTCGGAACCACGCGAACCTCCGAGAAATGTTGTCCAGTTGTCCGGCTTCGTCTGTTAACCTAAATATTCGGCGATATTCCGCCAATAGCAGTGCAGTATACCGCGCCACGAGGCTCGCGCGAACGTCGGGACCGAGAACATCCGCCGTTTCGCAAGCAGCTGTTATAACAGCTGCTTTGGGGGAAGTCGGCTGTTGCAGATAGCTATGCTTATCAGCCATGCATTGCAGAGAAGATATGGAAGGCAGTTACTATGCATCAAAGTCGGCCTCGATCATCGACCGAATTTCGCCCTGAAGCTCCTGCACTTTCCTGATGAGCTGCGCGATGCGAGGAACGGTATTGTAAGGTTTGAATGAGGTCGATATTTCTTTGACAGCCTAAGTCAGTTAGTGAAGCATGAGGCAAGCGGACGAAGGTATACTCACGGCGAGGCTTTGAGTGATATCCGAGTATCGCCTTTCCTTCACGAACTCCTGTAACTGAGCTAGCGCTCTGACTAGAAGGACGGTTGAGCCCGCATTGCGAGGTGGACAAGTAGATACAGGCATACCAAGCATCTGAAGCCGCCTTAGAATAGTCATACTGAGTGTCAGGTTTGCCTTCGCTAGGTCTAGAACCTGGATATCCTTCGTTATATTCCTAACGATAGCTTCGGACTCGGTCGCCTTCTCGCGAATGCGCGACATCTGCCCCAGGAGATCCTACAACAAAGTTGAGATACGGATAGTTAACTGTACATGAGTATGCGCACGTACCGAAATCATCTCCTGTATGAGCTGCATCTTTCCCGGATCCTGCTGTAGCCTGAGTTCCTCCTGCAATTCCCGTATTTCCGATGTCAGGTCCTGCTCATCCCGAGCAAGCTTGCTTTGAACGGCTTCAAGTTGTCCGAGTGAAGCCTCTGTTCAACAGTCCCTTAACTTACGCATTACACGCACATCTCATGCATCACGCACCGTCGGGAAAGTATTGGTTTAGAACACCCACAGCATCGAAGTTGGACAGACTATCCAATGGGTCTGTATCCGGACCAGTCTGTATCTCGAGCACGCGTTGTATTGAAGCAATGAGCTCTGGAGGCAGCTCTTCTGTGGCTCGAGCTTGCATGGGTATTTCAGAGACTAGAGGGAGTAAGCTCAATAGCTCAATCAAGTGGCGGCTGGTCCTTCGTCACGGTGAACGTAAGAGGCAAGCGCCTACACTGCGCGCTTCACGCGCCGCGCGCCAACGCCCGCGTCCGATGCACGAGCCGCGCCACGCGGCTTCGAACAGTCGCTGATGTGTTGACCACCAACCACCACCCGGCGGCGGCGACATGTTTTCAGCCCTCGAAATTCCACATCTTGTTATCTTTCTCTCATGGGTGCCGGAGAATGTCTGACTGATCCGGCTTATGTCCGCTTTGACCTGGCTTTGACTATCGACCATCATGTCCCAGTACACTCACCTGTCCAGGCCTGATCCAGAGTTCCAGGTATTGTATGAGGAG
This sequence comes from Peniophora sp. CONT, assembly GCA_001632445.1. Classification (NCBI taxonomy): domain Eukaryota; kingdom Fungi; phylum Basidiomycota; class Agaricomycetes; order Russulales; family Peniophoraceae; genus Peniophora; species Peniophora sp. CONT. Next base: position 170,298 of record KV424491.1, on the reverse strand, counting down.
AGTCTGAGGAAGCCGCAGGAGAGAACGTCCACTGAGATTCAAGATGGTGCGCTTAGCGATCCCATGGCGGCGATGAGGAAGGAGGCTCGGGTTGTATGGGTGGCCGAGGCAGACAGGGCGTATGGACATCTTCTCCCAGATGGTAAGCTGCATACCTCAATAAGACAGAGCATCTCTGAATCTGCATTTAGCGTCTACGTACAGCGTACATGATCACGAAGTTGCCGTCTCCGGAGGTGCAATCATAGTTCGCGCCATAGTACCCACGGCACCCAGCGGCACCGGGTTTCCTGTTCTGGTCTACATGCACGGTGGTGGTGCGTACTGCCGGCCGCATATGTTATTATATGACACATCATCTGTATTGATAGGCTGGGTGAACGGTAATATATTGGCGGACGAAAAGAAGCTCATACTTTTGGCTGTCCGCCATGGAATGACAGTTGTCACTGTTGATTATAGGTACTTCAAACCTAGTTGTGCTGTATGATCTCCCTGCCTGACAGCGATAGACTCGCTCCAGAGAACCCCTTTCCTGTGCCCGTAGATGATTGTCTAGCCGCCGTCAAATGGGTGCGTCCGCGCCCGTGGGCACCGACACCGCATAACTTCTCAAGCTGTACTAGGTTGCGAGTCACACCGAGTGGCTGAGTGTAGACCTTCGAAAGGGTTTTCTCGTTATGGGCTCTTCTGCCGGAGGACACCTCGCGGCCGTCATTGCTCGCCGCGCTCGCGACGATGCTCAACTCCGTTCAAGCCCCATAACCGGGCAAATCCTCCAGGTGCCAGTAACTTGTCACCCAGATGCGTATCCGGATAGGTCGGTTCACGATATTGGATGTGTATCGTTCACTTAGACAAGTACTCGCAGATACAAAGACCAACTTCTATCCTTTGACAGCATTGTTGATGCACCCAAGCTTTCGAACAAGACGATGAGATGGGCATGGGGTATGTCTGCGTTGCCTTGATCCACGATCGTTAGTCTCACGAGTATCACAGACAAGTTTCAATGCGACCCGCATCATCTCGACGCATCTCCGCTACTGGGTTCATTCGAAGGTCTACCGCCCATCTTCGTACAAGTCGCCGGGATGGATCCTCTTCGGGATGAAGGCTTACTTTACGAGAAACTCGCACAGGAAGCGGGCATTGAAACAAAGCTCTGCATGTGTGTATTCACAACTTCTATCGCAGACTTGAACTAAAATTCTCTAGATATCCTGGCGTCCCTCATAGTTTCGAGACGGAGTATCATAGCATACAGATGGCAAAGCAATTCAACAGTGACCTGAATGAGGGCGTGCAGTGGCTGCTGCATAAACAAGTCTAGACGGGGTATCACAAGTCTCGGTCAATGTCTAGTACTGATTGGAAGGCTGCGGTGGAAAGAATCAAGCGGTTTCCTCCTTAAACCAGGAATCAAGCCACCACCGAGGCTGCGTTCCAAGAAGCTCTGTGAGCTTATCCATCTGCTCCTGAGTCGGACGCTTATCGAACTCGAGCGAATACGAGGAGGTGACGCTGATGATGGGGATACGTGGAGGGTTCTCCCACCTAGGAAGGTGCTTGTTGGTGTGATCAACGAATGCCGTTTTGAAGGTCAGCGGGGTGCGGATGCCAGTCTCGCTCTTCAGACAGGCGACTGTGGCGTCCGTTATGTGCATTGTTCCGAGTTCGTCCTGGTCAATGTACGTGCCAACACGAGGCAACAGGTACTGGTACATGGTCTCGTCCGTAACGAGGTACCCATAGTATAACGCGCGAGCGGATGCGTTATGGTTATGGGGTAGTTTGAGAGGGAAGGGTCGATGGACAGGCAATGCGGGGCGTTCTGGCGGTGGTTCATCGCCGAGAGGCTCTGTTAAGGGTGGTGAATCTATATCGCTCGACGCGGGTCCTTCTACCAGCGGCGAGAGGTGTTGCGATGTAGATGTAGATGTGTGCGCAGTCGGTGGGCTCTGTGATGTGCTTGCGCGCTGTTTCTCGGCCTCACGCTTAACGCCTTCAGTGAGCAACTGCAGGAAGTGTTGATTAATATTTGGCCAACTTCTCGTGCATTCCCAACTTACTACGCGATGTAGCAGAGAGCTTGAGCGCTTCCGCGACATGATCAAGGAGGTAGAACCTGGAAGCACGGTGTGGCGGGTCGTGGTGGTATGTGAACACGGTGGCCACGCGGCGTGTTTGTATTTATGCCATCCCATGACACTTGTTGAATTCTCAGATTGCCACGAAAAGCGGTGCCATGAGGGCCCGAGTACTTGATGCGCGAGTCAGGCCAGGGTTGTACCATCGGCAAGTAGCGAAACTTTGACCATTCTCCGAGGACAATGACTTTGACATCCTCGTGGGAATGACACAGGCACCTGGCAGCAAACATCGGGTTTATTCAAGAAGGACGTCAAAGTATGGAAGCACCGCCCGGACCATGTACATATCATCAACGTAGGCTGCGTAACCCGGAAGGCGCGGGCAACTCAGAACGCGGACACCTGAGTAAGCTGTTACCACATTTGCGCACTTGCCGTACACAAAGTACCTATCGTATCAATCCTGGAAAGCTATGTGTCGGTACCTGTAGCATTGACGTGCATAACGCTCCAACGCACTGCTGTCTGCGAGCTGGATTCTGCATATTATATCGCGCCAGGGGCTCGAAGGCCGAGCCCCGCGAAGCGAAGGTACAGCACTTGGAAGCGACAAATCGCAGCAGATGTACAGGCGGTACAGCAGATCTCGCTATAGAGGAAGCAGTGCTCCTCATGCACAGAACGGAATTGCCGTTGTCGCGCCAATAGTATACGCTCAGCATCTGAGAAAACGGAGGAGCGCCCGAGGGCAGCGGCACTGCCGACCAGGGCACAACCGGTACCATAGCACGAGGCAGCCCTTCCATTTCGGCAACAAGGCGGGCCATAGTACTTACACCCACACTACCTCCTTTTCGAGTTTGATGAGGCCCATGAAGGAGTCGACTGTCAACTGAAAGAAACGCGTTGAAATCCGGGTTCGAACTTGCGGCATATGCCGACATAGATTTGCTGCAATTTGAGCCAAACACAGAACAACAACCTCGAGCTGCCGCTGACTTCCATCGCAACCCGGAAGGACTGTCCTACAGGTACAAGTCGTGGAACGTGGTCGCACTTCAACACCACAATGCATGGTCCACCTCCTTCTGCAGCCTCAGGATCGGGCTCTTCGGTCAGGAATCCGGCTCTTCCCAAGACTACAAGTCAGAGTCTTCCTTCATCTTCTATTGCCGCTGGTTCTCCGCAGAATGTACATTCAACAACGCCGCAAGGCGGGAACTATACGCACGTCCCTCCAAAACTAGTCTATCCTATGGGAAGTCACATAGTCGCCGGCTCTTCTTCTACGACTGGTTACGCGGCGACTAGCCATGGAGGTTCTTTCCAGCCGTATGCCCCGTATCAATCTCCTGTGCCCGCCCTAAATGGATACTTGCCGCCGCAACACATTGGTACCACTGCAGAAGCGCCCGAGAATCGTCTACATGAGTTGAGCGGGGCACATCCCGATGTACACCTAGCTTCGCTGGAGCCTCTGGAGCCCGACTTGCCCCGTGCCTGGGACCGGGTATTCAAGGCTTTTCTCGCTCGTACTGGTCTTACTCAAGCTCTCCGAGGCTTTGAAGCAGACATGCTTGTCATGAACGCGGAGTTCGAGAGGGACGAACTGCCTGGGGCGCTTGAGGATCTCAAACAAATGCTAAACGTCTGTCCCAGGATATCCTGCGCCGTTGGCGTTTACTCACAGCTCGATAGCGTATAACCGACACGTCATCGTCCGATGTTGAAGTCCCTCCTCTGGAAAAGCGCAAACTGGACAATGTTTACCTCGCGAAAGGTGCCGAGGCATCGACACCGAGCTCGGTATGACGGAAATTTGTTACTCTCTGGTTAGATTACTGACCACATAGTCAGGTCAACAGATCAATCTCTCAACTTCTCTCACGCAAACGCGCTCGCAATGACGCATCTAATCAGTCCGAATTTCTTATTAACAAGCATCCTCGCTCAGAGGACAGCGAGAGCTTCTCTGCTGCAAGAGTGGACGCCAAGGTCATCGATCGCGACGCTATGATGAAGTTTGACATAGCGAAGAACGACGAGGGCCCCTTACGACGGACAATGCAATCATTACCCCTCAAGAAAGGACAGGAAGACATCTCTCCTGTCTCTGATGGTAAACCTGTAGAATGGGACGCTGGCAACCGTAGAGGACTGGATGAGCGCCTGAAGAACCTGGAGGAGCATCTGGCGATCCGTTATGGTGAGGCTACCCGCTCGGTATATTATAACGGTTTTCTGATGTTTGCTCAGTCCCCTCCGCGCCTGTAGCACTCTCCGTGCGCTTGCAATTGATTGAAGACTACCTTATTGGTCTTGAGCGCGAGTATCCTCCATGGGCGGCTTTACATTTCAATCAACCTCGCCGCGGTGTAAGGCATCTTGTTTGCCACTGCTCACTGGTGGACGGCACTGATTTCTTCGCTGCAGTGGCCTGCACCACCTCGTCCAACGCCGATCGTCGTTCCGTCACATCTCACATCGACGACAGCTCAAAAGGAGTTCTCCGCATCACTGCATGAGGATGTCCAGTCCTCGCCCCTATCGGAACAAATGGTTCCAGGAGATCCGAAGGGAAAAGGACGCGCTCAATCCAGCCTCCAACGTGCTGTTCTCGAGAAGTTAGAAGTCCAGAAGGCACTGACTGACATAAAAGGCTCAACAAAATAGGTTAACTTGAATACATTTGTTCGGATCATATGGGGGTCATACCGAGAATAAATTGCTATGCTACATTGTGGATATACTAAGGATACAGATACGTGGATAAGCTCATTGCGACAGTCTTGCTGCACCGATCATACGAACTCGCAATCAGTCTTCTTTGCGATTGGCGAATCACATTCATCTACCATCGTGTTATCGCTTCCATCACTCCCGGCACGCATATGGCCCATACTACCGCGAACGATTACGGAAAGTTGAATCGGAGACGTCCTAGCGTCCACGCAACGTGATGTGCGATTGTGCTGAGTGAAGTAATAGACCGTCAGATGGAGACGCGTCGAATCGAGAGGCCAACATACATCGAATGCCAGACTGGGGGCGGAGGTATGCGATTCGGATATGCTTTGCGAATAAGTCCTCCTCGAGTTGATCGATGATAGCAACGAGATGACTGCGAGATGTAAGCCAAAACGACAAAAGCCCAGGAGAGGATACCACACGCACCGTAGAATTTTGGCAAGAGGTAGTGAAACACCATGTAGCTAGGATTGAATTCAGCACTGCAGTTGAGTGCTGTTGAGGATGCAAGAAGCGACTCACTATGCACCGTCGTTCACGAGCTAAGATCGGATTAATGAGCGTAAGACAAGAAGAGCTGTAGAGCGTACAGTCAAGAATAGAACGACATCAATGATCGCGCATAATGTTGTGACAGCGAATGTCTGCCATAGGAGACGAACTATCTTGTCAATCACGTCGTCCGTCCGCTTGATGCCAGGTTTATGGCTTCTCTGCGCAGCGCATGTCAACATTTCAATCCACACTGACGCGCAGACAAGCAATGATGCTCACCAGATGCCAGATCAACACTGTAGAGATGAGGACGTCTGTGACGGCGCTACCCGCAAGCCACAGGATCAGACCAGTCTCATAGAGTGGATGCATCCAAAATCGTGGTGGGTTTTTGGCGGCGATAACACCCATGATGATGGTACCAGCTATAACTTCACTATTAAAGAATGCCGACTTGGGGTGAATCGAGAAACTGACCAAAGGATGCAAGTGAGCAAAGACACACGACGCCGGCAATGGCAATGCTGTTCAACATTACTCGAACGCGCCAAGCATAGAACAACTGCACGATCAGCCCTATGGCAGCCTGTGCGCACATGTCAGTGGCCCACGAAGAAACAACGCTACTCGATAATCAACGTACAGAGATCCATGCAACTAAAATAGCGCACGAGCAAGATTAGTGTACGTTGTGTACTATCAAAGACCTACACATACTCGACTGAAAGACTGTATAAAGTCAGACACGGCGATTGTACATCTCAAAAGGTCAACGCACCCCAACTGCGACTGAGAAAGAAGTTGATATCGCCCAGATGGAGAACGAAGAGGTCGAAGGACGCCATCATGGTGAAGGCGGAATGTGCTGCGTCCAGAGCATAAAGGACAGCAATCTATCGTCCGCGTGAAAACCAGTAGTTGCCGAAACCTCATGAAACGCACCATAGAGATCATCCACGCGTGATCCTTTCGCAAAAATGACGCTGATGAATGAACCTCAGGATGGTAATCAAGAATCACGATCGCCAGTCGTACCGGCATAATGGAGTATCTGCGAGTTTGGAATCAATGCGCGCACCAGTTGAGGATGGAGAAGACGCACCTGCATTGTGGAGACTCCGAACAAGACGAGACTCAAGAAAGTGCCGATCAATATTGGACCGAAGCTTTTGAAGAGTAAGGGATAGTGGTTTCGCAGAGGAAAGCCTTGGGGCGTACGTGGTTTTCGGGGCCAGATCGGCCATGTCGACCAGAATGCGGGCGGCGACGAGTAGGAGGATCAACCGACCTCCTGACGTTGGAGATTTCGTCCTCTTATACACGCGGCTGACGGTTGACCCAGACACGCAGCCACGGCGCGAGTAAGACAACTCTCGGTAACGAATGTGGTCCCGTTCGCCGGGGAGCCCGGCCACCTCCGCTGAGTGCATGGATTTACGTGGAACTGAGACGACAGGAGGCGCTGCAGATGAATCTCCGAGAGCAATTATTCGTGGCCCACGCATACTGTGATGGTCAAATATAGGCACCTCAAGGCTCTAATGCTTCAAGTTATCCGAACGACGATTGACTGTGCTCGAGAAGCCCACCATTGTTGATATGAGCACCACAGTTGCCGGAGAAATAAATGTATAACTCAGGCCCTACTAGAACATGTCCAGCTCAAGGATATACTCTCGCCACCGGAGGGCGAAGACGTATCCGCGGATTGTCTGACTCGGGAAGCGACGCAAGGAGGCTTCCATGTTCCACGATAAACGTTCAGTGTCTGAAGACGGCGTCCGTGGTTCTTGAGCGTGCACCAGCCCCATGGATGCGCTTAAAATGAAATATATAAGATACGCTCATAGGCGCCTGGGGCTCAAGGGCACTGGCGGACGCGGCCGCCGACTCCTCCGATTTCAGGATGACGATGAAACAAGCAGTACGGAACGTCCTCTGCTGGGCAGAGCTTAGTATAGTTTGGGCGAACTGAGCATATGGCGAGCAACGGGATGATCGAGTCCCAACCTCAGAGCTGGTCTAGTGGTGGTTGCGAACTAAAGTTGTCGGAGCACTGGTGACGGCACGGTGGACCGGTGAGCCGGAAGCATTCCATGCGCGATCCACGCGACAGCCACGCTCGCCTGTCAATCACGGCACCGAGACACGGACCCGGATATCTCGCTGGCTTATCTCCACCCTTCATCTGCCTCCTACCCGAACATGCCTGCAGAGCTTAGCGTGCGCGACATGCACGGTCTAGGGTTTGCCCTCAAGGAAGCCCAGAACTCGTACGACGAAGGCGGTATTCCCATTGGATCTGCCCTGCTTTCGTCAAGCGGCGAACTGCTCGGCAAGGGTCACAACATGCGCGTCCAGCGCACGTCGCCGACTCTGCATGCTGAGATCGCCGCTTTGGAGAATGCAGGGCGTCTGTCTGCCGATGTGTACCGTGACGCTACGATCTACACCTCGCTCAGGTAATCGCTACGAACCAACCTGATGTCATGTACAAGCAAGTTACTGAATGCTCGCCCGTCTAGTCCATGCGATATGTGTACCGGCGCGATCCTATTATATCGTATCCCTCGGGTGGTTATCGGAGAGAACTCGACATTCATGGGCGGTGAGGAGTTATTGCGAGCACGCGGTGTTGAGGTCATTGTCGCCGATGATAAGGCGTGTCGAGATCTCATGGAGAAGTTCGTGAAGGAGAAGCCAGGCCTGTGGTTCGAGGACATCGGCGAAGTAGAGAAGAGCTAGCTATAAAAAAAGCTGTTTCTGATTATGTTATGGTGCAGGACGAGGCGACCAATTAGATGCAAGGAGGCGTGCCTATTACACAGTACAAAGTCCAGTGAGGGTAAGTAGTATACAACGTGGAGTCTAATGACTGGAGTACATGGATCGGATCGGACGCGCAGCGTCATATTACAGATATGCGTGGAAGACAGTGGGCGGTGATTGATCTCGCATGGAAGAGCGAGCCCCATCGTGGGCAACATGTGTGTGATAGCTGGACTCAGCGAGGAAACGGGTATGCAGTGGAAAGACAACAGGTGGAGGAAAGCGGGTAATATGCACGGTGAGCTGAAGCGTGTGATGGACAACGTGAGATGCAGGGGAAACTGAACACTGAGAAATACGGAGATGGACAACGTAGGAGCGTATCAGGAAAGCGAACGTTCGCGCAGCGACAGATCGTATGCACCACGAAGCCACGGGTGCGCTACAACCTCTGTTATGTCCGCACGCTCATCTGGGTTGGGGTCCAGACAGCGGAACATGAGATCTTCCGCCTCGACCGTCACCCATGAGCCGGGTCCGTCCTTCTCCTGCGTAGCTTGTGAGCATGACGAAGCTAGCATGAGCCTAGAAGAAGAAACTCACGTGTAGGACGATACGCCCGGCGATCGCGTCGCGCTCGGTGGGGAAAGGAGACATGCCCGTGAGGAGGTATGAAAGAAGCACGCCCAGAGTCCAGATCTCCGCAGGTGGAGCGCGGTAAGGCTTCTTCCTGAGCACCTCGCTCGCAGCATACGCAGTGGTACCAAAGAAGACCGTGTAGTAAGGACGCGGCTCCTTGGGATCGACGACGACAGCGCTACCAAAGTCGACAAGCTTGACGTTGAGCTGCGAGTCCACGAGGATATTCTCGTCCTTGATGTCGCAGTGCGTTACGCCTTGCGCGTCGAGGTATGCGACTGCATCAACCACTTGTGCGAACACGAATCGCGCCTGCGACTCCGACAATCGCTTGTGCCGTGATTGTTCGATACACTCGAAGAGATCGTGCGATGGCCTGCGAGTGAATGTCGGTCGAGCAGGCTCAAGATGTAACGGAGCCTTGGGAGCGGCTTGTTGTACGCTCGGTAACGAAGCTGAGGAACTGCTTGAAGCAATGCGAACTATTTCGGGCGAGGCGGGAGGTGGCGGCGTGGAAGACATCTCGGAAGAAATGGAGGGCGAAGGCGTGAGCGCCGGAGTGGAGATTGCTGACGGTGAGACAGGCGCCAGTGACTTCGTCTTGGCCACCCACGGAGATCCATGCAGCTCTTGAACCTGCATATGCGTCAGTTAAACGCAGATCAATGCAGGTTCGGAATGTACACATACAAGGTAAAAGTACACGTCGTCTTCGAACAGATCATGACAGCCAACGATGTTCGGATGCTGAAGCAAGCCGAGAAGAAGGGCCTCGGTTGGCAAGGCTCGTCCCCTCGAGTCCTCCATCCACGCGTGGTCGGGGACCTTGTCCTTGATGATGAATTTGACCGCGACCTCGTGTCCACCACAACGATGGGTGGCTGTCATGACGAAGCCATAGCCGCCTGCACCAAGCTCATCGCAAAGCCGGTACCAGCGCGTGAACTCCGGGTCCAAGACGTGATCGCGAGGGAAGCGCGGTGACAGGTGGTGCGCATAGACGGGAGACGGCGGGCGGGAAGACATCATTGGCGGTGAATGAGATGGCGAGAAGAGTGCAGAGGATGAAGATGAAGGAGAAGGTGTCGCATCGTAAGGCATGTGTAGGTTGAGACCGCTGTCAGTGACGCAGAGTGCTGCGGGTGCGCTGTATGATGAGGGCATCGACGACGATGCGAAGTCCTGGTAAGTGGGAGAGAATGGCATCTTGGCAGGATCTGCGACTTGAGGCAGTTGCACTGGGACAATATCCTGCAACGGCGTCTGCAGCGATTCGCCGTCGTCAGATGAGCAGTACTCGGCGGCGGTGTCGTGGGCACGCGAGCCGATGCAGATGGGCTCAAGTTCTGGCAGCACACGAGACGACATGGCGGTTGGGAGTAAAGCGCGGTGGGGACGAGGCGCACGCGGTGCGGAGAGCGGGAGAGTTGGTTTTATGTATGGGTGACAGCCTGATTCGGAGTCCCTTGAATTGCGAGCTGCCAGTATTGGTAGCTGTCAGACGATGCCCTGCTCGCCCCCGAAGTTGTCCCACCGGCTGCTACTGGCACCACTTCCCTTCTAGTCTTGTCAGACGGCCACTGAAGCACCTGTCATGCAGACGTAGAGACACAGCGGCAGCGGACTCGGGAGTGGAGAGACAAGCGACGACAATAACAATAAATGGATTGGCTGCATGAATTACCGCCAAACTGGATGCGTCATAGATTCATCTCGATAGGGTTCAAACGGTACAAGTAACAGACAGGCCATCGCATTCGTTTCCAGCCACCTGCGGCTTCTGGGCGCGTGTCCGAAGTGCGTGCGAGGCCGGCGCGGTCGAGGAACAGAACCGAGTGTGAATCGTGTCAAAAGTTCGGTGCGCGCATCGCCCGACACGGTCGGCACTTGCCGTTTGCCTCCTGCCCCCGACACCCTTTATTCTCTGGATTAAGTTGAATGTTCAACGTTCAACTTCGGACTTTAGTGCCGTAGGCAAGATTGTGTTACGCGTTTCCTCTTGTTTTAGGCCCCGCCTTGCCGACAGATCTTCAACAGACAGCTTTGGGTACTAAGCTACCGATGACAGTCAGACTCCGAGCTCATCATCGGCGAGGTTTGTACGGTAATCTAAACTACCTGTGACGACATGCAACATACCCTCACTTAATCTCCATCTATCCATCACTATCGCCATCCAGCGCCGCCAGAGCGAACGCGTGCATCCAGTTGCCTTTCAGAACCATCATCGCGCGTGCTTTGGTTCTCGTCGACTCAGGAAAACATCCGTAGCGTTAGCCTTTTCGCAGTGATCATGATGTGACGTCGTGATTGTTTCTTCTGGTCGATTGCGAGGTAGCGCGAGGCCGCCGACAATACATCGAGCGAGCTCGGAAAATGCGGGTTCACTTCCTAAAACGGTATCTTCGGGCTTTCAGCGCAGACGGTCGACAGTGATACACGCTTTCTATATTGCTTTGTGTATCACGCGCAATGCTCCACAAGCAGGTGCGGGTAGTAACGAGCGTGCACGGCGCGTGTGGCCGCGTTCGGGCAGGGTTTTGGTATCGGCGTGTGGAACACGCTGCCGGGCGGTCCGTGGCGTTTGTGGCAGAGTGTGCAATGTGTGCGCGTGGGCGTCTGCGTTTCCGGGCCGCTAGTCTGTCACTCCTAGTTGCGTGGACAGAGTTCAAAGCGTCAGAGTTCAAGCCAGGGGCGATAGCGGTCAAGGGTACGAGCACGATGCGAGAAGACCTTGATCGGTGCGTTTATGGGCCGTGAAGCCTGAGCGCCCTCCTAGATGCACACCCACTCCACGAGTATTGACTTTGGCTTGCGAAGTATCTGAAGCGAGGAGTGCAAGAACAGAACTTTCCTGCCCTTGGCCCAAACCTAAGGCTGCCGAGCGAGTGAAGGCCCAAGGCACTCAGGAAGACAGTGGCTCCGGCAACAGATCTCTCGGCGATGCAGCACCCAGAAGTTGATCTCCATTTAGCCAAGGTAAGGGTACGAGGTTTGGCTCGACGCGCAGGGACGTGGTCGTGTGCGCGGTGAACGAAGGGCCAGATAGCTGACAGACATACACAGCACACTGCGGGCCGTTACAGCGCGTCGCTGAACGGGCTCCCGTACCGATGGCATTATCTCGTCATACGAGCATATTTTTCGCGTGAGTGTGCCTAGCAGACTCGCCTTGCCATCATGGCTTTGATCAGGAGGATGAACTTAGACGACATCGTACTCATCCTCCAGCGCCGTGAGAGCACCTCTCACTGGGACAGCAGGCACTTGGTGAACCTCACGCTGTGCAGCCAATGGTTGGCGTCTCTCACTACGCATGGCGTACGAGAGATAACATGTCATTTGTGCACTCACGACAGAGGCACCTAGGAGGCATGGCCGTATGGATTATCATGTCAACAAATGGTCTTCGCGTGTTCAAGGATGTGTAATAGCTACAAGAGCACTACTCTTTGACTTCCTCCTTGTGGAAGACATCTGTGTCTGCATGAGCGCTTCCAGAGGTACTAAGTATTTCGGGCATCCGCGAAGTCCTGCTCTCATAGAACAATTCGCTTTTAGGCGGTAGAGCATCGGGATCCTCGGATGAGCCTGCGACAATGTAACGGAACTTGTCCTTCACAGGCTCCTACGCGCCGCGGAGTTCGTGTCAGACTCACATGAAGTCATGCAAAGCGATGAATGCACTTACCCCATACTCGAGTATGAAGCTCCCACAGCTATCGCAGAACTCGCGATGTATGACCGTCCCAGAGCCATTGTCGGCAACGTGCTCCTTCGGCACGCCCGTTAATAGCGCGAATGAATCCTTCGGGACCTTTGTAGTTAACCCGCAGTTTGTCCTGAAGGCTTTCTATCTCGAGTGTATCAGCGACTCGTCGATCACACGTAGAGGTAAAGGTAAAAGTACGAACCTTGCAGTTCTTACAATGGCAGATGGACGTTCGCGCGTCATTGAGAGTCAAGCGTCACCTCGTACTAAGTGATGGCACCACAGTAGCAAGCTAACTGGGCAGATATCTGATGCAGAGCATATCGTATGCTTTCATCGAGCGCAAGACGACGACCTCCAAGTGTTCGTTCCAATTATACGACAACACGTCAGGCGTAAGATATAAAGACAGTTGAGTCAGTGCAGCATTACTTGGGCTCCTTCGCGTTCTCTGCCAGACCCCACATGAAATATACAGCAAGGCTGCGATACGGCTTCCAGCTCTCAGTGAGCGCTTCCATCTCAGCAGGCGTGAGCAACGCGCCCTTGACTTTCTTCTTGCCAGTAAGGCGCGCCTTCATCTCGGTCGCGGTTAGTCCAGCGGGCAGTGGAGCGGGAAGATCGTTTGCGTCAGCGCCGCGACGTTCCAGTGCATTGTTGATGGAAGGTGTGAACGTCGGGAGGGAGGGGAGCCCGAGAGCGGAGGGCGTTGGTGCAACCGGAGGGCGCATCTGCGACGATGTTTCATCTGGTTGCGTGGCGCCATCTTGAGATGCCTCGGGTAGAGTTGCTGTCCGCGGTGGCGGCGTCGCGGGGCCCTCAGTCGAGCCGGGCGGACCAAACGCGGGAAGGGCGTCATCATCCACCGGCTGAGTGCTCTCCTTTGAGTCAGCCTCCTCGAGGGACTTCTGGGGCGAGACCTCGATGCGATAGCTCGGGTTGTGCAAGGATAGGAACCAGCGGAGCACACCACGTTGTACACCAAGATCTCCCGAGGGCATGATGTTCGGGCGGCGCAAGGAGAAGATCGCGAACATATCGACTGTCCACTACACGTCTTGTCATCAGAGGTTTAGTTCATTAGGGTCAACCGAGACGCTCACCCGACCAATCCCGCGAACGGCTGTGAGCATCTCATACAGATCTTCGTCTTCCGCTTCAAAAAGTTTATGACCGCTCAGTCGGCCGTCGTCAAAGCGTGAGGCCAAATCTGTAACGTATTCAGCCTTTCGCGCGCTGAGTCCAGCAGTCCTTAACACCGCTATCGGCGTCAATGCGACCTGATGTGGCGTTGGAAACTTGTCCGCGTCAGGAGCCGCGGCCCAACTGCGACAGCAGTCAGGGATGCAGGGATGCACAATGGCAGCGGAAATGTACGCACTATTCCTCGTCCGGCTTCTCGGGAAGCTCGGGATAGTAAAGCCGAATGAACTTGTGCCGCACTGAGCGTGCTGCAATCCATGAAATTTGCTGTCCGCTAAACAGAGGTCAACATGCTTCTGACGAAGTGGGTCCATGCATGATGAGACGCACAGTATAGAAGATGTCAAAGTCCTTCACACAACACAATCAGTTGAAATTCCCAACAGCGCACAGTATGGACATACTTGAATGGCTCAACACGGTCCAACTTCTCAAACGGCTTGCACATTTGCCTCGTAAAGACTTCCGCAAAGCGAGAATCGGACTCGATGAGATGAGTCTTCGCCTCCTCGAATGAGAAAGTAAGCTTCGCAGGAAGTAGCTCCAGCTCCGGTGCATCCCCAACGGGTGGTATCTCAAAGCCAACTGCCGACGGAGCAGGCGCACTGTCCACCTTTGCCTTGGTTGTTTTGGTAGCGCGTTTCTTTGGAGACTTAGCCTCAGTGTCCACGACTGTCTCCGAGGCCTTGCGTTTCGTCGAGCGAGGTTTGGCAGCCACTGGCGCCGGTGCCTCTGGGGCGACAGTTGACACTGTACCGCGACTGGCTGAACGCGTCGTTGGCATGTTGAATATTCTGGTTTGTCGAAAGGTGCGTTTCAGAGCGGTCAAGCGCAGTAGCATGCACGAGCGAGTCTACAAGCGACGCGTTTGTGGTGGTAAGAGTCAACGACCAATAATGCCGAAGCCGCCATGGTTATAGAGTGGGTGGAGACGGTGACACGCGAGTCAGACCTGAGTTCGGGCGCTTGGCTTCGGGCGCGCTTGACGCGCTCACTAATAATCGCGGTCACATGAGAGACGCGTCGCGTCATCATTTGATGCGAACATAGACCGGGCCCAACTGGGTCCATTGGACGCAGAGAAGGGAGGCGGGAAGAGGCGCAGACTGTACAGTAACGTATCGCGGTTCAAATGCAGCGTACAGATGCGCGCGCGGATTGAGCAATAGTCTCGATCTTAGACAGCGATGCGGCTGCATCTGTGACCTTCACTTCTTCACGTGAAGCCTGGACCCGGTCCAACGATACTATCATGCACGACAAACCAGCCGCATTTCAAGACGTAGTACATTATGAGAGCACAGTGGTGTACAACATGATACAGAGCACATCTAGTTACAGAGTGAACCCTGCACTTGCTTGAGCGATGCTCTGCGGACATGCAACTTTCCTGTGTGTTTTTGGCGCTGGCAAGACAAGCGATCTCGTCAGTCTACAGGATATCTCGAGCGACAATTTTGACTTCACCTTTCGTCCCTGTCATCCTCGCCGCGTGATCAATCAGAATGTCTCCCCGCTGAACGAAGAGGTCCGTATCGTTGCCACGAAGGTAGTAGAACGCGAACCCATCATCGTGTTCAACAAATTGGCAGCATGCGTCGTCGTGGCCGAAGAGCGACCAATAGAAATCACCGGCGCTTTGCGAGGCTTCCACTGTTCCGAGGAAGGACTTGAGGTCATCGCCACCCTGATGAGCCTGTTAGATACATGAGAGGGAGCTGAAGTTTGAACACATACGTTGACGCCGGTCCAGTCGTATTCGCCAGCAAAGTACACACGACCTGCCTGCTCAACCAGCTTGATACCTGAGCTCAGACTCGTGATATTTGGAGGATCTGGAAGACATGAATGTCGTGATCACACGAACGGTACACGGAAGCTTCTCACAGAAGTGATCGCCACTGAGGATGAAAGTCAGTAGCTGTTTGGCTAGAGCCACGGAGCCTGCGCTCACAAGATATCGACGACTTTGTTTCCCAAGGTCTCGGGAAATACACCGTCTGCAGAGTCGTCAGACTGCATACCGATGCACAGGAATGGAACGCGTACATGAGCCATCCATAAAGAGCTGCTTGGGTGCAAGACTCTTCACATGTTCGCCTATCTCCTTCGTCCATGCTGGGGGTGCAGGACCATCGCCAAACCGGACAGCAGCGAGCTCATTACCGGATTCCCAAGCTATGTAACGGGATCAGCTCGTGAAGGTGTAAACGGCAGGCTAACTCCAGCGTACCCATTATGGTTGGGTCATTTTTGAGCGCAATCCCCGTGAACTGGTTCACGTGCTGTAGAGTGGATCAGCCTCAGTCTGGTGAGGATTACGCGAGAAACAAGACACTTACATTCAAGTGATGGGTAATGTATCGCTTGAAGCTGTCCACGATCGCGGACGTGTTATAGAAGAACGCGCCAACGTCGGGAGGAGTGATATCTGCGCCAGTGCCAGTAAAGTTTACTCCGTTCCAGGCGATGAACTGGTATTTTCCGCCATGGTAGTAGTTATACTGCGTTCAACGGGGTCGTTAGCGGTATAGAATAGAAAGTGATTATATTGAATACATTATCGACCAGTGGAATGAGCAGCTGCCAGCGTGGATGAGCGGATAAGTCTTGGACAACGACAGATTATAACATACCTTAATACCGTACAGGCGTGCAGCGGCGATGGCAAAATCGATGGACTTGTACGCTTCGTCGTTGAACTCGTCAAGAGAAGGTTCTACGCTCAATGGATTACCGAAGGACACCCCTAAGGTATGTCCTCTGACGGCGTTTCCTCCCATCACCTGAGTTCTTCAGTCAATGGAGTATCTGGCTTCGATATTGAAATGAACGCACCGCGACATCGGCGAGCACTTCCAGCACCCGCGTTTGACTGGGGTACGACGGATCAGGTCTGACAAGCACCGTCAGCGAACGTGCATCGAAACCTCTTCATCTTGACATGGCTCACATGACATTCTCGTCCAGACCGATCCAGTAGATGTTCGCTCCGACAGGTTTGAAGTGTTCACCAGCAAGTTCTAGCTTAGTTCCCTTCCTCGTCACGAATGAGTTGCGCCTGATGATGTCTCCGGATGACGGCTTGTCAGGACCCGAAAACACGCCGGTGAAGTTCGCAGATGAAGGACATGACGCCTCGGTATCGCGAGGCTGTAGTAGCTCCAGCAGTTCGGCTTCAGACAGACCGGTGGCGGTCGAGAACTCCGGCGGGACCACTACTGCAGCTCGGCTGGCCAACGTGTAGACCAACGCAGAAGCTAAAGCGGCGAGGTGGCTGGACCGAACCATGTCCGAGAAGATGGGGACCGAACAGAGTTTTCATTTATAGTGTATAGTAGGCAACCTTTATACCCTGGTCCAGGTAGACCTATCGAGCGCAGAAGGTCAGGCGACAAAGCTTATGACCCTAGGAAGCGCGCTCCGGCAGACCATGATGGGGAGAAACATCGGCTTTCGCGGCATACAGACGGTGCATCAGTCGAACGTCGGGTATTCTATTCGTTCACCAAGTGCGGGCATATTATCGGCCCCGTGATGCGTACAGTATATCCTTCTCGGAAGTCTATGGGCATCTGCGTAAGGGTGCATGATCATTTCGAGCTTAGTAGAGGATCGTGATGGCGGGAGGCAAGTCGCGTCGCGCGCGTCAGACGCGCTTCGACGCACGTTCGCCTTCTGCTTGCATGAACACCCAAACCACGCTCGGAGGCTTACTAGCTGCCAAGTTCCTGCTCGCTCTGACGCCATTCGGCGAGTCTCTGCAAGAGAATCAGATACTCACGTCGCCGCTGAATGCGTACCCGCGCCGTAAGTTATGTACAAAGATGTGTGGCCTCCGCTCAACGTGTCCCAGTTCGAGAAGGCATATATCTGTTCGAGCATGGGATAGATCCATATTCTGGAGGGACATTTCGACATGTACGCTTGTATTCAATGTGAATATCCGTTATCCCTGACAAAGGGTACATGAAGTAGTCCCCGCTCTTTCTCTCCCTCTTCGCTTGGTTACCACCATGGCGAATACTGAACGCGCTCCTCTGGACTGCTGCCGACGCTATCGCCGTATGGGCTCTCGCATCCCTTTGGACGGCTCGCTCTGGTGGAGATCGTAGCCGGACAGGCCTTATAGGCGCGGTGTACGTTCATTCAATGCATTCACTTTACCTGCTTAACGAGCTGTACGCAGATATCTCGCGAACCCTTACCTCCTCTTGCCATCATTGGCCTCCGCGACATCTAGCTTCGACAATGCTCTCATTCTGATTTCCCTCAAATACGCTGCCGAGCATAACGCATCACCATCCCTACTTGCTCTCGCGGCAGCTTCACATCTCTCGCTACCGGCCGTTCTACTACTTCCTCCGATTCTCCTCTTGCTGGCCAGTGACCCACATTCCCATCTCGCATCACCAAAGCCTTTCTCGAACGATTGGAAGCGAGCCGCAGCCGCATCCGGCGAGTTTGTCGTATACTTCGCCGTACTGGTGCTTGCGTCTAGCGTCGTGGCTGGCGGACTTGGGTGGACACATAATACATGGGGCGCCAACTTCCTACTACCCGATCTGACCCCAAATCCTGGCTTATGGTGGTACTTCTTTACGGAGATGTTCGATGACTTCCGGCCATTCTTCCTTATGGTGTTCTCGGTGTGTCCAGCCGTGTCGCTTGAGAGGCGTCCATGTTGCTGATGGCTTATCCAGATGCATCTGCTTATCTATGTCGTGCCAATATGCCTAAAGTTCCAGCACGACCCGTTGTACGGCGCCTTTCTCCTGACCGGTGTCATTGCGACCTTCAAGTCGTACCCCACACTCGCGGATCCAGGGCTCTTCCTGAGTATGAGCGTCGTGTTCCCAGAAGTCTACCAACGCGAGTCAACCCACCCACCCACACTTTATCTCCTTCATTCACTCACATGCGATACAGACCTAAGATACCCAATCGTCACCACCTTATTGCACCTACACGCCGCCTTGCTCATGCCGCTCTTCCATCATTTGTGGGTCAGCACAGGCACAGGGAACGCCAATTTCTTCTACGCAAGCACCCTCGTATTTGGCCTAGCCAACGGTGGCGCGCTTTTGGACTTCATCTGGGCGGGATTGAGAATCGCTGTAGGGGAGGTGCCGGAGGAGTGCTCTGTCGCGCAAGAGTAGAATGTGCTATAGTCGTATAAGATATGTAGGGTGTAAACTATATGCGCGACCGAACCCCTCATCACCTGCTCGGAGTGATTACTGTCCGAGCCTCTTCGCCCACTCGATCAAAGCACTGCGTGAAGTATCAGTAGGGTCCAAGCGGTCGAGAGTGAGCAATGGATACGTACCGAACTGGACGACCGGTCATACCCTTCTCCTGGTACGGGCTGCCGGTGCTGGACTCCATGGTACCAGCAATATCCAGATGCGCCCATCGTACCGAGGGCTCCGCATCGTCCTTACCCTCGACACCCTCAACGAAGTGCTTGAGAAACATCGCTGCAGTAACACTGCCCGCCGCGCGGCTTCCCGCCTATGATGTAGGCATGAGCGTCGAATTCAAGATTCAAGGACTCGGACATGCGTACGTTCATCAGGTCCGCATTCGTAGCTGTGATCTGCTGTAAATACTCCTGGTCGAGAGGCATGCGCCAGAAGCGGTCGTACTCGATCTCGCCAGCGGTACGGAGCTCGTCCCACAACCCATCCGAGTTCTGTTGCTTTACGTCAGCCAGTCATGATCGCCTGGCAAGCGACTCTGAACTCACAGTGTAGGTACCAGTGTACACTTCACCAAGCGCGACAACGATAGCGCCCGTAAGGGTTGCAGCGTCGATAACGGTGTGAGGCTTGAACTCAGTAGTGGCGTAGGTGAGCGCGTCGGCAAGGACGAGACGGCCTTCGGCGTCCGTGTTGTCGATCTCGACGGACTTGCCATTCATAGCGTAGACGCTGCCTAAGCGTGAGTATGACCCCGCAAGGTATGCAGAAAGGAAACAGAACGCACATGTCTCCAGGCTTCGTCGCGCTCGGGCCAGGCATGTTCTCGCTGAGCGGGCACACAGTGATTAGGTTCACAGGTAGTTTCAGCTTTGCGATGGCGAGCGTAGCCGCTACAACTGTAGCGGCGCCACCCATATCACCACGCATGAGCTTCATGTTCTATAGACCATTGAAGATGAGCCGGTGGCTACTAAAGAGAAATGAGACGTACGGCCGAGGGCTTGATGCTGATACCTCCCGTGTCGAAGGTAATGCCCTTGCCGACGAACGCAACGGGCTGGTCTTCCTGAGACGCGCCGTTATAATGTCTATGCGACGTCAAGTGAGGCTCAGCGAAGGTGATTATGCGATGGACTTACATCTCGAGGAACTTCGCTGGTTCGTCTGTCCCGCGAGAGACGGATAAGAAGAGGTTCTACGGCCCATTTCAGCGAACGCGCTCAGGTTATAATAATGCCGCGTACCATGCCCTTCTCCTTGGCCCACTCTGTCAGTATGTGCAGGTCAGTCACATGGTATCTCACAGACTGTTCGTTTCTTACCTTCATCGCGAACGACGACCGTAACCCCGGGTATACTCGCGAACTCAGCCTGCGCACGTTCGCAGAAGGCGGTAGGAGTCATCATATTTGCGGGCATCTCCTGGAGCGTCCGTGCAAAGTTCTGAGCTTCAGCATATAATCTGCCCTCATCCCACTCCTTAAAAGCTTCTAACGGCTCGAATGTCAAGTTCTCCGCGGGTGTTTCGGTTGCGCCTGGACGGAAACTCGATGGTGGATCCGTCTTGAGTCCGAACTTGTATCTAGCGAGGTGAGCGGCAACGGCTGCATGCAGTTAGCCAACGTCATTTCTTGAATGCGAATTCGGCCTTACCAGAGGCATGCGCATCTGCAGATGCATCGACAACGACCTTCAGCTCCTCATCCCCAAGACCCTTGACGGCCTTAATAGCGCTCCCAACGGCCTTCCGCACAACTTCCCTCCTTTCAACTCCCTTCTTCCCATCAAACCCTTCACCCAGCGAGACTACTGCAGCATTGTTCTCGCCATAGAACAACCGGCTGGTACCAGCTTTCGCAGGCTTCTTGCCAGTGGGCGCAGACTGCCAGAGCTGTGCTGCATCGACTGGTGCTCCAGTTGCAGATTTCGGTGCGGAAGGGTCTATAGGGAGGACGTAGACGGGTTTCGCGGATGAAGTCACAGTCCGTAGGAGAGGCGCGAGACGGTTAGACCGTGCCCTGCAGCGAGACTGAGCTCGAAGAGTATTCGATAGCATAGTAGGTAAGATGTATATAGCTGAAGAAAGATGGGACTTGTTGATTCAAATATACCAGGAGGAAAAACAATATAATCCGTTAGAAACGCGACGACGGGCAGAGGAGAGACGCGTGCGGTGCCAGCAGAGCGCGAAAGCCGCGTGATGGCGTTTTGCCCACGCGATCGAAGACGCGCGTTGCGCGCGACGCGTCAGTACCACACCTTGCCTCCAGTCCATACGCGTCTCGAACTTCCCCTCCTCCTACTTTCACCATGGTCCGTGATAGATCTCATGCGTGAACTCTCTACTGACTTTATATACAGTCAAGACGTTATGATAGTGCGTGCGATGGTGATAACTAGCTGATCTTGCGTTGAATGTCTTGCAGGCCGCACGACCGTCTTCTCGCCCGAAGGTGTGCATTAGAATTTCTATCGTGGGCTATAAACTGACAATAATATAGGGCGTCTCTACCAGAGTACGAATAAATGCTTACACACTGGCGCCACTAATGCTCACCGACTCATCTAGTCGAGTATGCCATGGAGGCTATCTCTCATGCCGGTACGGTGATGGGCATCCTAGCGAAGGACGGGATCGTAATCGCCGCGGAGAAGAAGGTGACAGGAAAGCTGCTCGATCAATCAGCGGAGAAGGAGGGCAGCTATGGCGGTAGTGGCGAGAAGGTCTTCTTGCTCAACTCGTGAGTATAACATCTCGAGCCATTACATCTGAGCTCATATCGCGTAGAAATGTCATCTCCGGTGTCGCTGGCTACACGGCCGACGCAACCTCGCTTATCAACTACGCTCGCTCTGCCGCACAACAACATCTATTGAGCTACAACGAAGACATCCCAGTCGAGCTCCTCGCCCAACGTCTCTGCGATTTGAAGCAAGGCTACACGCAATACGGTGGTCTGCGTCCTTTCGGTGTCTCCCTTCTCTACGCTGGCTACGACCCGCACTATCAGTTCCAGCTATACCACTCCGATCCTTCTGGCAACTACTCTGGCTGGAAGGCCACATGCATCGGCGCCAACTCGGGCACCGCGCAGAGTCTGCTTAAGCAGGAGTATAAGGACGACATCTCAGTGGAAGATGCGATTGGACTTGTGCTCCGGACAATGAGCAAGACGATGGACAGTACGACGCTCGGCAGCGAGAAACGTAAGTGTCTACACCGACGGCATTCTATCGGCTGCTTATGAGTCTTTGACAGTCGAGTTCGCAACGTTAACGCTCGATGAGGCGACGAAGGTCCCCAAAGCGAAGATCTACCGCCCAGTAGAGATCGACGGGTTGCTGAAGAAGCACGATCTTGCGAAGAAGGAAGAGGATGCGGAGATGGCGTCTGCATAGAACGTGGTTGCTTTGTATCCGGTTGTATTTTTACACTTGCAATACCTTTCTTCGGACTCAACATGTCGGTGCATCCGACTGGCGTAGGATTGTATAAAACAAGAGTAGCGATTTGGAAAGCAGCGTGAGCATATATAGCAGTACAACAGCAGAGGTTCCTTGGAGACCCGTTCCTGGCTAACCCATCTAATGACACGCCATTCCCTTGCCACCGCCGGAGCCGGACAGAACTGCTTCCACATCCATCTGAGCGCCGAAGACGTAGTGGCCGAGAGCTGCGCCAACTACGACAGCCAGGATGAGATACGCCTGTCCGGGGCATCAGCTTAGTGCGCTGCAGAATTACGTGTGGACGTACATTGTAGGTCATGAAGACCAACATGAGGAAGAACGATATGAAGACCGAGCAGCCGTAGAGCACAGCGCGAAGTGTACGCGCAGGAATGGGAACATTCATGCTGCAACAGGGATTAGCGAGTCGCCTGTCAATGGTCCATTCCAGAACAACTCACATTGAACTCGACTTAAACACACGACCGGACAAAAGACCCGCCTCTTCAGCGTCGGGGTCGGATGGTAGAGGGCTGCTACGGCCACTCACCGAGCGACCCTTGCCTCGGGAAAGCGCAAGCGCGATTTGGGTATCAACGCTACGCTGGTACGCGCGTAGCCATTCGTAGCCGAGCGATATGGCTATGATTGCGAAGAAGCTGAGGGCGAAAATGAACTTGGAGGAGATGTGCCATTGTTTGAAGACGATGCATGTGTCTTCGATTTGGGTGTTCCTATGAGCTCGCGTGAGCGCGAGAGCGTGTGGGGTGGAGGAACAGTATATACCAGAGCATGTTCATCGTGCACTTGGGGCCCATGTCCATGCCGCCATGCCCGCCGTGGTCGCCGTGATCCATACCGCCGTGGTCCATTGTAGTGAGTGTTCGAGTGTGAGGTGCTTAGTTAGGATAGCGCACTCGGAGGCCGACAACTGCGCGGGCGTTGCCGCCGGCAGCTGTAGACGCCTTGGCGTGTAATTTAGGCGCCAGTTGTAGGCGCCCCTATTTCGAGGCTTCGACGCGCGCGTCGTTGCGACATCCTCGAGCTCCTTCTTTCACTCATGACATCCTCGTTCATGGAAATCCAAGAAACTTGTGACGCTGATGCCTATGTTCCAGTCACGCCGACGGCCCTTGTCACCGGTTATACGACCAAGATATTTTGGGCGGCTTGTGAACACTCATTATATCCACTCGTCACCAGCAATTGTAGACGCGCACACAGCGCGCGACATCACGAGTGAACAGTGTTGATCAACACCGATGCAGTCACCACACGTCGGTCCGAGTCGAGGGCGATGATCACCCCGCGCGGGATGCTGCGACACAGGTGTGCAATGATAGGTCTTCACATACGGGGTACTTATATGTGGATTGGAAGCAGACCAACCACTCGGGTATTGATGGGCACCTCTTTGGGTATAACGGTAACTCAGATAGGTTTCTCTGATAAGTGGATGAGGTCAGAGGCCTTGAGGATCCTCAGCTTTGACGCCAAAAACCGTCCTAAGAACCTGGGCACATGCAAGAAGCTGTGTAACTTGGGATGTCATGCCATGCGGATAGCAGCGATGCACAGAAGTAATGTTTCCGAATGTGCGTGGTTGTATGGATTGGTGGGAGCCCAGCGTGAAGTGCAAGGTTCTTGCGGCGCCGCTGCTGTTCTGGCCAAGATAAGGTCGTGGATCACGAACGTTTCTCTATCCATATAAAGCTCGGCTGAAGAGAAGGCCAGTGCACCCACCCACCGCTACCATTGTTCCTCTGAACTCTTCAACCCATGCGTACAGTCCACTCTGCTGCCCGCCTGTTCCTCGTTGGTCTTTGTGTCTTTGTGTCAATCACAGAGGCGACCAACTACACCACCTGTCTCGACCTGGTGAGGAATGGCAATTACTCGAACACAACGTACCTCAATGGCGGCGCCCTCGATAACGGCGGACACCCTGTCAATTACTCGCAAGCCACCGCAATACCTTACGACTTTTGTGTCAAGGAGTGTGGTGCGGCTCCTGTCCCATTCGACTGGACTACCTTCAGCACCAACTTCAGTACTTGGCTACTTCCGTGGCTCGCGCTGGTGTCGCAGTTGCCCTTCGGTTCCCAATTCAGGCATCAGAACGTCCTGTCGATCTTTCTGACGGTGGGATCACCAGCGCTTGCCGCTTACTCGCTACTCGTCTGCGTTCTCAACTGGGCTTGGGTGCCTCGCGTCTTCGACGGCATTCAGTACCCTAACGTCGAGCATGCATGGCCTATCTTAGCAAGCCTTCAACATTCCCCTTTACACGTTGACCAGGAGGACACGCGATATCTACTTGCCAGCCTTGTCACTCTGCCCGAGAATGACAAGTATTGGAAGATCCTAGCCGAGGGCTTGGTCTACGAAGATACATGGACCTTGGCCATAATCTTACAAATCGCTTGGGTGGTCATTGCTTTCAGTATGTGCCCTCTCATGAAGAAGTTGTGGTGGAGAACTGACTACCGTTATCATAGTTCTCACTGTCGTCGACTCCTTTCAAGACGGTATCATCAACCCGGACTTCCAAAGCAGCGGAAGAGGTACCGGGACTTTATTTCTGTGGCTACTGCCTATCGGT
The DNA here is from genome assembly GCA_001632445.1 of Peniophora sp. CONT. Classification (NCBI taxonomy): domain Eukaryota; kingdom Fungi; phylum Basidiomycota; class Agaricomycetes; order Russulales; family Peniophoraceae; genus Peniophora; species Peniophora sp. CONT. Next base: position 145,383 of record KV424491.1, on the reverse strand, counting down.
GCGTACTGCTTTGCTGAATTGGCGAGGTATACTGAAACTCGCATCCTTTCTGCAGTCATCGGTTGGCAAAAGCTCTCGCCCCGCTGCGATTACACCAGAGTCCGCGACGCTCTTCTGCGCGCAGACGAGGTATTCCGATATCTTAGGGAACCAACTACGGACACCGTCTATACGCCTTTCGCTTCTTCAGAGGCCCCCCCTTTCCCAGTCCCCGCCACTTCTCTCGGTGGTCTATCGTCGCATATGACGCACAGTCGCCAGCCAACCGTGAATATGCCTGATCCAGAAGATGGCAATAGCTACCGCTCCCCTTTCTTCTGGGTGCCCGACGATGATGATCGAAGCGCAAGCGCACCGATATACAGTGACTCGCGACTACTCCCGTGGACAGCAAACGTCGAGCTTGTGGCTGGCGCGTTTCGTGCAGCAGCCGACGTGCTGCCTGGGCGAAAGCTCGACTCGTTGGACGAAGCGGCCCGACTCCAAGCGCTCCGCGCCATCAGTCGCCGTATCTCCCAGCATGTCCGTCCGCTCGACTGGTGGATGATCGTACGACGATGTATTACTGCCGGAATACTGTCAATAGTCCTTCACTGGGGCGCTATCGGTAGCGCGATCGTTTACTCTGTGCGCACCGTCACTCCCTAGTTCATGTACCAAACTGTTGACAAGTACTCTTCCAGTTTTTTACGCCTACAACAGGGCTAGGATGCCGAAGCGGATCATTTGCGTTGTATGGGGTCGTCGGTACCTTCGTCTGGATCATCATCGTCTCCTCTTCCTTCATCACACATTACGCGGAGTGGCTCGAAGAGTGCACAATAGCGACTCCTCGCGTTGAATTATCGGCACACCACCTGTCCCCGCGCACGGCACATAGGCTTGCGAAGTTCTTACGCGCGTTCGGCAAGCTCGTTGCTGTCCTCAACGCTATTTTCATCGTCACTGCATGCATCTTCTTGTTCTCCAACTTCTACACAAACTGCTGGTGCGATTCCAGCGTGCTGGGCCGAGGGGCGCAACACGCCTTCAATGTCATCGTGCCAATAGATGATGATGCATCCCGTTTGAAGGGCGCGTGGATCGGATGTACGCTATGTTTTTTGTTGCTATGTACTGCATTGTACCGACACTGATGAAATCATCTAGCTATCGTCCTGTCATTAGGATCTGTTGTGGTCTTTATCGGTGTGTACATCGTACCACTGCTCCCTGATGTGTCATCACTCACTCTCTCAAGGTTACGTGTATATGCACGTTGAACCGGTCGCTCCCGACCCATATGCGCGGAAGGCCAACAGACCCCGCGCGCGCTCGGGCAGGGCTCACTTCCATCGGCAGGTTGTGACCGAGAACAAGGTCCCACTCCTTCAGCGCGATGAGCCGGTCATCCGCGGGCACTCCCTCGACGGGACGTACTCTACGCACTCTAACTCGTCGTATTCCAGGAATGAAGATTCACGTTGAGGACTCAGTCTCATGTAGCTTGTTGCCTGTTCCGCTTGACAACCTCATCGAGCTTTGTAGTTCTTGTAGTGATAGGGTCGCCTCTCTTCTTCTTGCATACTTGTATCTTCGTAGACTCGTAACCAGTCTCCTCGCTCAATTCGAGGACATGCCATCCAGATGTGTTATCAAAGTGGTAGTTGAATGCAATGACTGACATACGGCTGCAAAATCTTAGAATAACATAAATAGAGTTCGACTGGACCGTGCTCATGCCACTGCAGGCGCTTTATCGTGGGGACCACGGGGGCAGAGTTATCCCTGACTTTCACAGGCACGATGGGCTCGACGCAGTCATCTGTGCGCGAGCTTCTATCTTTACATGCTCAGATTGATGCACAGTTAGCCGCGCGTGCTGAGGCGTGCGGTAAGTATAAGAACGCACGAGCTTCGAAAGCTTCGCACCGTTTCCCCATCCACTGCGATGTCTGTATACAAGGTATCTCTCCTCCTTATTGCCTGGGCGAGCTACTACTATGCGTATACTTCGCCAAAGTCACCGGCCCCAGCACAAAGTCAATCTTCCTCTCAAACTATCGGGTCGAGTTTCGCGGGCATTTTCAATAATAGTCCGAGTAGCAGTCGAATGAGAGCCATCATGCAAAAGGTATGACGAAGTTGTGTCTTACTTGTCATGCTGGCTGATGATAAGGTGCGGTTGCCCAGATCTTTGTATCAGGGATCATGTTGCTGGAGATCGTCTATGCAAGCGACATACCGAGCCTACGCAAACTGTTACCAAACGCTACAATTTCGCTTCATCAGCCCAGCTTTATTTCTCCATCCTTTCTACTAGGCGCCGCATGCGCCCTATCTGGCGCGCTCGTGCGCTTGTGGTCGTACCGCGTCATGGGCGCGCAGTTCACATTCCACCTCTCCCTACTTAAAGACCATAAGCTCATCACTACCGGCCCATACGCCTATGTGCGACACCCGTCGTACACCGCGCTGATCATGACTGTCGCCGGTATCTTCATCTGCGAGCTGTCCAGCGGGTCATGGTTCATGGAGACCCGCGTGTTTTATAGCCCACTCGGCAAGGTCATCGCGCTGCTCGCAGGGTGCTGCGTTTTCATCGTACTCTCGGTGGCGTCGCGCGCCACGAAGGAGGATAAGTTTCTGTCTGAGAACTTCGGGCAGGAGTGGAAGGAGTGGGAGAAGAGGGTGCCGTATCGCTTCATTCCAGGCATACTGTAGAAGTTCCAAGTTATCCGACGTAGTCAGAGCTCCCGAACAACAACAGAGTCAAGTATCCAAAACCTCGGACAGGTTTACATATCCCTCTTCAATACCTTGTGTCTGGAAAGCACATTCTTCGTGTAATATTCATAAAATGCAAATCTCAGACAAGACCACAAAATAGCGGTGGTGGTATCGCAGAGAAATTCGAAACATAACACAGCGTGTTTCATTATGGTCCGAACCGTGCCGCGGGAGGATCGAGCTTCGAGGAGCAGATGAGCGTCAAGAGCGAAGACGCGCGCGATGCGGCGCGTCGTGATCGCAGGCCAATCATTGGACGCGGCTCATTCCGTTTGCTCCGCACCGCGACTGGCTTCGAAGAGCAACACACCTTCCTTACCGACCACCATGTCCCTTTCTCTGCTCGCTTCGTCAGGTACGCCACAGAATTTTGTAGTAACGAACTTAGGAGTACTGACATTTCATTATAGTAGCGAGCGCTAGTCGCACGCGTGTGCCTGCGTCGGGAGTTGCAGGTACGTATATATTTCCGAAATCCAATTTCTATAGCTCAACTGGACTTTGTGTTTGTTCATATTAGTACTCCGCGCATTGCACACTTCTCGCCCCGCCCAGAAGCCGGAGCCACTACCCATCTCCTCGACGGACCCGACGAACCCCATTACTGAAATCGCCAAGACGGGTAGCAACCAGCTCAGCCTGGAGAGGCCACAGAACAAAGCCGAATATGTTCTCAGCACGATGGACAAGATTGTAAACTGGGCACGACAGGGCAGTATGTGGCCCATGACCTTCGGTGCGTTTCGTTTGAGTCGAATATCAACTTGAACTGACTTTCTTTTACCCTCATTAACTTCACCTCGAATCTTCGGTGCAAACTACATTGCTTCGCCATTGCCATGTACCCAGGTCTTGCATGCTGCGCCGTGGAGATGATGCACATGGCCGCGGCGCGCTACGACCAGGACCGACTTGGTGTCGTCTTCCGTGCTTCCCCGCGTCAGAGTGACATTATGATTGTCGCCGGCACGCTCACGAACAAGATGGCACCTGCACTCCGTAAGGTGTACGACCAGATGCCTGAGCCCAGTGCGTACCATATTCCTGCAATGGCAATACAGCTCGGTGTTCTAATACTCTATACTCAGGATGGGTCATCAGCATGGGTAGCTGTGCGAACGGTGGTGGATACTACCACTACAGCTACTCGGTCGTGCGCGGATGCGACCGTATCGTCCCTGTTGACATTTATGTCCCGGGATGCCCGCCTACCGCCGAGGCACTTCTCTATGGCATGCTCCAACTTCAGCGCAAGATGCGTCGTAACAGGAAGGGTGTGCTTTGGTACAGGAAGTAGAGCTATAGCCTGGAGATATAGTGCATTGGGTCGGTTCGGTCACATAATTATCGCTTTTGCGCAATATATCTGTGATTTCAGCGTTCATTGACATACAATGAGCAAGGTGAGTCTGCGGGACAACGAGGTTGCTCATTCATATGCGACGAATCACGAATGACGCGTGAGTCTGTTCTCAACCATCACCTCGTCTGCGTGCTTTCTGTCATATGGCGTTTGTGTGATACTTCTAGGTCTTCCTGTCTGTGCCGTGTCGTCAATGAATGAGATCCTTGCTGCACCCGTCCGGGCAAACTCACAATTGTCGCCCGAGCAGTCAGACGCTTGCTGACAACATCGAGCACAATTCCGCTCACCGTCCATAAGCAGCTGTGCCTAAGAGCAAAAGCGAATGTGAAGCTCCCGGCTGACTATCCGACGATGCGTGACCCAGCTGAACGTCTACCGTCCTGTTCGCGTATTGCGGGGCGCGATATCCGATAAGTAGATCAAGCAATGTACAGCTAGCTGCCTTCCCGCCGCAATAAACCCTCTGCATTTGCTCGGCATCGAGAGCAATCGCACAGGACATCGTACAGTACTTTACCTACTGACGTACGCTAACCCGTAGATCCGAGGTCTCGAAAGACCGTGTCAACGCGCCCCGCCAGGCCCCGCCGCCATTTCCTATTCAGACCGGCGCGCCCTGCCTCCCATCACGGCCGTCACACGCCGTAAAATAAGTGCATCCCTCTCAACGATGCTCTTGGCCCGGCGTGCCTGCGTGTGTTCCGCCCTGCCCTGTGTGGACTGACGGCGGGGTATATAAGGCGGGGAACATACGCTCGGTATTGCTTGTCGGTGCTCAGTTCATCAGCTCCTTCGACTTCAAGTTCAACTAACTCTTACGATCATCATCATGAAGTTCTCTACCTCCCTCTCCGTCCTCGCCTTCGCTTTGTCCGCAAGCGCGGCTCCTACTTCGGACGTCCGTCAAGAGCCTCCCTATGTCACCCGCTGTGAACAAGGCCGCATTGTCGAGGAGACTCACCGCGAGGACTTTCCGTGGATCAAGCAACTCGTACGTCCAAGTGTGGCACCTCTGGATCAAGACTCCCGTTCTGACCTTGGGGTGTTGTATAGTACTCGCCCTGCATTGCAGGTGCCGACGACAAGAACTTCTGGAACCGCAAAGTCTGCGTAGCAGCCGCGGTTGCGATGGGTGTACGTCTATACATGCTTTGGGTAACCGAGTACCAGTAACCCTGACGCGTCGTGGATAGCCTAGGACCATTGTTGATTATGGCGTTTGCGACAAGGCGTTCCTACCCGAACAGAACAAGTATCCTTACCTCGACTATGGCGTGTACGCGAGCATAGTCGGCGATTGCGCCTACGACAAGGTCGCATGCGGTATCACCCGCCAGAACCTGCTCGATCTCGTCTACAGCCAGCTGAAGACTGTAAAGGCTCAGATCTACCCCACGTACGTATCCTCTCCACACACACTCCCTCGCACAAAAGACTGATCGTTTGCTTTTTACTTGTAGGAATGTCACCGAGATGCTCGACGACGTGATCGGCCCGATCTTCACCTGGGCAGGCAGCGATGCGCCCATCAAATACTCGGTCTTCAACAAGTGGCTCCAGATCTCGGGCTACCCTACCAAGCGCATCGACGCCACGCACGATGATGGCGAGACTTACGGATATGACCACGACGACGACCTGTAGTGCTTTGGTCGTTTTATTCTGCCGGGTTTTGGTGACGGACAGTCATGAGTATTATGGACTCTTACGAACTTTCGCTTTCGCTTTTCTCTGGGAAATGTACAATGTTATAATCTCGTCTTATATCTTGAACTCGTAAACGCGACGTGCTTGCCCAAGTATCGCCGTTGACGTTTATCATGATCCCACTACAAAAAACATGACTGTGAATCTCAAGGGCAGCGTGATTGTGCCACAGTGAGATACATCAAGGCCAGATCAAATGCAGGGGAAACAGAAACAGAGATGCAGTATTAGGCATAGCCAAGGTAGTAGTGCTACATGTGATGAGGGAAAGATGATGGTCATGATGTAAGTGACCTAAGTACGTGCTCTCTATGAGCAGTCGTGACGATGGACTCGAGAAACGAAAGGCGACCGACTGCTTGAGGTGTGGGATGGAGTGTTCATCTGATCCTAGTCTCAAATCAAGACCCCCGCGCCGGAGGCGAGGGGTTCGCGTCGAACCTACACCCGATCTTACGGCTGTCTACGCCGACGAAAAGGTCTGGACAGGTAGCTTCCCACCGCCGGAAGGTGGCCTGTTGACAACTGTATCAGCTGCCTACTTGGGACTGGAAGCATGATATGAACACGCACCAAAAACGAAGTACGGGCCCCAGCCAACAAGGACAAGCGCGACGTGTTGGGTACCGAAAGGAGTGGGCATATCACGGTGTTTCGCAAGGTCGATCCAAGTCGTGAGGCCCGCCAGAATAACGATGCAGCTGAATGCACTAGTTGCCGCAAATCAGTTTCACTCGCCAATTTGAAAATGAGACGAAAACGTACACTTGAAAGAAAAGGATGCGCCTCAAAGCGCCCGTGAGCTCGGACGAGGGTATCAACGAGCCACTCCTTGCTCTCCCTAACCAGCTGCGTGAGTACATGCAATGTTGTTCCATATTATATACACACTGATTCCTGCTAGCATTGGCGGCCAACCATCGTAAGAGGACATCTCGTCCTTGCTCCCTACCCTATCTGTCTGTGGTTGAAGTGCCCGCCTATGAACGCGATGAACGACAAGTTCCTGCTCGGTATTCGCCGGGCTCGATACATCCTCGTCGTAATCAAATGGGGAGACGGGCATTGGATCAAGCCCGTCGTAGTAATGCAACGTAGTGGGGTCAAAAGAGGGCCTACTCGAGGCAGCCGGGGTCTGATTCACCGGTGCAAAGGTAATGGGAGATGGTGGTGTGCTTGCGCCTTCCCGAACCAGAGGCGAGGGCAAAGCATAAGATGGCTCCAGGTGTGATGAGTAGCGTTGTAGGCCAGAGCAACTCTCAGGAAGGATGTGAGATATGTCGGAGACGGCGGCATCGTGGACCGTTGGTGGGGATGGAAGCCAGGCGGAGTCCGACATGGAATGTGGTAATGAGACCACGCTGATCCTATCCGTGTGCTTCTCGTGCGAATGGGCCGAGGCGAGGACCAGTAGGCTCTGCGTACGCCGCTCCCGCTCTAATCTGTTCATAACCCTCTCTTCTGCGGTTATGCGAATCGGCGATAATCGAGCGACTTGTTCTTCGCGGGTTATTGGCGCCTGGCGCATCCTGGAGACCGTGGTGATCCTGTAGGCTGTAATGACAGACAGCACGAGGCATGGTACTGAGGCGAGGAAGGGGGCGCCAGCGTATCCGAGCAGGCGAGGCCTACGGAAAATCAGACGGGTATCCCGGTCAGGTTACATGTAGTAACGACTGACCACAGTGGGTGTGCAACCTCACAAGGGAGGTGATCTATTGATTGGAATGTCACGCCATGCTTGAAAGAGGCAGCTAACAAGGCAGCAGTGGCTGAAAGTGGCCACAGAACGACAGGTAGAAGGTATATGCTCTTCCACTCCAGCGGATTACTGCCGAGTTCCAATGATCTTAGTACCCGGACACGCCGCCATCACCGAGATGCACGAAGACAACGCACCGCCGGTGACGCAATGGTCCATGCTTGAGGTTGAAGACAGTCGAATAGGTCGAGGCCGCGAGGCAGATGCAGATTCCGCTCAGGATGTAGGCCCCGACAGAAGGTATGATAGCTTGCGCGAGGCAGAAAGAGCGGGAGGTGTGCATGTGTAGCATATTGTAGATCAGCCCTAACGGCGATAGTCATCAGCAAGGAGTATTAAGCGACGAATATGGAGCGCACCAATAGCAAACACACTGTCCATGACTGTTACAGTCAACCCATAAACTGTCTGACCCCACCAATGGCCAGTGGCGATCGAGAACGGTATAAGAACAAGCCATGAGGCTGGTATGGCCGTCAGTGTCAGTACGACCCAAGTGACCCCCAGAGCCGAAGGAGACATGAGCGTTGAAGGAGCAGCAAGACCACTGAGCAGAGACTCGATCCTCGGTAGTGACAAAGCTTTAGGATGCCGCGCGATGATCGGTGGCAGGGAGCGAGTTGGGGTCCAGCGTCTCTCCGCGCCGAGCTACGGCGACCTCATTGAATACGCCTCTTGTGACCATTTGGTGTATCGGTACTCATCCCGTATGAACCAAACTCCCAAGCCACATCTTCGCGAAACGGACTGACCATGCTTCCAAGCCGAGGTTTTCTCACCCGTCGTCACGGACCCCATACAATCTTCCCAATACGGCTGTCAGAGAAGCAGCGTGCATTGGAAGCAAGGATCCCCTGCTGATAGGACAAGTGTGACGGCCTTGTCAAACTGTATGTCCGCAGATTGTCGAGCTCTAATTCAGGTTGATGTTGGAATCTGACATCGTTGCAGAGAAGACGAAGACGAGTTGAACTTGAATTGAACACAGCCGTGATGCGCTCGGCAAAGTCCGTTTTCTCCCACCCTCTTCCGCCTCATGTTCCCATTCTCCCTCGGCCAAGCCAACTGGATCCACCTTTAACGTACAGAGTGGAAGGGTACGGGATCCGTCACATTCGACGACAATGACTTCCAAGACGGTCGTATGAGTAGCCATTGTGAACATGGGGTCAATCTCATTGATGTACCAACTGCCAGCACAGGCGCGCTTCTGCCGCAACGTAGCTTCATGCGGAAGACGCTCGTACGACAGGATCCATACTAAGATAGCAGTAGGTCCTTCCCGCAGTATCGCACCCGCAGTATCGCAGAAGGCAAAGAACGTCTCACAACCGTGCGAGAGACTATCTCGACAATGGTTGCCGTGTTAAGTAGGGTTCGAAAGAAAATGCAGCAAGACCAGGCTCGCGAAGTCCTCGACATGCAACATGTCGAGGAGGACGATGCTACTATATAACAGTCTAGCTTCCACTCATGAATACTGGATGGGGATGAGGTATCCAATTAGCATAGTAAGTCAGCAATCGCCCACTGCGGCCCTACAGGCGTCCACTCCGTCCGAGTCCCAGCCTATCGCAATCCAGACCACCCAGCGTCTCCTCTCGCGTTCATCCTCTAATTCGGCTCTGGTAACGTCCCAGTCCCTGCGCCCTTCTCCACTGACTTCGCGCTCACTAGCGTCATGCACGACAAGCCCATGCTTGCTTAGACGCTTTATAAAAGCCGCTATGGTATAGCGACCCGTATGTAAACCCGCGACGCAATGTACTCGGGCGTCTTCCCGGCGCGCAAGTGTCCGCTCAAGGGACTGAAGAAGAAGTTCATGCGTGTCCGAATTCCAGAGCGTGTCTGCCGCAAGGACGACATCGAAGCCGCCGGGAGCATGTACGAGCAACAGTGCGGGATCTGAACCCCACGCATAGGGTACAACATGAACACCTGATGCAAAGTTGCGCGTAACGCTGTCTTCCAGAGCAGCTATGATGGCATCGTCTGGATAGTCTGAGCATACAATTTGGGCATGTGATGCAGCCTTGGATAACAGTATGCTCGGGAGACCGGCACCAGCACCAAGCTCGAGCACTCTGGAATGTAGAGGCAGGAGCGCGAGTAGCTCTGGTAGATGGTCCGCGATGAAGATCGAGGCTACCCAGATTGACGATGCATGCAAATCCCAGTTTTTCGCGGCCGTGTCGGGCGTACGCAGGGCAACAGTCAAGGGAGCAAAGGGAGCCGAGTAGATGAATTCATCGCCAGCAGATGAGTGGGTTACAGGTGCATAATCATAGAGGGTGCTAAGCGAGCTGTAAAGGATGTCCTCTGATTCGGCGGCCATGAACGTCAGGAGCAAGTCCCGAGCTTCAGCTGTGCGAAACCAGTGGCGGTCACGCTAACGTGAGTTCTGTTCTACTCTCATGGTCTCTATTCGTCTAGGGCAAGGTCAACAGTCAACATTGTTAGCTGACTCACTCGGGTACCAACCTTGCTTAAAGAGCATACAACTACATAGGCGCGGGCCTCATTTCCATGAGCAAAGACCCACCTCTGCCGCGAATCTCCGTCAACTTGACGCACACGCAGCAACACTCCGGGGCCTCACAGATCCGCAAAGTGACTTATCGTGCTGAATTCGGCTTGCGCATTCGCAATTGGCTCAGAAGAAGAGGCTCCGATAAGAGCTGAGCGCGCTGAACGCTGAATACGCCTTGGCGCGCGGATAGACTAGCATCATGGCAGGGAGGGTGCTCAGGGCGCGTTCATTGCTTCGGATCCGGATTACTCCAACCCACTGGGCTACGTACCTACGCCTGAGCTGAGCTTTCGCATGGCATCATCCCCGGATCGGGACAGTACTATGAGCCCACGCCACGGTGGCGTTATCTACCGACGAACTTACGAATCTGATCAGCTGTCAACAGTATACAAAGGCGCGTCTTGCACGGCTTGCGAGTGTACTTCCTTTATCTCCCAATGGCCCACGTTCACGCTTTCTCCGAGGCCAACAAGCAATATGCAGCCGCATACCCTGCCGAATCGACATCGCTGCCCATCCCTCCTGGTCGCAAGCTCGCCGTTGGTTCGTGGTCCTTGCTGAGCATCCATCATATATCCGCTGAGATGCAAGTACTCCAGTGACCTGCATGGATGCAAGGATCGAGTGAGAACAAACTCCACGCATTCTACACGCCCAACTGAAGCCGCTCAATGCAGTCCGATTTCTGCGCTGGGCATCAAACTCGGCGATGCGCACGTCATTCGCAATGCTGGCGGTGTTGGGTTCGTACACTGTCAAATGGTTCGTTCCGAGAATACTATTGATACCATATACAGGCAAGACGCGCTCCGTAGCCTCGTCATCTCGCAACGCCTGCTCGGCACCCGCGAGATTGCTGTATTCCATCACACAGACTGCGGCATGCTCACTTTCACGTCCGACCAGCTACGCGCGCTTGTAAAGGAGCAAACGCCCGCGGCTAGTTCATCAATCGACACTTTCCCGACGTTCCACGAGTTCAGCGACCTTGAAGCGGCGGTCAAGAGCGATGTGCAGCTGCTCAAGGATAGCCCGCTGATCCTCGACGAGACTGTGATCACCGGCTGGATTCATGAAGTCGAAACGGGCAAGGTTCGTTGCGATGGCAAGCACTATGGCGTGAGGCTGATACTGGCCCACTAGGTCCGTCAGATTGTATAGTGAGGGCAAAGATTCACTGTGTTGTAAGAGTATGTTGGTGTAGGGTTGAACGAGCCAGCGCAGTGCAAAGAGATTTTCATCAGACATAGTGAGAGCGGACAAGACATAAAGACTCTGTACATAGTTCGGCGAGTTATACGTATTGGTCGGAAATGAGTTATCCAGGTTATACAGCTAATCCTATGCTACAGTCGATCAGGAGAGGCCATCAGGTCCCAGGTAAGTATCATTATACACTATACAGTCGATATGCCGATGTCCGTAGTCATCCGGTAGAGTTCATCATCCCAATGAGAAGGTCCAAGAGTCCAGTGTCCAAGATCAATCACCTCTATCCCTCAATATCCTCGTACTCCTCTGTGATACCTAGCATCTCACGGATCTGCTCCATCTCGACGTAGGGGTTCTGATTCCGGAACCACTGGAGAGTCGTCGTGTAGTTGTCTAACGAGTCGCGATTAGCGCTTATAAGATTAGCATAGGTAGCAGGGTCACCCACCGGTCCAACGTATGGCGGCCTCGCGCGTGAGCAGTACCGCCCGCTGCTTTTGTTCGACTACGACGGGATCGCAAGCGCCGTACGCGGCCTGTTCAGCTTCGAGTGCGGAAGCTTCCTTTTGGACTGCGAGCATGCGCGTCTCTGCCGCAGCGCGTTCATCCTGTGCGGCAGTCAGTTCTTTGAAGGAGGAGCACCCAGATGCAAACGACGACGCACAGTCTGAGGTCGTTTGGCCCGCTCGGCCTCCAGTTCAGCGCGCACCTCGGCGAGCTTGCGTTCTGTATCCGCGAGTTCACGCGTTGCCTTGTCATGGCGCGATTTTACCTGCACATACGATCAGTCGAAGCCCGTAGTGAAGGAAGGCGAAAGCCACGTACTTCAACACCGCGTTGCGAGGGAAAGGACCAAAAGACTGCGTGAAAGGCTTCAGGCAGACGCGCATATACGGGATTAGTGGAAAGCCTACAGTTAGATGACCCGACCTTGTCCTTACGGATCAGGTTATCCTGCTCGCAGGCTTCAACGACATCCTTGACCGTGTTCGACGCTGACACGTACAGACCGTCAACCTGAAAGAATATATAAAGAGTGATGGATATAGACGTACTGATACCCTTCATCTTCTGAGCAAGCTTCTCGAGTTCCTTAAGCTGCGTCGTCGCGATCAACGAGGTGCATATATGCGCACGAAAAGCCAGCGAGCACCTGATAAAAGTCCTTCTACATATCATACACGCATATATGAGTACCGTGTATCCGTTTCAAGCATTCTGTACGCGGGAAAACCGATGGAGGGGAGGATGGCGCGCGTACCGTCTCATGAAAGAGCTCGACGAGCTTGATCCTCTTTTCATCGAATGACAGGCCTTTACCCTGCACGCAAACTTAGCGGGAGTATCAGAACTAATCAATTCGAGGTGCTCGCCATGGTGTCTCGTTGAGCGTAAGAGGCGTGCGCGGTGAGATGGTGGTGCAAAAGCAAAGAAGAGCGCGCGAACGAGACGCGCCAGACGCGAAGCGCCCGACGCACGTGAGCGCGCATAACATTCCCCTCCTGCCTAGCTCTGAGTCTTGTCCGCTTCTTGAGGCGCGTTTCCAGCTCGACAAAGATAACACTGAAGCCCATCAGCGGGCCAAAAGAACGATCCTATAATATAAACAAGCGAATGGGGGGTAAAGGCGTATGCAAAGCCAACTGTCCAAAAGGGACGGAGAACGTCAAAATAGGGACGACAGAATGTACGATGCGGTCCGCGGATCGTTGATGAGAGGTAGAGCAGCTAGCTGCCCGGGGTAGATGAGAGAGTGATGCGTGGATGTATGATGGTAAAGAGGATGAGCGAGCTAGTCCTGAGGAATAGACCGCGATTCAATATGTTAGAACAAGGGAGAGCAAGAGGTGTACTCGAGAAAAAAGCTGGTGGTAAGTCAGAACATGAGCGGCAGGCAGTACTGAGTAGCAGAGAGTCCAATGGTCAATCGTAAGTAGATGAGTAGAAGAGATGGGGGTAGTAGATGTGGGCATTCCGAGTGCGAAGCAGCCGCAGGACGGCAATAAACAGCGAGAGGACCTCCTAACGCATGGGCTCAGCGGCACTGGGATACCTATACGCAACAAAATCGGGCGCCTGCTCAACAAGCGCGTCGATATTGCTCCGTCGCGGGTGTGCTACCTGGGCATGGGCCTGGCTACCCCCGTACCCACTCACACTCCCGTAGCCGCTTTGGCTAGCAGCGTATCCGTTCACGCTTGGCGCGTACCCGGCCTGGCTCTGTGCGTACCCAGCATGACTAGCGGTATATCCCCCCTGGCTTGGTGCGTATCCCTGGCTGGCGGCGTACCCATGCGTAGCATACGCTCCATGCGGCGTGACGGGGCTCATCGGGGCATTCCCGTACGCGCTAGCGGCACGTACACTCCCGTCGCTCCCCGAGCTGCGATGTTCCTGCGGGGACACAGTGCTATCCCTCCTCCCACGCCCAAGCAACGCTCCAAGGAACTTGCTCTTCCGTTTCGCCGGCGGTTGCACAGGCGTGAGTAGCGTCGAGGCGCGCATGTTGGGATGCAAAGCCTCGCCCGCACCGATACCCGAGAAACTCTGCCGCCTATTCGATTGCGAGCGGAATCCGGGCTCGGGAGGTTGCAGACCTTGCTCGTCCGAAGGCATACTGTGCATACCGAATAACGTTCTTGGCCGCTGCTCGCCAACGCCGCGGACGCCCATCTCACCCGGTAGCGGCGGCAAGCTCTTATCCCGCCAGCTGCTTACACTGCCTGAACTGCCTACGCGGCCGGTCTGGCTGAGCGTTGCTGGTATGCGAGGCACGGGTGGGGCGTTCTCCATATGCTGCGATAGTCGTTGACGCATATCTGGCTCGGAGGTCATATGCGCGAGTTGCGGTCCCGTGGCTCGCAAAGGAGGTGGGGAGACGCCCTCCTCGGCGATGAGTGGTTGGGCCGGCGCGTAGCCGTTGTAGCTGTGCTCGCCTTCCATGCCCATGCCCGCGCCGGATGCTTTGCGGACGTGCGTGGCATACATCGGCTCCAGGCGGGCGCTCGTAGGACTCGGTAGGGCGCTACTTGGTGCGCTGGGTGGGGATACGCTGAGACCGGGCCCAGCAGAGTTTGTGATGCTCATGCCGGACTGGGAGATGCTCATGGGGCCAGTGGACGGAGACATGCTCATACCGCCTGGCGGCTGGAAGCTTCCACTCGGGAGGCTAGGTGTGCTGGCGTGCCCGCTGCGGCGCTGGCCCACGAGGTAGCTGAGCGGAGGTGGGGGCTCGAGGGGCTCATCCTCTGACCTGAACCCTCTTGTTTGTTGCGGTGGTCCAGAGACTACATCCCGCGTCGGTGACTTGGCCGATGAGCCGGTGAAGCGACCCCAGAGCTTCGCGAGACCCTTTTTCTTTTTCTTCTTCTCGTCGCCCGGCGGGCTTGAAGGTGCGGGCGCAGGAAGGGCCGAGATTGGCTGAGATGGCTGTGGCTCATAGGCATATTCGTGCCATAGGGATGACGGACGCTCCGGTACAAGTCCGTTGTGCGTGAGTCGGTTGTTCTCACGCTGAAGCGCAACGCTAGTGGCCCAGTATTAGCAACAAAATCAAGTGAAAGTATATAAGAGAAATACGCACTGCATGTCGATCATGCTCCCGCTCTGAGCCAGACTGTCGTTGCTCCTGAAACCCTGGCTGAGATTCCTCATCCCGCCAAAGAACCTTCTCCTCGGGCTCTCGTTACCCATCACCCCAATGCTCCCCACGCTCATCATACTGCCATTCTCGCCGCCCAGCGCAGGCGCAGTAAGCACCGACATCGGACGGCTCGAGGGCGAAGGTGCATGCTGCTGTGACGGATCATACGGATATCCTGAAAGCGGATTCCCCAAAGAGTAAACGCTTGCGACGTCCGCGACGCTCCCACGGCTGCTCTTCCTGCTCCTGCCCCTCTTCTCAGCCCTGCGCTTTTCACGCGCCTCGCGCCGCACATCCACATGCTCGACGATGAGCCCGTTCTCAAGCAGTGTTGCACCGTCTCCGAGCTTGACGCCGTCGTGCTCAGGCGTAACGAGACCTTTATGGTGCGCGTTCTGGTAAGAGTGCGCGAGATCGGCCGTGGAGCGCCGTTGCGCCGCGGCAAACGTATCGCGTGCGCGATCCGCAGCCCGCCGTGCATCTTGCTGAGCGCGGGCGCGAGCAAGGGCTTCGGCCTCAAGAAGTGCAAGTTGTGAACGGACATAGATATCCAAGTTCATACGCTTCGAATTGCTCTCCTTCGGGTTCTGCACGTGTTTACCAGTCAGTGCCAAATAATAAGAACTTGGGAAAGGGAACGTACGAGCGTTAGCCAAAGCTTAAGATTTGCCTCGGTTAAGCGCCCACCTCGCGCACGCGGGCGCGGGTCGTCCGAAGCCGGCGGTGGCAAGCCAGCATCCTCCTCCGCGATTTCACGCGCGAGCAAGTCCTCGTACGCGATATCCGACTCGCGCGTCCAGATCCCAGGGCTGGTGACGTCGACGTCCGCCATATCCTGGTCGCGCATCGCACATTCAACGCAAACCTGTCCGTGTGTGAGAAGTAGATTACGGATAACCGCACGGAGCGTTACAAACCTCTTCAACTTGCGGTTGCGCAGCCTGAGCAGGTGCAGGCGGCACGACAGCCATGGTCAACGTCGGAACTTGGGCCTGTACGCGGGCGCTCCCGCTGACACGGACCTCGTTCCTCTCCCGTGTCCTCTCCCGCTCTCGTTCGCGCGTGCGACTGGGCTCCCTCCGAGCCTGTTCCTGCACGGGTACGGTGCCCCACGTCTCCGCCTGCTGCTGACTCGGTCGCCTCGAGATGCCCCATTGTTCTGCGGCCCATTCCGGAGGCGGGGACGGTCGTAATTGCGTTTCGGCCGTAATAGACTGCGAAGGTCTTGGACCAGAAGGCGATGTGGATGGCTCAGCGAACCATGCCTGCTGGGCGGTGCGCCAGTCCTCGGACCGACGCGGAAGCATCTCTTCCTCCTGCGCGGCGGTGGTCGGCATCTGCGCGTGTTGTTGTTGTTGTTGAGGATAATAGTCGTTGTCGGGACTCGTAGTCATCTGCACCTCCTCGTCGACTTGGGGCGGGATCTGCGGCGAGTGTCGTTGATGTGGGCGGGGACTACGGTCCGGGGTGGGCGGGCCGTCGAGAGGGTACTCGTCCATCTTCTCCACGGGCCGAGAGTGCCGCGGCGTCGAGACTGGCGATGGCAGGCCGGGCGCGTCAAACGAGGTCAAGGACAGGTCGAGGTTGGCGTCTATCTTGCCGAAGACTGCGAAACCGTATCAGCAAAATGCTTTAATCGAACCCGCACTACGTCACTGAGCGACCGGACTGGGTATGGAAAGCGTCGCTTCAGGCGCTGTCCAACTCCCGGCGGCGTAGAATGTACACTCGTGTTGGGCGAGGGGTATAGGGTATATAGTGATGGAAGGTGTACGTACGGTTGTCAGGATTTGGAACCTGCTGAACCGCTGCGGCCATCCTCTCGTTCAAAGAATAAATTTAGGAAACACTCGAACGCTTGTCAAGGGCACAAGCGGCGACAGAGTCGTCGTCGTCGTCGGAGAGAAAGAAAGATTGAAGCAGTTGAACTGAGAGCGCCGCCGTTGTACTGGTCGTTCCGATCACCGTCAGCTGGTCTCTTTAGCGGCTCTTCCGCTCCAAAGTATCACGGTCTTTAGAATCACTCTTCAGTAGCGACTCCTCCGGTAGAACCCGCAACAAGACGGCAGAAAGCAAGAAGAGACGTGTACAGTCGCTGTGCGCGAGGCGATGTGCAGCTGCAAGGAGTGACACAGGTCGGCCCCGCGGCAGCCGTTGCCCGTTTGTCTCATTGATTGCTTACCAAAGCATCGAACTCTATACCCGCGTGCCGCCCGCGGTCGCTTTACGGTCCTCTTCTGCTTCTACTCCCATGCAGAATCAATCGCATCATACATGCATCTTCCGACTCGGCGCAGAACAAGGGTTGTATCGGCGCGAGTTGAGCTGATCATCACGCTGCTCTGTGCGTACGGGGTATGGAAAGAACCGGAACGCTCTCAGAGTGCCACTGGCCGCCGACTTCGCGACCGGGAACCGGCGGCGCGGTTGCTCGCATCGGTCGCTTGCGGCACACGAGGCACGCCACGAAGCTCAACGCCGGCATTTCATAATCATATGGGGTAAATATGACTAGGCCTGTATCGTGTACGGCTTTGTATCTGCCAGTACCACGTCGTACAACCTTTGAAAGTACGGCGCAGCGCGAAGAGACTTTGAAACACTGTTCAGACTGTCTTCTAGCCCGGCCATCAACTTCCTCCTCGGCACTCGAGGCTAGATAGAACGCGTCATTTTTCGTATATTTTTTGCCTTTGCTGACAACCGCATTCAGTGAAAGGTTCTTTATTGTCTGTTCCGGGCTCTGTTCATTTACTGTGGGAGGCGGACCAAGCGATCGTCGACGCGTCGGCGTTGAGGTCAGTAATGACACGTTGCTCGTATTTTTGGTTTGTTCTGTGATCTTGAACTTGTTGGCGGCTGTTGAACGTTGCTTGTGCAGCGCTTCGCTCAAATACAGCTGTGCTTCTGCATTCACTCCTAAGGTTTCACAAATCAGAGAAGGTAGATGAAGGCAACATAAAACATAATGCAGTCCTGGTTGGTCAAGATGTGTTCGATGATTATCCAAGATGCTCCAGATCCGCGTACGGTACATATATAAATAGCTATTAAC
The DNA here is from genome assembly GCA_001632445.1 of Peniophora sp. CONT. Taxonomy (NCBI): domain Eukaryota; kingdom Fungi; phylum Basidiomycota; class Agaricomycetes; order Russulales; family Peniophoraceae; genus Peniophora; species Peniophora sp. CONT. Next base: position 127,336 of record KV424491.1, on the reverse strand, counting down.
AGTGTTATCGTATACCAATGCAACGAAGAATCTCTTTCCGCACAGCGGGTATGTGGCCTATCATGATACATCATCAGCGTAGATCGGCAGCGGAGAAGAGGGGTCAGACGTACCGAATACAAAGAAGGGTCCCCAGCCAGCCAGGACGAACGCAACATGCTGCGTTCCAAAGGGAGAAGGCGTCTCCGGATGCTTCGCAAGATCTATCCAAGTCGTGAGGCCAAAGAGTAAGGCTATACAGCTGAAGGCTCTGCAAGACGTAGAAGGTCAGTCGACCTGCTTCTGTAAATACTAGTCGGAGACGATACTCACATCTGGAAAAGGACTATCCGCCACAACGCGCTCGTGAGTTCCGGCGAGCCCAAAAAACTCGTCCCACTCTTGAGGCCAGTAAACAGCGGTGGCAAATGTGCAGTCTCTACGTCCGGATCATCCTCAAGCCCCATAATCCCAATACGCCCCTCCTCGCCAAAGGCCGGTGGTCTCCCAAGTACACGATGTACCACACACTTCGGTGGCTCCGGCTCGACATCACCATCCGTCTGACTCTCGTCCTCCTCTTGAATCGTCCACTTCGAGTCTATATCCGCCATTTCCCGTATGGTAACCCTCGTCGGTAGCGCAGGCGCCCCTACACTGGGTCGCCGTGGTAGGTGGAACCCATGCACCGATGCGTCTTGGATTTCAAGTGAGGTGCGTTCCCGCGAGCTGGGACTCAAGGGAGGTAGAGGCCCGAATACATCATCCCCGGGTTCGATAGCAGCACCAGGATCAAATGAGAGCGTATGAGTCGGCGCCATCGGTTCTGGTGGGAGAAGCGGGTTTTGCGGGTTATACCGCACTGCAGCGAAGATGATAGGCGAAGGTGTGCTCGAACGGCTATGCACGGAAGATGTTGGGGACGGTGGTCTACGTCTAGGACTCGAAGGCGTTGTGGGCAAGGATGCATGCCTTGTATGTTCGTCTGGCGATGCCTCGGAGGTGGCGGACGTTTGGGCCCACGATTCCAACATAGAGCTCGTGATGGACTTCGATACCGACAGCCTGCTAAGCCTGCGCTGCTGCTCCACATCTTCATCACGGTTCTTCCCTGATATCATCTGCGACGGTATCCCAAGATTCGACAGACGTTTGCGGCGTACGGCGCGAGAAGGCAGCTTGGGATCTGTTCGTCCGCCGTCCATGTTCATGGTGACTCGTGATAACCAAGAGATTCGTTTACGAGGGTCGCCAGAGCCGGCGCGTGCGTTTGGACATGTTCTCGAGACCTGAATGATCCTGCGAGCTGTGACGACAGAGAGTCCAAGGCATGGAACAGACAGAGCAAAGGGCGCCCCCGCATAGCCGAGAACACGAGGCCAGAGAGGATGGGAGATATCGCAGTTGAGGGCATCCGTAGCATGAACAGTATCAGTCGTGACAGAGACGACTATGAAAGCGATGGCTGCCATTAGTGGCCATACGCCGACGAAGATAAGATAGATATTCTTCCACTCGAGTGGGTTACTGGCGGATGACGCCACATCAGCTCGCGACGACTGTGATCACAACGCGGAGAACGCACCGCCGATGACTCAAGGGCCCTGTCTTGAGGTTGAAAACAGTAGAGTATGTGGATAGCGCGAGGCAGGCGCAGATACCGCTGAGCATGAACACCCCGATTTGCAGTATAACGGCCTGAGCAACGCAAAAAGAACGCGGCATATTCTTGGCACGCATATCCCAGATCATACCTGGCAATGGTAGAAGGCTGTCAGCGAAGGGGAAGCAGAGTATCGTGATCGCGAAAGAGCGCACCGAGCGCAATTATCACTTCCAAAACAGTGATCGTGACCGCAAAAAGCATCTGCCCCCACCAGTAACCCGTAGCCTTTGAGAACGGCACCAACACCAACCACGACGCGGGTATAGCTTTGAAATGAACGTGAGCACGCGAGCCCCTCCAAGCACGTTCGAAAGACTCGAACCTGTCGAAGTGAGCACGGTCCAGGCTACCCTGAGGGCCATGGAGGGAGACATAGTTAAGAAAACACGCTGGGCGAGGCGCAAAGCACGAGAAACGGGAGTCCAGAATATAAGAGGTCGTCGTTCAGAATACCGGAAGGTCGCTGAGGGTCGCGCACAAGCGACACCGTCCCACACTCATATGACCTTCGCCCAACTCTTATGCCCCGGTCGAGAAGCGCCTGCACAGATGCTGACATTGAGTCAACGGCGACCTGCTCCAGCTGCGCGGTCTATACTGCAAACGAGCGGATCAGTTGCTCAGCTCCCTCGGCCGGTTCCCTTCGTATAACTCCGTAGTCGTTGGTATGTAGTTGAAGCACCCTTGACGCGCTACCTTCGTGAACAACTTTGGCTCTCGTAGAAAGTATGGAGGCTCTGATAACTGCACAGAGGGATCTTCACGGTGGGAGAAATGGGCATATGAGCGCGCCTGTGGCTAGATAGCCGCCCGTTGCCACCGTGATGGACAGAGTTGAAACCACGCATCATTCCGAGCACGCGCCCCGCTAATCTTTGATCTCTCCCGGCAAAATCCGCCGACATGTCAAACTTCTATGCACACCGCACGCGACAAGTCCATACGACGTCGCCAACGCCCATGCTCATTCTGTTTCAACCCAGTTGACCAGCTCGGGACTCTCGTAGCGTATATGATTATTATCTGGCGTTCTGACTGCCACATTTAACGTTTGTATCCCAGGCCCTGGACCTGTTCCCATCAACGTCAATAAGTACAGAAGCTGTGCCACAACAAATGCATTGAAACGTCATCGCTGCCTCTCACAGCTGAACAGTACCTGAACAGTATACACATTTTCAAATGCCAGCTATATCAAGAGTAATGTATTGTTACGGACACAATAGCGAGAGAAATACTACGACAGACGAAGGACACCTTCTCCGGCGTACGGCAACTTCTCATCATACAGCTACAGCGAAAGGCGCGATCGGCCTGCGAACGGGGGCGACGAGCGGAGAATAGGGGCAGGCGGACGAGCGTACATGGGCGACGGAGGCGCGTACAGGCGGACAGTCGGTAAGGCGAGCAGGCGAACATGCGTGAGGGCCAACAGGCGACAGAGGCGACGGACGATATCGATATACAAGATAGAAAGGAAAAGAAAGCATGCATCAACATACACGTACAACCCAGAGATAGAAAACAGGTGCTGCATTACCACGCCTCGGGCATCGAGTTGAAGTCACCCGGCCAACCAGTTACGCGGGTGAGGTTCATGAAGATCCCGTCCGAGCCGTTCACAGGCAGACCAAGGTCGGACATGCTCTGTGAGGGATGTCTTCGTCAGATTTGCGAGTCCAAGAGGGTAGCGGAAAGATTATAGACGTACCTGCTCTTGCAGCCATACCGGAATGTCGCTTGGGTTCAATGGTGGAGGCGCACCCTGCGAGTTCGGCCAGGAGAAGCCCAACTCCTCCATCGTGAACGGTGGCGCAGGCTGCGTCTCAAATGCACCTGTCATCACGTCCGGACCTGGCGTCGCGCCCTGTGGCGGTAACATGCCAACCTGCAAGAATTAAGCAAATGCACCGTTAACTCCGTACATGCCACAGGGAAGACACGAGGATAACGTACCTTGCGGCGAAGGTTGGCAAGCATGATACGAAGCGTAAGCGCATAGCGCTCGGCCGCTACCTCCGAGAGAAGTTGGGCGAGCTGCTCGACCTGAACGGTGATAGCGCCGAGGTCGAGTTCGGTAGGGAACAAGTTCGCCATCTTAAGCAAGAAGAGACCCGAAAAGGCCGCCGTGACGAGGCTATCGTGCACAGCGTACCTAAGAGCTGCACTACTAACAATGTCAGTGGCGCATATTAGCGACCGTCAGGGTGAAATGAACGCACCGGTAATCTGGGCTGCCGAGGAAGGTGGAAAGACAATTCGATGCTGCGTCTTTGGCCTGGAAGGCGAGCTCGCGCTGCTCGAATGGCATCTTGTCCCAGCTGACGTCGCGAAGAGCCACACATACTAGCCAGAGCTTTGCGTAATGCAGCTCGCCCGCGAGAACCTTGCGTAACAGGCTATCCTCGTCCATGCTCTGCCTATGAAGCTCGTCGGAGTCCTGCCACCACTTGTCCAGAGCGACATTGGCGCGGCGGATGAAGCTGAGCGTGGCGTGGTTGACCTGTCCATGCGTAGGGTGCACCGTCTCGTAAATCTGCGTCTTCTGCATGATGAGCTCGACGAGTGCGATCAGGCGCACATCCGTCGGCGATGCCATAGGGTGTGACAGCAGGATGCGGCAGTTGCGTATGCTGGCTTCATCGCGAAGCACAATCGGTCGGCCAGTGCCTAGGCTCATCTGGTGGTCAAACCAGTAAAGGCAGAGCCAGATACGGCTAGAGACAACAAGGTCACGCTCCTCGTCTTCAGTGCGCTTCTTGGCATGCTCTGGGTCCGCGAGCTTCTCAAGAGCGCGGTGTAGACCAAGATCGAGCGCCATACGCATTGCATGACCAGAGGGAAGCCAGCCGTTGGTGCTCCAGGCCGCAAGGAGGAGCATGCCTTGGACGGCCTCCTTGCGAACGACAGGTCCGAAGAGCGACGAACGCGCGATGCCTTGTGCCTCCTCCAAAGCCTTGTAGAACGTGGGTCCAGGTTGGTTGTTCCCGCTTCTAATTTTGCCTGCGACAGCAAGAATAGCATCGAACGTCCAGGGAGAACGCTCACGAACGCCCTCGTACGTATCGTATGCGGGATCGAAGAGCGGGATGAACAGGTGGCACCCGGAGAAGAATCTGTGAGAGCAGATAGACGTTATCAGAGATTAGAACACGTGTTGAAGACGGAGAGGACGGACATGTGGAAGAGCTCGCGGGCCTCAGCGTCAGACACGAGACCTTTCTCAACGACATGCGGGAAGGCATTGCGTGGGATGGGCTCTGCCCGCTTGCGCTTCTTGACGCCACGAGTGGGAGAGAAAGACGGAGCTGCCGCGGCCTCGGCAGCCGCATTGGCAAGACCTTGAAGAGCCTCGATGGGTGCGTTAAGCGTCGAACGAGGCAGAGTGTCCTCGCTTTCGTCGTCGGATGATGGTGCCGTGCTGGGTACTATTCCATAGGTACCGTATTTATGGGGCTATGAGCACATTATGAGGTCATTAGGTATAGAAATAAACAAATGAGATGTATTGAGACATACTGGAGGTGCAAAGCCTGGGAGCGGGGGGAACTGACGAGCGCTGCCAGGACGATCGTCCTGCATTAGAGCGGGGTCGTACATGCCTGGCGGACCGCGCATGCCAGAGTAACTGCCATTTTCGCTGCGAGGAGTGGGCGGGAATGCACCGGGTGGCGGCATGGCCTGCGACTGCACCGCGGCAAGGATGCGGTCCAGCGACGACTGCATGCCTATCATTTGGCTCTGCATAACCTATAGCACGATGTTCAAAATCATTATCTTGAAAGACAAACATTGTGCACTCACGACGTATTGTCCTTCCAGCCTCGAAAGTCGTCTGTCAGATGGGGTCGATCAGTCCCAAGCAGATGGATAGGAGTAAAAAAGGACGACGTACTCGACACTGGCATTGCCCATGACCTGCGCATTTTTCTTTTCGGGTTTCTCGAATATGCACGGGATGCCCGCAAGCTGGCAGCGGCGACAAGGATTCTGCAGGCAGCAGGCATAAATCAGCGGGTCCGGCCCGGGCGGCGCTGGCGGGCAGGCGGGAGGGCCACACCCGCCCAGCTTGCTCGCAGAATTATTAAAACCAGACACTCACATCTCCTTCGCACCGGTTCTTGCCCTTCCTGCACGCCGTGCATGCTCGCTGGCCGCGCTTGGGGATGTGTCCCGGAGGGATCATACCCATTCCATCGTCGGACGGCCCGCCCAGCATACCGCCGTTGTGCTGCGAGAACGAGGTCCGGCGCCGCTTCTGAGGGTGATTAGGATCCAGATTGGAACCGTCGTGCACACCGTTTCCGTTCGACACTGTGGTAGACGGTGAGAGCGACATTCCGCGCGACGAACGATGCGACGACGACAAACGCGGGAAGAGCGGGCCGCGAGCCCCTGGCTTATTTAAACGGACGCCCATTTAGCACATGACTCTCCCGCTCGAACAGCTTGCATCCGACCACCACGAAGTCTTTTCCGATTCGAATCAGAGCTCCGGCGGCGGGTACTACGCTTATTGGCGCGCCATAAACGTCTTACCTTTCCCTCGTATCTCGTTCACACCCCTGCATAAGTGCCAGCTGCTACCAACTGCTGTGAACACTTTCTATCTTTGCGGTTGCCGGATTCGGCGACCCTCTTTGCGTACTGTACGGCCTATAGTCCATCCACCTCCTCATGCAAGTGGAGGATTTGCCCACTCCCGGATGTGCCTGTGCCCTGGAGTGCTTGTGGCTCGTACGCTTCTTACAGCCCCCGCACTCGCGTACCCTAGCGATTCTTCTGTACTATGCGTACCTTGCACGATGTCGTGACTACGTTGCCCGATCTACCCGAGCTTTAGTGTGTGACGACGAACCCGAGCGCCCGTCCCAGAATTTATTAAGCGCAGCTTTTCCGCTGGACATCACGACCGTCGCTAGTCATTGGGTCGTCCAGCAGCATGCTTGGCCTAGGTTTACCCTTAAGTATGGTGCTGTACGTCGATGGTGCTAGTGTCTGATTCGTATTGTTCGAAGGAAAACTACTATGAAGGTTTAAAGCTGAACACGAGACATCCCCAGTGTTTTTGTAGGCAACGAATCCTGCCGACGCGATCGCGGGCCCGCTGACCTGCGGCAGCTTACTGGGACCCGCCATGTGGTCGTACGAAGCACTATGTTCTGTCGGTTCTCACCCTCAACGATACAGCTCTTCCACTGGTCCTTGCTATCGCTCGTCGGGCTCAAATACCCCGCATCGGCTTCGGTACCGGTTCCATATACCTTCATTACCTTGTTCTCAGGGACCATAACGATGATCGCACCGTGCGCTGACCGATCCTCACCTCCATGACTTCTGTGAAGAACATGAGGATCGCATGCTCTGCAACGGAACCCGGGAGAGGATAATGATTACCGATTGCGCTATACAATGGTGTGCTGGTCGGACATAAACGTAGCGGACGTGCAGCCGATGCGGAGTTCTATAGAAGTGTGATTGACTGTATGATGCAACGAGAAGCAAGATATTCCGCCAGAACCACAGGCTATACAGGATTACACTAGAGTTCAGTCAATACAACGAAGCCGCACGGCGGTCCGCCCCGTGAGCAGCTCTCATGTTCAGAACGCCCCCAGCTACACTTGACATGTGAGTCCCGGTGAAATAGGCAGCGCGCGCGAGAAGCTCCTGCTCGACGACGACGCGGATATCGCTCAGTAGAAGCGGCCAGCCGACCGCGTCGAGGTCTTCCTGCCTGAGAATATCCGGTAACAAAATCGCGCCTTGGTCACGGAAGTGAGCGCGTGCGGCAGAGTCGCGCTCGTCGGTTGCGAGATAGAAAGGGTCGCCATACACGGGAGGAGGGCGAGCGAGTAGCGCTGGGTCTATGCTGGCGTTTGGCACGGGGTACGGCTGTACGTTTCCTTGAATGCTTTCTATCAAATGCCGTGCGTCCAAGAGGCGACTCTTCACCATGCGCATATGCCCTTCATGGCTCCTCGATGCCGCCCAGTTAAGGTTAACAACTAAAAGCTTGCAGTGAGCCGAATAAAGTCCAAGCTCGGATCCGTAAGAAGCGCATACAGTCACCTCGGCGCATATGTGCCCCCGCCCACAGCCGTCCACCTGTCCTCTCGTACATCCGCTCAGCCAACCGCTCGGCAAGCTCTTGCAGTAGCTGTATAGGCTGAATAGAGTACAACACGTCACGCTGGAATTGCTCCAGGCCCGACGCGGTCGTAAAGCGCATTGCACCGGCCTTCCGTTCGTTGTGTAAATCTCCTTCTAGGAGCAACACGCGAGCTTCAACGTTTGCAAAGTCGTCCACGAAGCCACGTAAAGTGTTGCGTTCTACGACTTCTCGAATAGGCTCAACAACAGCCTTCGCCAGATCGGAGCGCCGCATGCCTTCAAAGGTGTGTACGACCTCCCAACCGTGATCATGAAGCGCGTCGAGTACCCCTGCCTCGGAGCTCAGATCATACATCTCTGCAGCGGAAGTCTTGCGCAACGTCTTTACAGCATTGTCCCAAGGCAATGTGTTGAACAGTCCAAACTGAAAGCGAAGCTTTCGCGCGACTTCGCTATCCTCCTTCTCCTCCCACCGCCCGCTCGCGCCCACTTCTGTTGCATTGCCAGATATCCAATGCCCTCGGGATTTCATCCCCTCCGTGAGCCCATCAACCCTTCGCGCCTCCTTCGTATCATACCACCCTTTCTGTATGACAAACAGATCCGGCCCGAGCCGGTCCCCCTCTAAAGGCCCCATAGAGTGATATGCTGCACGCTCCCATAGTCCTTCCTTGTTCTCGATGACTGTCGGGAGCCCGTGCATGCGGAGATAGTCGGATACGAGAATCGTCGGGTGAACGGTGCGCATTGTCGTGATGTTGAGCATGAGTTGAATAGGGATCCGGTAGCCGATATGCCTATATTGTTCGAAGGGTAGCTCTCGGCACTTGTGATCCGTGCTCAAGCAGTCCGCGCATGCTTCACTTCCTTCGAAGCAGCCCCGCGCGTAGACGAAAGACGGCAATAAGAGTGTGCGATTCAGTAGACGAGCTTGCAGGAAAGCTGTGTCTATGATGTATCGCATCTAACGAAGCAAACCGTAAGTCCGAGTCAGTCCTCTGATAACATCAAAGAGTGAGTTGATGAAAGTGTATCGTACGTTATTCCAGCCCAGCCATAGGCTGTAGTCGCGTGCATAGAATCCCTTCGTGTGGGCCACCAGGGCCGAAAGTTCGTCAACCTCAAGAGAATGATAGTCGAGTAAGTGACTGGGAATTGCACCCAGCCACGTAGAGGCAGCCTTTCCAGAATCAGTGGATTCGTCACTGAATGGCTGAACATGAGCACGGTCGTATAGAGATGATGCCCAAAGGCGAATTAAGGCCGTCCGCATCAAGCCCAGCAAGAGCGTGGACACAGCCAAGACGGCGAAGACCGACAAGACTGGGTGCATTCTACGCCAACGGAGGAGGACGAATCGAAGTTGCACTCTTCTTCGATGCGCGAAGTCATTCTTCAGCACATGTCTGCGTAAGCCCTCTTCGTCCAACTGCAATCGGGGCAAGTGCATCCTCGAACGCCGGACTGTGGGATTTGGAGATGCCATAGCAGATAAGCACAGCAAGCGAGATAGGTGGAAGTAAGAGCGAAAACAAAGGAATACGGATGCTTGACGGGATGGAACACTGAGCCCTTTGCTTACAAGTAGACTCACATGGCAGTGAGAGGTCAAAGAGCATACCTCGGGCGACAATGTCCGTCGCATCAAACGCGATCAGCTGAGCGCGTTTTAGCGCCGGCTCGACTTGCACTGTTAGGTCGCGTATTTCGTGTACGCTATCTGGTTTATCGCAAGGTAACAGGAGATACATTGTGAGAGTACAAACTTCCGCCCTCAAGACATCGGCTCTCCGTCCACGTCCTGGCCCATGGGCTCCCCGTCCAAGTCTTCCATAGGTGCGCCATCCAGATCGTCCATGGGCGCACCATCAAGATCCTCCATCGGCTCGCCGTCGAGAGCATCTCCGTCGACGTCGGGCACCGCACTAGACATTGGTTCACCATCGAGATCATCGAGTGGCGCCCCATCAACATCCTCAGCAAGAGGCTCGCCATCCGCGTCACTGTCCAACTCCATCGCTTCACCATCATCGACATCCCCTACAGGTGCGCTCATAACCACGGCCGGTGCCGTCTCAGCCGCGACTACTTCGGCGGGTCTGAAGGCGCTCTTCTTGAACTTGGCAACCACCGGGGCCACAACCTCGACCTCCTCAGCAACCTCCTCCTCCATCTGCACCTGGGGTATCTCCTGACCCTCCAAACGCCGCCTCAACTCGGCAGTGAAGTCCGGAGGGAACACGATCCAATCGTCCCAGATGTCAACCACAGAGATGACTTGCGCCTTAAACGTCTGTGCCGTTATCTTTCCTGGGAAGGAGTGGTATATAGTGCTGAGATGGTCGAAGACGAGACCAAGACGACTCTGGAACTCTTGCCGGAACTTCCAGGCCATCGGCAGCGGCGCCGCGCTATTGTGCAGGATATCGCAGATGAGGTATAGACGAGCGATCTTCCGCGGCACCGGTGTGCCGTCTACGACCAATGAGGCAATGATTATATCGGCCACCTTCGAAGAAGTTCGTGAGCAATCATACATAAGACGAATGTGTGGGCAATCTACATACCTCGTTGGCAGCCTCCGCGTGCTCGAGACTGAAAGCCATGCAGCGCGCAATCTCCTCACGGGTGCCAGTCAGTGCACGGAGCATCGCCTCAAAGCGTCTGCGAGCGAGGCGGCCCAGCTTCGTCCTGCGCATATGCTCACGTTCCGACTCTTCAGCAGAGTCAGTCGAATAGATGCTGTTATAACCCTGCTTCATGCTTTAGAAGTCACGCTTTAGTAAGGCAAGATTGCATCGACGTACCTCGTCCTCGAAATCCGGCTCAATGTCGCGCTCGCGATCCAGCAGGGACTTATAAAAGCGGTGTTTACGATGCTAAGGACCAGTGAGTACGGATACACAAGCTGTCATAAACATTGCCTACCCGAGAGTCCGTCATAAAGGCGTAGCGCGAATTGCCTTTCTCGCGTTCGCGTAGGCTGTCCTCGTACATATCGCCGTGACCGCGAACTTCGCTGGCGACAGTGCGGATATAACCAGCGGAAGTCTCATCGTCGTCCGTCATCGGTGATCTCTCACGTCTGTCATGGCGAGAGCGGCTACTGGACCGGTGCCCTCTGGGTGAACGAGACCGACTGTGCCTGCGTTGGTTGCGAGCGAAAGCGCGTGGCTGTCTGGGTGGGGAGCGAGAGCGAGAGCGCGATTGCTGTTGCCCGCCCACATGCGAGGATCCCGCAGTCTTCTCCAAAGCTGTAGGTGCTGTAAGTTCAGAATTCGCGATATGTTAACGAGAGTTCTTTTGACGTACAATACTTAGCGTACGGAGCAACAGGGACGGCTTTGCTCCAGCCGACGCGAAGAACTGAGCCTTCCCATTCACATCCGTCAAAGTCACGTAGGGCCATTTCCGCGTCCTTGCGTTTCATAAAGGATACAAACCCGCTCAAGCCAGCGCCCTTGGCCCTGCGAGAACTTGTCAAATCCGCGCCGGGTCCCTGCGTGCCATCGGTCCGTGGCCACATGATCTTAACGGAACCCACAGGTCCAGCACGAGCGAAGTACATCCCAAGACCTTGCTCGGTTGCGCTGCTGGGTAAGTTCGAGACGAAGACATTCGAGGTCTAGGACAATGTCAGCTACACCGCGAGGTTGAAGAAGATGACGCTGACCTCAGAGTCACCGCGGTCTTTGCTGCCGCTCTGACCCTCATAAGCTATGGATAGGTTAGCCTCATATTTTGATACTGGTGAGCGTCCATACCAGCCATTGAAGTTGCTGAGCTGCGTTCCCTGCCGCTTCCGCGAGCGAAACGTGCGTCACGATCTGCTTGTTCTCTATGACACACATGTTAGAAATGTCAGTTGTAGATGATTACTGTGCTTGGGTCACCGTTTGATCTCCTCCAGAAAAGCGTCCATAGCACGCTTGCCCTTGGGCCTCGGAGGACCGACAGGAGATGTAGACTATCAAGGAATAAGCTCGTGGATATTGAGAAATCCAGTCATGAACAGCGTACCCTTGACTTCTCAAACGCGCGCATAGTCCGCGAAGCCTGAGCACGCGGCGCAGACGGTGCGTACGTACGTGCGTCTTCCTTCGAAGAGCGCACGAAAGTGTTGCGCGGTCTGCTACGATCGGCGTCTTCGCCCTCGAAAGCCTCCACAAACTCTGCGTACGCCTTTTTGGCGTTCTCCTCTTCGTCTCGTTGCTTCTTCTCTTCCGCCTCTTTCTCCTTCTCACGCTTGGATTTCTTCACTGTGCCCTGCGCGTACACGGCCAATTTATCGGAGTCAACAACATTCTTCTGCCGAATTGGAAACGCTCGTGAGCGTCAATGCATGGTACGAATATTTGTGTCCATCGCACTGAAGCGGGAGATTCCTCGTCATTTGTGTCGAAGAATGCGGACAAGCGCTTCTTAGACTTGTCCATTATATTGAAGTCGGAAGAACTGTATATCGCAAGAACGTCGGAAATGAGAGCGCAGACGCGATGGTCGTGGTGAAGAGCCAAGTGAGGACGCGCCTCGCCACAGCGCGTGGCTCGTGGTTGGCCCGTCCATGTGCACGTCGTGGCGAAGTGGCTTCAGGATATGCTTCCTTTCTCGTACTCTCATCTCGTGATAACTTAGGTCCATTACAGTGATTAAAGGCGTCCAGAGTTGTACATAGCAGACAGCAGAGCAAGCACGAAGTGCGCGATGATGGAAACTTCCGTTCGCGGCTACACCTTTGCAGCAAAAATATCGAACTTCAGGGTCTTAATTCCTTGGATCCACAGGGACGAATCCTCCATCAAATGGTACGCGGCATGCCCGTTCAGGTGCAGTGCTCGGTCGGCCTACGTGAGTCAGCGTCCCCTTCAGGAAGCATGACAACGCTATCCCACACACCTCAGAGTAGAATGCGGCGAACAATGCGAACGTGCTATCGTCGTATTCTATGGAGAACCAATAGGGAGTCTCTTCCTCTTCCATGATCTCTGAACGATACTGGCCCTACAGATCATATATGAGCGCCGCGACAAGTACAGCGGAACGAATGCCTCACGGTGATGATGGCTCGAAGTCTGCTTCCAAATCCTGGACGAGCTTTCATGATGATCTGAGCACCTCTCTCAGGTGCGCGGGTGTCACAGGCATCTGGGAGTTTCGTCCCAAGCAGGTGAACCTGATGTATTCTCGGTTCCCCGAAAAGCTGTGCGTTCTCCTTGAGCGCTTTCGCGGTCATGTCGGCACCTTTCTGTGCATCACAAGCTGTGGCGTCGGCGTATGTGTTGAAGATACCGAAGCTGGTGCTGGGCGAGTCCACCGTGTTGTCGAGCTTGTAAGCGAACCAGTGGCGAGTCTGCGACTCTTCCAACACATCAGCTCGCACAGCGCCCAAGACATCCTCTACGTGTTCCGCTTGCGCTGACTGCGTATCAAAGAGGACATGTACGCCATCCGTCTTCACTAGAGAGAATATCTGGTTAGGCGTGTGCGAAGGCCAAGAGCGACATCCATAGAACCTTCGGAGTGCACAGGTGTTGGGACCATGGTTCACGCCGTCCCGGATGTCAGATTGCGAGTACGACCGTGGTGGTTCTGGTCAAAGGACAGATCGTAAGCTCCGGCAACAGCGCCTGACGGCGCCTCTCGCTGGGCAATGCTTTGTATTTCCTTCGCGAACGGGTGACGTCCCTATCAGACCACATGCGCCTGATCTTCGCGACCAATCTGTCGACGTCTGGCTTGCAAAAGTATAACGAGCGCCTACAAGACATACGAATGCGGCTAGCGGGGGCCACTTCTCCCATGGCTTACGGCACCCATATATTTCTTGACAAGGCGGCTTGTGAGCGTAGCCGCACAGCGGGACGCCGAGGACTGTGCATGACAGGAATAACGACCTCCATTTCTTGTGCATCATACTGGCACCTTTCGCGAAGCAATCGACCACATCGAAGCATGAAAAGAACGAGGTTACACCGCACTGTGAGTACAAGCAATATACAAGGTGCGGTCCCAGAGAGGCGACCAGCAACCGGCTTCTGGCCGGTAAAGCGCGCCGCGAACAGAAAGAAGAACAGAGAACGACGAGCATCGGACCCTTCCGGCGACCGCGATAAACGCCTCCTTCCCTACATCATCAAGCTCGCGAGACCTCCCTGCGCGTACGCCATTGGTTTCATGGGAGGATGAGGTTGCGCTTCGAACTGGGTGTATTGCCGAGTCCCCTTCGAGTCAATCCGAATCTGATAAACGTTTCAGTTGTGATTGCACGAGCACGGACGACAGTTCGATACGCACAAAAGCGCCTTTGTTGCCTGTCTGATCAACGTAATTAGGAGCAGAGAATACAGTTGTACACAGCCCGTTGTGTTCGATGGCATAGCCGTCTGAAGATTGAGCCATCAGCGGGAGCGGGACACAGTTGTACTGAGCGCGGATACTCACCCATCCGAACTTCGTGGCTACGAAGAACGCCAGTAACTCCATTTAGCTCACACCATCGCCTTGTGACATCGGGCCCAAAAGCGATACCGACGCCCTTCGAAACGAAGTTAGTAGGTAGGCTTTCCAGAGCAGAAGAACTTACGCGTTTACTCGGGCCGCGGCCTGGCACCTCCTGGGGGTCCGTCCAAAGGAGCTCGCCTGTAGGTTATAGCGCGTTAAGATGAGCCCGTAGCAGGACGGCGTGACTACGTACACATGATTCCCTCGTTGCCTGGCTGCTTGCCTATGCGGTCGATCTTCTTGATCTCGTCCAAGGTAACGCCGTCCTTGCTGAACAGGCCACCATGCGTGACAAAGTACCGCATAAGGCCATCTGGAGATAGAATGGCACCCTTCTTGTCCGCTGGCGGCTGCGTTGCGCTGATCAAGGTCGACAGAGGCACTGAAGGGATAAGTTCAATGTACGAATGAGTTGGCTTGTATACGCACTTGCGGTGAAGACGTATGCAAAAAGCTGTCGTATTCGATTAGCACGGTATACGTGTTTCGAATTTCGGCGATCAGAGACGCACCTTGTATGTCTGTTCGCCGTGCTTGTGCTTCGCCTCTCCCTCGAAGCCGTAGGCCTTATTCATATCTTTTGTCTCGTGGTTCCCGCGGTTGATGAACATCCGCTTCGGATAAAGCCCTGTATGAGTTGCATCAGCGCCACAAGCCCAGACCCAGCGCCAAAATTCTGAACGCACACTTGTACGCGAATGCGAGAAGAACCACCTCTATTGACCAAGACCCTCGGTCTACGAGGTCACCGTTCATCAACAGCATATGGTTCTCAGAAGGCGTGCCGGTCAAGGAGAAGAGATGTAATACATCATAAAGCTGGCCTAGAACCGGGTGAGCTTCGTCTTCCCTCACTAGCGCGTTCTGCGAGTACGCACCATGTACATCACCAATGACATCTATCGTTGTGCCCTCGGGTACGGGCACATCCACCAAACTAGGCTCGCTCGCAAACGTCTCGTACGCGCCGAGCACGATCTCCCAAACGTATCGCTTTGGAAGCGTCTTGCCCTCCTTGAACCAGGCGATCATACCTTCAACAAAATCCAATGTGATGCTGTATTTGCCATTTTGCTCAGGTAATGTAGGGCCAGCGTAGCCCTTATCCAGGAAACATCCACCTGCGAACATAAGTTCACCCCTGTGAGTACATAGGAGCGTAACCACTTACCATCGGTGATGATCTCTCTACACCGGTCGACCGCATTCTGCTCTTCTCCGACTTCGATAGCCTGACCATCGTCGGTCAGAAGACCAGATGCATTCTGGAGCATATACGCACCTTCTCAAACTCAATTCTCCGCAACAACTTCTGTGTGGACTCAAGCTGCGACTTTACAGACGTGTTTCCAGGCTCGATATGTATGACCTTCTTGAGATCTGATATGGCAGCCTGATACTTCAGAAGCTGAATGTTGCACATCGCGCGCCTAGCAAGGTCACTATCAGCGCATGCTCACACGGCCAGATGAGAAACCTTCGCACCTATAGTACGCTTTCGCATACTTAGGATTCAGCTCAATAGCCCTAGCTTTGTAAACCTAAGTAACGGATTACAATCGGTATACGTTTCACGCACTGGCATCGTGCATAGCGTAGCCATGCTCCTCGAGTTTGATACGGGTGTATGCGCGATTGCAGAAGAGCGTCGCGTCTGAGGGATTACGCTCGATCGCCTGTGTGTAAAGATCGGCAGCAGCGTTGAAATCATGGCCTGACCGTACCAGGTCAACGAGCTTGAAGCCTATGAGAAGTAGAGTACGTACCGATGAACGCTTTGTTAGCTGCAGCTTTGAGTTTAGCAGCTTCCGCAAGATCTTGCTCAGAAAGTTCCTTGGGATCGGAGAGGCTAAGCGTCGAGAGCGTCGGTGAGGGCGGAGCAGAGCGCGCCGAGAGCGCAGGAGACGATGGGGTGGAAGAAGATGCGTCTTTACTCATCGTGGTACGCAAACAAGTGAGCAGGTGGGAGACTTTCGCCTCGACTGTGGACGCGACCACGTGTGTTTTTATCGGCTTCACGCATCGCGTACTAACGTCACCGGCCGGTCATCGGATAAGATATCTAGCAGATCTCGCAGGAGTGCAAGCAAATTGTTGGATTGGAAGTATGACCCAGTCATACGTATATGTACACGGTACGAATATACAAGTGAGTTGGAACGTTAACGTGCGTGACCGCCGGGGAGCAAGTAGTGTAGACGGCGAGGACTACCTCAGGTAGTAAGATGCCCTATATACAGCTTCTGAGAATGAGCGCATAAATTGGGTATCAGCCGTGAAGGGTATTGAGACGATGGCTAGTGGCTTCTCATTCGGAACCGCAAACGTCGAGGTTGAAGTAGGTGCCGAGCTTGATGGGGCTGTCGTATGCGCTGTAGCCCTGCAGCCACCCGTTGAAGAACTGTTGGAGGCTATAGACACATTTAGTTAGACTGCGTGCAAGCAAGCCAGAAGCGAGAAACGCACTAGTCCAAGTTCTGCTGGCAGCGGCAGCAAGAGCTCTTCGCAGCCTTGGTCGCGTCGCCTTTGGTCATGCCCTTGTAGTAACCGTTGTACGCGCCGACAGTCAGGACGACGTTGCCTCCGTTGGCCTTCAACTGGTCGGAGAAGTACTTCGCGCCCGCCTTGATGTTGAAGTCCTGGCAACCCTGTTTAGTCGGGCAAACATCGGAATACTGAAGGCAACATACAAGCTCTTGGCACGCCGAGGGACTCCGCCCTTCACACTTGTCCTTCGAGATCTGCATGATACCTTGTTCTCCGCCGCCACCGACGGTCTTGGGGTTGCAGCTGCTCTCTTGCATCGCGAAGGAAGCGAGCAAGATGGGCGGTACTGAGATAACACTGTCAGATATACGATTGCTGAGATGTTCTCAACCAAGACTTACCGCCGAACGCGTCGCCGTACTTGTAGAACAGATCGATCGTCTCGTCCGTGCAAGGCTTGAACGCCTTGTTGCGCACGTCGTTGAGATCAGAGACGGCGAGATCCTTGACATTTAAGTTGGGAGGGTTCCATCCTCCATCGTCAATGCCGCAGTTGAGGTACTTCTGCGAGCCGTTGGGGCCGCCAGAGGCCGAAATATCTAATGAAAATCAGGCTATAACTGGACTGTAAGAGAGAAAAAGGCGCACCGCCGGCAGCCTTGTTGCTGCAAGAGCCACCATTGCCCGAGTTGCCAGAAGTCTCCGCATAACTCGATGCCTTGGACGTGCTCTTCGGCTTGGCGGATGTGCTTGCCGCTTTATGAGAGGAGCTAGTGGTAGTCGGGTCCGCCTTGGCCTCCTGGTGAACGGCTGCAGACGAGGTCGTAGGTGCGTGCGTAGCGCTAGACTGGACACTGGTCGGTGAGTGACGACGGGTGCACTTGCGCGACGAGCCGGAGCCGACAGCGCTTGAGGAGGGGTCCGCGCGATGAGCAAGGTTGTTATGGCGGTTTGCGCGGACCATGCGGTTCGAGCCCGCATCAACGGCCGCAACGGTGCAAATGAGGGCGACAAAAGCAGAAGAGAGCTTCATGATAGAGAGTGGCGTAAGTGAACGAGTGGGAGGTTGGTAGAGACTGAAAGAAGCTGATCCAAGGTCACAGCCGGCAAACTGTCCAGTCGGGAAACGGAACCGTCAGAGAGCAGATCGCGGGGGGAGAACAAGCAACAACGATGAAGGGTCTCGGGGTATAAAGCGGTACGTGCGCCGGGCTAGGTACGCCGCGTAGATGGCCTTGTTGACAGGCGTGCCATCTCCCGCCCACTAGCGAACGCTTGTCGTAAGCCGAGTGCTTTTGCTCCACAACCTTAATGTCAAGCTATCAAAATCGAGCCCCAGAAACGTGATAAATATATGAGTTTGACGTATATGCCGCAGACACGGCAAGCCGTTTGCAGTCTCCTGGCCGAGCGAATGCAGCAGATAGTTGGTAGGTTCGCGACCAGAGATGATCCAGCCACCAAGCTAACTGCTCTGAGGCACCGTGCGCACTGTAGCATAAGCTTGCGCCCCGAACGGGACAACGCCAAGAGAGCGAAGATATCCGGGATTAAATCACCATGCTAAGATGGTGGTGTTCCGCTGGAGAATGTCCATGCGTGCGAGTCGCGTTGACGACGAGTGATCGGGCGCTCGGATCGATCCCGCCGGCGCTTTCCTCCTGAACATCATTTGCAGTACATACGACTGGTCTCTGTGTATTTGTATATCTGGCCAGCACCTTTGTAACATTTATGGACAGGATTTGGGGGTAGGGATGCGCTGAATACTGCCTGGCACTCGATTCATCGCTGCAGTAAAGAAGTAGAATGCTCCGAGCTGTTCTTTTACTTCCTGGGCCAGTCTCGTCGTGCTACGGTAAGCGCTCGCGCTCAGTGCTATATCTCGACGCAAATGGTATGCCAATACATTCGACTCGGGGCAAGGGGGACCAGCTCAAGGTCAGTAAAGCGGAGTGTGTGTATTCGACATGTGAAGTGAGAGTTGTTCCTGCAACCAGTGTCGCTCGTACGCGAAGAAATGTACACCGAAATTGCATCACCACTCATGTGTTACAAAGAAATTCATGGATCACATTCAATAGAGCCGCGTATCCTTTGAAGGCGCCATGTCAAGTAGAGCGAACATAGCGACGCCCGCCGGGCGAGAGCCGTGAACATATCACAGCTTCGATTGTATGAAGGTAAACAACGCGATTATCGACAGTGGTATCGCAAGTGCGAATACGCAGCCAACATTGGCTAGGTAGTCCTTCGAGACCCACGCTGCCGAAAGAAAGCCTGATGAACATGATGAATACGGCCGGACCACTGCGAATAAAGTAGCGACGTTACCAAGGAAGTTGATAATCGTGCCTAACCCAACAGACAGGAATGGGCAAGCGAGCAGGAATAACATGATCCAGATTCGAAGCCGAGTGCCCATATTTGTCTAGTATAGGTAACATGAGCATATCAGCCGGTGTGAAGACCATCGCCTGTAAACGCACCTCACGAACCCACTCAGGCGTAATTGCTGATACCATGAGTAGTCCAGTGCACCCGGCCATGACTCCCGTCACCGTAAAGTAGAAGGCCGCGATGAAACAGTGGTACGGTCCAGCCAGGTTGTAGTCGATGATGTCTGCCCTGGGCGGGCCCGTTGTGAGCAGTGTTGCGGTAGTCGCAAGGAGCAAGCCTCCCTACGAAGTTTGAGCGCGATATTCGGAACCCAAACCCGCGGTGACTCACAACAATGTTGACGTTCGTTAACATAGTCGATATCCTAATCCTTTCAGCCTGGAAATCGTCTTCGTTTCCCGAGTTCATACGCTGCCACGCAAGTTTCAAATTGGGGCGGCCCGTGGCGACCAGGCAAAGACACGCGAATAGATGTTGCATTAATGGACGAAGGAGCGCCGGAACATCCGCATCCTCGTTCCGCCAGTGCTTTGGCATGGCTCGTTTGTCTACGAGAAGGGAGGAAGTTGAGTCCTCCCTGGAGTGTTCAAATCCTGGAGACGAGTTGGGCATGTAATGCGAGTTCTGGAAGGGCGGCATAGAATCCGAGGTAGTAGGAGAGACCAAGTGCGAGGTTGGCATTGCTAGTGAGCACTGAGAGGGTAATGGGGATTGAGAAGGCATGTCGCATCGATAGATATTGTGGGATGCGCCGTGAGGTGTATATGTAGAAACCAAGGCGCCATAGAATCTTCATAAAACATCTGTATGATCGAGCTTTCAGCATGTCGAGTTGCCCTAAACGAAACACAAGCTGCTGGGCTATGAGACAGAGGCGTTGCATGTAGGCTCTTCGCACCGCATAGAACTAAGACAGATGATAATGACTCCAGGGAGCGACGCACACGACGCCAAAGATGCCGAATCCAGTAGAGTGTCTATGCACCTCACGGGCCAAGGGTATGGCACTCATGACATAATCTCTGAGGACTTTCCAACTAACAGTCCACCAGAAAGGGAAGCCACACAGACAGCCCTCATCGTGTCCTCAGCATGTGTTGTAGAGGCGAGTCAGCCGACTTGAATGGATAACACGGTGTGCGCGGGGAACCGGGCTGCCAGCCCGGTACCCATGAGGACACACTGCACTCTCTGAACATACGCATGGCGAACGACTGGAAAACAAGTTGAAGTAGCGAGCTTTACAGCAGGTGATGGCGGTCCAATGGCAAGCCGCATGTCGCAACGCCGCTCGAGAGCACAGCTAGCGGCAAAAGTTGCCGCTGACAGTAGACTTGCTGACGGCAGCTTTCTTCTCGCCTTCGCCTCCATCCGATACATCCCGACCTATACACATCTCGGCGTACGAATACGGCAGCCCACCTTCAAACCGAATCGACTCAGTGGCGAAACGTCCCCATCGGAGACCTCGGGCACGCATCGGACTCCGTCGGGCCTCTCGGCATCCCTCCTCCACCCCCATCCTCCCAACTCCTCCCCACCCCGACTCGGAATGACTCGGGACGCGAAATGGTGCTATCGGAGCTTGCAGGCCAGTGTACGCGTGTGGCGGTTATGAGGACGAAAGTTCGGAGCCGGTCAGGATTCAGAAGCCGGAGCCGGGTGTACATCGGCTCCCGGACCGGATCCAGCGTGGCGCGAAAGACTCGAAGTCGGAGCACGATGCTCGCAAGGCTGTACACCTTCCACTGCGCATCCACAGCGTGCGGTGTACGGCTTTGGGTTCTTTCGCATAGGTATACGTGTATCCGTCTGCAAATGACGGGTTGCAAAGCCGCTATGGCAGTGAGTAGCACGCAATTATTCCCAAGTCCGAACAAGCTGCGCACGCCACCACGCAAGCCGAAAAAAATGCGCATCCGAGTCGTTCTTTGCTTGACTCGTACGGGAATGAGCCCATTGGTAGGATATGGACATCATTGCTCGAGGATCGTGCTGCGTACGCATACTTGCGCCGCCGCTGTGCAAAGCGCCACGCAAGCCTGAGCAATACTCGGTTACCAACGGGCCACCGTGTGCCGCGGTGGCGGGAGACGAGCCCACCGTACCCGTCAAACACCGACTAAATGCATTGTCCATTCCAGCTGGAGAGCCGTATGAATACGCATCGCTCATGCCGTTGACTCGTATGGGAGGTGGTCCCATCGAGTCGAGTCGATGTATAGACTCACGCAGGAGGCGAAGGGCTCAGATGGACCGACGCGCGTCGAGAAAGGGACGATCGAGTCCCGTCCAGCTGTAAGTAGATTGTAGACTGTGCGTCACACTACACCCCTAGAGCCTGTAGCAATGATGCTCGTGAAACCGTACGGTACAATATCACGATACTTTTCCGCCAATATCATGCGTGACGATGACGCGCATCCGGACCCGACTCGACCTCAGGCTGGACGTCGTGCGCTACGGTGCGCCCCGACAACTCAAGCTTTCACGCCATACCCAATACTCGGCACAAAGGCTCATCTTGAGACCGTACGGCGGGCGCGCCGCACATCCATACCGTTCCAAGTCATAAGCTTCATTCAGTATGAGGAGATATCAAGTGGCCTCCGACCCCGAGTGGCGCCGATAGACTCGAGCGGACTCGATGAGTCTCTATGACCGCTCAGGTCTATAGCTAAGTCGCTCGGCGCTGCTGGATAGCCCGAGGAGGATGTGAATAGCCTGTTCAGACCGAGCGTGACCGCGAGTTGGATCTCAGGGTGTGGTATGTGGGTCAGGGCGGGAAGGGCGCTGCGTAGTCTGCCGGCGTGCAGGCGCCGCAACACGTACGCGCCACCGAGAGCAAAGTCATCCTGCCGGGTAAACCTCAGGACAACCGACGAGTATTCGTTTGAGTATCTGAAGAATGGCAAGGATCAGTACAGCTTGTTGTGTATTCGGCAGATGTAACCATATAAACAAGTGCAGGAGGCGCTGACGCATATACGGTGCTCTCTCCGCATGTAGATCGCGCATCGGCTCGAACATCGATGTCTTCGCGTCAATACGGGATGCGTAAGCGCACCGTACTGCGACGAACCCTCGAACTTGTCGTATCCGAGGACGGAAGGGGATGAAGAATATCCACTCGGGTAGGGATAGGAGACCGTTCATCGTTGCGTTCATTCATCGACTCTCGTCGGCTGCGCAACATGACAAGGTATACGCCCATCGCCTCCATCCTCGAATCACACAGCTCCGCGCGGGGATAATATTGGGTACTGGTGCGTAAGTGCGCGTGAGAAGCGCGTGCCGTTCTTTGCCCGGAATAGTAATTGCGCAACCAAAGGTGGCGATGCCACGGTGGGATGAGTCTGATCATGTTCGTCACACTCCCGCTTACCACGAGAGCACGAGGCAAGGGTCAGACGTCTGACTGAGGGAGCTGAGCTGAGCGTGTATGGCATCGCGTTTGTACGCATTCCTATTCAGCGCTTCGGGCACGTGCGAGGTGCGGGTCAATGCATATGCAAGCATAAGTCGATTATTGTTCGGTGTGTCAGTGTATCACGGCCACACCACAGCGGTGAACAAAGGCAAGCACGGAAGCTTGCATGGAATGCACGAGGCAAGTAGACACGCCGATCGTGCTATTGTAGATCACAGCGGTGGTCCTGAGACATACAGAAGCACGCAGCATCGTAGAAGCAAAGCTAAAGCGGTGCCGCGGGTCTGAGCGGTCAAGTTAAGCTATCTTGATTATCGACCGGTATGGACTGGGCTTTGTTCATCTTCCAGTTGGCGACGTACAAGTGGCGTCGCAACGGACAACAAGGCAACCGTCAAAGGACGCGGGCGGACCGGATGAGGGAACAACGATTGACGAACAAACAAGAGCGAGTTAGATCGAGAAAGCGGTGTGACTGCGTATGCGCTGTCGGGCGCTTGGCCGCAGAACGTGAGGACGGGAGCGTGCCGGCAGGCAGCGAGAGAGGAGCGAGAGACAGGCGCTGAGTGATGGTGGCCTGGATAATCAGATTTCTTGATTCTTTCGCTACTGCTCGGGCGTAGAGACAAGGACGCGTGGTGTAGGTGAGGCTTGTGCTGTGAGGCGACCTGATACGGTGGTCCTAGCACTATCTGACAGACAAACGGCTCTACGAGTGGGGAACAAAAGGTGGTCAATGGAGAGGGGCGACAAAAGGAGAGGGTCCGAGCGCATAGAGTCAGGGAACTGGGGTGACGTGTGACGAGTCTACGGGAGTAACGGCATGTCATTTGGACAGAGAAAATGCTAAGAAATATACTACGGAGGCATCTACGAGAGGATGAGAGAGGAGAACGAAAGAGGAAGAGGCGGAAGCGACGCAGGTCTGGCAGTCCAGGAGGGAGGTGAAACGGACGGAGACAGAACCAGTCAAGGCGTGAGTGACAGGCGCGCGCGAAATATATAGTCGGTGACTCGAGTTCGTCCGCCCAACGTCTGCCCGGCCCCCCTTCAAAAGCGCCGCTCCTCCTCTTTTCTACTCAGCCAGCCCTCCGCCCACCTGAACCGGATCGACTAGTCTTCGCACTGGTCTTTCCTATAAATCTCATATCATAACAATGAGATCCGCAGCCCCCGTCCGCTACCGACTCTCCTCCCAGTTCTCGTCCTTCTCCGTTCTCGTCTCGGTCTCTGGCTCGTCTGGTTCTGCTATCAACAACACATACACTCCTTCTGTCGATGCTACCCCCTTTGTTTGAATATTTTCTATCTTAAAGTCTACCCCGTCTCGACGTTCTGCGCCCACCACTCAGTCTCTCTGTTCCAATGCACGCACTTTCCCACCATGCCGTCCACCGCGGCCCCGCGAGCGCCTCGCGCGCTCGGGCCTGCCATCAGCCATACACCCGTCCTCCTATTCTCAACACTGTTCGCACCACTCCTGCCGGCGCCTCGTTCGCCACCCCGACCCCACTCGCCACTCCCGCCATCACCCCTCAACAAGCGCAAGCAGCGCGCAATAGATACACTTCCGGTCTTATCGGTGAGCGATACTACACTAATACATCGATACTTTTCTAATTTCTAGCGAACGCAAGACGTCGCCGTCTACACACTGTGCGATATATGGCCCACCCGCACCATCCCCGCCGTCTTCGCAGCCCACGTCCCGGAACACGCCCGTAGCGCCCACGTCTCGGGCCCGTTTGTCCCACCGGTCCCTTCCCACCCTCCACCGCCGCCCACGCAGCTCCCCTCTCCCCCGACATCGCCCGACGACGGCGCCACCGCCGGGGACGCCTTTGACGAGCACGACCCGGCTGCAAACGCGGCCAGCCTTCGAGGCTTCGTCATCGACGTTCTTAAGCGCTCGCGCACTACAACTTCGGTCTTCCAATCTGCACTCTGCTACATCGAAGCCGTTCGCGCCAAGATACCCGACCTCGCAGCGTCCGAAGCCAGTGGCCACGGATACCGTGAGGCCGATCAATCCGGCCGCGTCGTGCTCGCAGCTGACATCGGCTACGTCGAGCCAGACGCCGAAGAAGTCTATGTACCGCCCCCGCCAAACCGCGAAACGCCCGCCACGCCAATCGAGCTATGGCAGCCCGGTCCGCCCGGCAAAATGCCACGAGCAGACACGTCTACTCTGCCGACGGCCCCGGATCTCCCATCGCCCCTACTTGACCCACGCCGCACATTCATCGCGGCGCTTGTCCTTGCGAGTAAATTCGCCCAGGATAAGTGCTACTCGAACCGTGCGTGGGCCAAGTTGGCGGGCTTACCGCCGCGAGAGATCGGTCGTTGCGAGCGCGCGCTTGGCGATGCGCTCGGGTGGCGCCTTTGGGTCGGCAAGGCTGCGCAGCAGACGCAGAATCGCCCGCTTGGCCGTGCCGCGACGGAGCCGGATCTTAGCTCGATGGCTGGTCTCATGCCGGTACCGGACGGCAGGAGCGTTCGCAGGAGCAGCACGCTCCCGACGCTTATGCCTCAGGCGGCGCCAATGCCGCAGTTCATGCCCATGCCGAGCTTCATCGCGAACCCGATGCCCGTGCGTGCGCTCTCGTCGGGCCTCAGTATCGGTTCGATGGGCATGGTGAGCATGGCGTCCCCCGCTGGCGTGCGGACGCCTGGCCTGAGTGTCAGCCCGAGCGCGAGCGAGGCCAGCGAGGGCAGCATCAATACGCCGCGCTCGACACCTGGCGTTGTGGCGCCGCCGTACGGCTACGCTGTGTCGAAGGAGGCGTATGTGCCCGAGTGGGCCCCCGAACAGTGGCGAATCCCCCTATAGCTCTTTCGAGCTCTCTGGCTTCTTGGTATCGGTTCTCGGTTTAGTGCGTCTGTGCGTCTGCATCGTTTCGTCTGTCTGTCTTGTGTCCGCGAACTTTTCTCTTACTTTCTTACTCATTTGTCTCGGTTCCCTGTATACTGTACCATCACCCGTCTCCATTCATCGCATTACTTACTGCCAGACGCCCTCGCCGTTCCGTTCGGGCGCATATAGGCCGGGGGCGGGGGATACGCGCTGGCTCTTACATACATCTTGTAGTACCCCTCCCTCCTTCCTCACTGCGGTTACGAGTTCATACCACGGCCCGCTGATCAATGGTCTCTCTGTCTGCTGTGCGCTCGCGCGCGGACAATGATCGCGTCGATCGCGCCTGGTCATCTCCATCCACTCCGCTTTCGAAACCTACTTTACCCCTCCGCTGCTTCCTCGGTACTAGCCCCCCTCATTATGCCCTATGTGGTTGCGTCTGGTTGTTTATATGCTTTTTTTTCTCTTTTCTTCTTTCTTTCTCCACCCGCACTGGAGCGCGAAGGATGGACGTTGGGCGCCCGGCAAGTGGGAAACGCTACAACTGTACCGATTATGGGCGCGTATGGATCTTCGCCTCCGCCGACGGTTCCGGCTCCGGCTTCCGGATGCGAACGAACAACTCAAGAGTCAAATACGAGGATCGGCTCGTCATTTTATTATTTCCTCTGGTCATGTCGCTATGGGTCAGGCGTTGGCGCGGTATCCGGTGACGACTCTCAACGGGAGCACGGAAGGGCGTAATTGGCGTCGGGCGCGCGCAGCTTTCCTTTTCCTCGTATGTCCAGGTTCGTACGCCCTCTTTACTTCCATTTAGAACCATTCCATTTTTTGCTGCCGTAGTGCCGTAGTCCATTCAGCGCCTTGGTATTCGCACTCGACGGGCGGCGCTGATCTCATGTTCAACACGCGCGTAGACACTAGGACAGGCATATACTGTTCGGACCGGGAAGCCTTTACGCCAAGAACTTCATAACATTGACATTGGACCATGCGAGTCAGTCTGCGTCCTCTGCGACTCCGATAAAATCCATCAGCCGTCATGATTCAGACATGTGTTGCGCGCAAGAGGAGATGTTGCCCGATCGAGGCAAGGCTCTTAAAGGCGATACGAACTCATGTCTGTGCGCTGAAGAAGCACAACGTGCCTGGTTGTGGCTGCTTGGTGGCGTAGTCCACAGTCCATTCGGGAGCGGGACGGCGCCGGTGTTCAAGCTATTCAAACTCAAAGATTTTGACTCAACGTCTCCCACCCGTATCTCGCACCAGTATCAAGCATATCGCGGCGAGGCTTTGATACGGGAGATGGCGAAGCGCGCAAGTGTGGAATGCGGGATCTCCGGGAGTACACGGACTTTCCGAGATTGGAAGGATAGGATGAGAAGACATCAATCAATGAACGACCAGGCGTAGGTTGGCATGGATTGCGAACTTAGAATGTGCAGGGCGAGGGGATATGTGTACGCAGATAAGCACGACTGACGCAACCTTGCGATGTCGCAATGCATACAGTGCCGAGGTAAGTTGCCGTACCGTTGATCGACAACCCAACAAGCTCGGCCTGAGTACGAACTCTGACGAACCTTGACCGGGGAACGAGTAGAACGTGCATTGCGTTCAAGCACCGCCGGACGAATGTCGCGCGGTGCTTCTATCGGTGCGCATATACCGTGGTGAACTTCTATTCGCGCATATAGGCACAGCAACAGTCGTCGAAGCGAGATTGGCGGTGCAAACTACGATACATGCGATGTGGAGGATGACTCGACGCGACGATAACGATATCCCAGGCCGCCTTGATCATCCATGGCGCAGACAAGAACGAGGAAACGGCGTGTCCTAACGAGAATAGCATCCTGGCAGATATGATATTAATATCCGAAGAGCCCGATTGCACAGGCTGTAGACTTGGTGTGAGTGACCGATATGGCCGACTAGGATACGCGCATGTACTCGTATGTAGGATGCGGTGGTGTGGTGGGCGGGAGAAGCCAACACCCATACAGTGTTCAACTGTCGGCGGTCCAAGCGTAATAGTGGCTCCGTGTGGATACTTGTATATGTACAGACCCGTCAATTGATATGATTCCTACACGACGTCGCGCACGTTCGACTGGTGGTGTGAACTTGAAGCCGAGAAGATGTAGTAAGAGGTGAGAAGGCGGATCCTTAGTATGGAAACGTATCGCGATTAGATTGTACTGTCGTACGATCTGTGTCGACGCAGGGAAACTTGACGAAGGCGTCGGCTCAACAGCAAGCGGGACTCGGTTTGCACATCGCCGCATCGCAGATGCAATGCAGTACCAGTTCCCAGCTACAAGACGTTGTTAGGTTTCGCTCAACGTCCCGTGCACTACAACTCCCAGAGGTGGTTATTACAGTAGAGACGTCTGGTTCATCTCAATTGGATCTGCCGTGCAAGCCAACAATCATGCAGTCATGGTGGTTGGAAGAAGAGCAGGAACGGAGCGACGCGACAAGATATAAAGCCGGCAAATGCCGTCGCATGTTGCCCAAGCGAACGCCGCCGGTCGCAACTTCCTTCAACCCACCATCTGCGCTTCATGAAATTGTCCTTTTTCACCCCTAATCGATAATACGCTAAGCGAGAGCTCTTGTTGTTCTTGTTCATAACGTCGCCTATGGACTCCGGAGCAGATGATGCTCATGTCTTCCTCGCTTGGGTTCCAACACTCATCCGAGCATACCGGACCTGTTTGTGCCACATATCAAGGACATAGCGTTTGGCTGTCACCGTATCGGCACCGTTAAGTGCTAGATGGAGGCAGTGAGAGAATCAAAGAGCCGGTGTACGTAGGGTTTCTATGATGGAGGTTTACTCTCCGGCCAGGGCTCGGCGTCATGCGCACCTACTCTCAAGCCAGCATAGAGCTACTATCGCGGAAATATATCCGTGGTATACTGCATTTGATGCTTCATGACTTCCGGGTGACATACCTCATGTCATGTATCGGTATGCAGATGCCGTGCACGAATCAAATTGTATACATTGTGCTGGTGCATCATCCCGGAATAACATTGTCCGCCCTCCAGTCACGTTGCATCATGACTTCTACTAATACTCATGACACTGAAGGAGAAGTGCGAGCAGAGCTGACCAGCGCTGACCCACTCGCAATGCGAGTTTCTCCGGTGCCGAGAGACTCATGCACAGCTACGCCCTCATTCATTTTCGCTACCGGACTTACGCTCGACTTCCCTGATTTGTGGTCGTCGAACCTGTTCAGGGCCTCGGTGTCCGGGGCACTCGCTTCTCATGTGGCTCTGCCGACGGATGTCGGGTCGTCCTGAGTACGAGGTCAAGCCCTGCATTTGCTATGTCATGGACGTGACTATTCTTTACCTTTACCTTCACGCGGAGATAATGGAGTCCGAAAACATGCCCACGAGTAGCGCAGCCAGATGAGCGGCCAATTCTCAATGATTAACATTCCAAGTCACCTAACTCTGCCACTCGACTTTTCATGAGCGGAGAAAGTCCCGTTTCACAGTAGCGTCGACCTCGTCATGCCCCCTTGAACTTACTCATCGCCTCGGTGCCCCTACGCACGTCGGCCATAATCATCCGGCGCAACAGGTCCTGACGGTTCTGATTATCAGACTCTATTGAAAACAGCGCACCGCGTGAACAGGCTCGTAGCGCAGCTTCAGGATATTTGTCCCAGTTTTATCACTAGAATACACTAGGTTTTTTGCTCTCTGGAGTCTGCAATCAGCTGATTGGAAGGAGCATTTGTTGTACGAAGAGCACGACGCATCACTGAGCTTCAAGTTAGACTGTCCGAGTAGGCACCACTGAGTAATGGGTGTAACACTGTGTATCTCCCGGCGCGCAGGAGAGGCGGGGAATTATGGTGCGCAGATACGCTCCATGTTTGCTGGCAGCCCTCCATCCGTTTTCTTGACTACAGACTACTATGTAGGTCTCGCTCAATGCATACGCAAACGCCGCTGATTCAAACGACGGACAACATGTGCCCACCTGTAACCCAGAGGCTTCGGGGTAACGTAGTACATAATGAGGGATACTAACAATCAATTGAGCTACCCTTCGCAACTTTATAACACGAGAGCAGCGCACTGAGACCCATCGCTCGGGAGTTGTAGGACTGGCGCAAAGGGCGCGCACAATGGGCCAATCCGCAGAGATCACAGAGTGAAAGAGGACTGGGTTTACTCGTGACATAGCACTTTAGCATGGCACCTCCGGTATACGGTACAACTCAAGTTCGCATATGCGCTGGAACGAGATGAGGGGCAAGTCGCGACGCGTCGGGCAAGTTGATCGCGAGCGCGCGGCGATTGCCGATGTGGCGCCGATGCCTCGAGTTCGCAGCTGGCGAAGTGACAGACGCCCGCCACCAGCCGCTGCAAAGAGGCGGACGCCCCTTCGCTGGCGTCCGTCCTGGGTTCGTCCGCAACCACCACCATCCTCGCCAGCCCGCCAAGCAACAGCGGCCGCCCCGCCAACCCGCCGTGTTCTCAAGATGTCGACCGAAGTATCTGAACTGAACGTCTCTCATTCTGCGAAAACCTACTCTGAAAGCGCCGTGCAAACTGATATTCCTTCCCCGCGTATAACTCTTATCTCTCCTTCGTCTCCTCGCCGACTCGACATGTCTTTTGATGATCCCGTCAATGGCTCTATTCTCTTTTCTGACCTCGGATCCCCATCATCAGGCGCATATACCCAGAGCTCGCCGCGCCCCGCAACCGTTCAGCCTCATCGTCTCGCCAAGCCCCGCCTCGAGCCGGGCCGCCCAACCAGCCTCAATGTTGATTCTAGCCGTACTGTCTCTATGCCCGAAACTACACCAGTCTTTCAAGTGAAGCGGGAGCTCAAGCACTCCGCCCGCATCGTTTCTATGCCCTCGCAGCCCGGTAAGCCCGCCACCGACGCCCTGGCCGACCTCAGCATGTCTTCCGACGAAGCCAGCGGCAACTCTTCATCTCTATACACCGCAACCTCACTCGCATCCATCAGCGAGTCGGACACCAGCGGTACGCTTCTTGTGTAAGCTCTAGGTGGTTCATAGCTCAATGCGACCCATCATAGACTCTGTCATCATCATCGAACACAACGGCGCGCTCGCCGAAGGCTTCCTTCGCCAGGCGACCATCAAGGAAGAGGTCGAGGAGCAAGATAAGGTGACCGTCGACGATCAGGGTAAGCCTTGTCAATACGCCATGCTGTATTTGTATGCTGAGCTCATTGCGCTCCAGGGTGGATCTCATGGACACGCTCCCCACCTCGCCCCATCCCTGCTTTGCATGGCCCGCTCTCTCTTCCGTATGCACGTTGCCCCTCGTAAGTTGACTGTATACTTCTGAGAGATACATGTTAATCCTCTGTTAGTGGCGCCGAGGGAACCATCATCGACGAGCCTGAGAACTTGCCGCGCATGATATGGGGACTTGACCCAGAGACGCAGAGTACCAAGTTCGAGGAGCAGGTCGCCAGCCCTCCAGCGCCATCCTCAACGACACCCTCCACGACGTCGCCGCCTCTTGCACCTGCAATGTTCAGGCAAGCCGTCTCTGCGCCGATTAGGATCACTGCTCCGCCTCCTGCTCATTCTTCCCCTTCTTCCCCAATCGCTACCCGCAAGAATGTCCGCCCGGTTCGCAACGTCGATAACCACATGCCGACCGGCCCTCCACCTGGGATCCAGGCAGCTCCTCAAACGCGTCAAAGCTTCGCTTCACTGAAGAACACCGCCAACCAGGATTCTTCTGGATACAAGCACGTGCCTCTCCAGGCGTTCCACCAACAAGCCGTTCCAGGACATGACTACTCGCATCAGGATACGCGCGATATTCATCGTCAGTCTCGCGCACACAACCAGGACCAGGGAGCAGTAGACGCGTACGCAAGCCTGCCGCGCACTGTGAAGGCCCATGACTTCCCCTTGTCTACGACTGTCGGCGCAATGAAGGTCTCTGCTCGCGCAGCGCCTGGCTCTGCTTTGCCGCAGATCGTCATCGAGCCTCGATCTCCCGAGAACTTCGTCGGCAACAATCGTCCTACCGCCATCGAGCTCGCTCAACAATACCAGCGCCAGCTCGAGCAGCAGGCGCTGCGTAACGTCAAGCCTTCGAGCTACCTTCCTACTCCTCCCAGCACTAGCTCGCCTCTTTGGTCGTCGAACTTCTCGCCGTACCCTGAATCACTTCCATCGCCGTCCCTTTCTGAGGCGCAAGCCTTGGCTCAGGCCATCCATCACCACCAGACCCAGCTGCGAGCACTCGAACAGTCTGAGCACCTTCGCCGGCTTGTGCAGGAGCGCCTCGAAGACATGAACTCGCATAGCGTTCTTGAGCCTGCGGCTCAGATCAACTCGCTGCATGGGGCACGCCCATCAACGCAGATGGATTACTCTCAGCTCTCGAATCCGCAGGATCTGCTCGCCTTTCTGGCGCGCAATGAGCAGCTTCAAGCCGCGAATACACTCGCGCACGCGCCTGCAGCAGTCCCCGCGGCCAAGACGCGCACACTTTCCGGTCACTCGGTGTCGTCGTTGACTTCGGCGACATCGCGCGAACGTCATCTCTCTTCGTCGTCCCAGATGAGTGCTGCGGGTTACGGGCTCGCCTCTCCAACCTCGCCCGACATTCAGCCCGCCACCTCTCGCGGTGGTTACGGGACCCATCAGCCGCGCTCGATCCCGCTTGCGCGTCTTATACAGCGTCGCTTGTCCTCCGTGCCCGAGGAGTCGGACTCGTCGGCGACCGGACGTGGCCGCTCATCGTCGCCGCCGCCTGCCCTTCATGGTCTTGGTCTTGAGTCTGACAAGCGCCAGTGGACGCATCGCAGCGACCGCGCACCCGGAGGTCGCATCCTCGCTTATGACTACGTCGACCGCGCTCCGCGTGCTGTCGAGATCGAGCGCGCTCCTCGTGGACCCGACGAGCGCTCATCCCGCGGGTTCGATGGCGGCCGCGCCTTGCGTGGTCAGAGTGGCGAGCGCTCTTCCATCGGGTTTGGCAACGGCGACCGCCAGCCGCGTGTTGCTCCTCCCAACAGCGACGCAGAACGGGTTAAGGTCCGGCTCCCGTCTCCGCGCGAGCCTGTCGTAGAGCCGAGCAGCAAGCCGATCCGTGCGCCTCTTGGCCCGCGCGCTGCAGCTCCGAGCGGAGTACGTGCCCAGCCTGGTTCTTCGGCCAGTGGGCGCCCACAGGCGGCTTCATCGACGCGCTCACGGATTGTCGACGACCGCGAGTCCGAGAATGATCAGCACGGCGCTGCTCGCAGGAGGACGACTCGCGAGAGTTCGCGCGGATCGGGCTCTTCCAGTCGGGAGACTGGCGCTGGCGGTCATGGTCGCTCTCAGCGCGTCAAGCCGGCCAGCTCGATCACTGCTGGGCGCGGTTGAAGATCAACATGGACAACCTCTCGAATATAATCACTTACTCAACTCACGACTCACTCGCTTTCGCCACTGGCTCGCTCTAGAATTGTCAGCTGTTCTCTCGTCGCAATCATCGCAAAGATCAATATGTTCTGTAACCCGTTTTCCCGCATACCGTTATCGCCAGTACTTTCTCCTCTCGCAATGCCGTTCTGAAGCTTCAGCCGTACTTACTTATCCATGTAACCCCACGCAGAATCCCCCGTCGCAGATACTCACGTCACGTCTGTATGTTTTTATCGTTGTACCACTCGCAGAATCCTCGCCATTGAACCGACAAATCCTTCGTAGCTTAACTCATCATCGCAATGTCAGTATGTAGCAGAAAACAGTAGCCCCCGAAATCATTACGCGCGCACCAAACGCGCCCCATGTTGTACACTCGGAACAGACTTGAAACCGAAAGATCTACTTCGTCCGCTTAGCCTGCTTCACGATCTCCTCATCGCCGCTGGCCAAGTCTTCCTCATCGACCTCCTCCTCCCCATCTTCTTCGGCGCTCTCCTCGTCCTCATCCTCGTCCTCTTCGTCCTCATCCTGCGCATCCGGGTCAAAGTCGGCATCATCCTCATCATCGTCCTCATCGGCAAGGTCGCCGATCGTCCCCTTCTTGGGCGGCTGGGAGGCGCCACGCTTGGTGGCATCGGCGGACTTCAAGGCTTCGCGCTGCTTGAGGATCTCCTCGTCCCCGCTGACTAGCTCATCCTCATCCTCCTCTACTTCCCCCGCCTCATCTTCGTCCTCCTCGTCATCCTCGCTGGACGCCTCGTCCTCTTCTTCAGCATCAGGGTTGAACTCGCCGTCTTCCTCGTCATCTTCATCGTAGTCCCCCGCGATGAGATCAGCGGTGGTGCCAGTGAGCTTCTTGGGTGTGGATTCGGAGACGGAGAGGTCTTTGGTTTGCTCGGCGAGCGCGTCGACGTCGGACGAGGCGGCCTGGTGGCTTCAATCAGCGGAGGATCGAACAATTCTTTCGTGGGTATGTACCTTAGCTTGGCTACGAGTCTCGGGCATGGTTGGGTATACGGGCGGGAAGGATGCAAGAGTGGTTCGAGATGATGGTTCAAGTTCAAGTTCAAATGGCGCGTGTTGAACCATCTTGATGTCGACGGCTTCCCCGCCTTTCTAACGGCGTGCGTGGTGTCAATCGGGTGGCATTGCATTCCTTCGGAACGTTCTAGCAGCGAAGAATGGAAGGACAAAGACTTCCAGGATCGTACGGTGCTACGCCACGAGGCTGGCAAAACAAGGCAAAACGCGTCCTCAACACGGTCAGGTGATCGCGTTCAGCAATATTTCATTTTTTTACGCCGCCACTATTAGTGTCGGAGCAG
The DNA here is from genome assembly GCA_001632445.1 of Peniophora sp. CONT. Lineage (NCBI taxonomy): Eukaryota > Fungi > Basidiomycota > Agaricomycetes > Russulales > Peniophoraceae > Peniophora > Peniophora sp. CONT. The sequence continues at coordinate 93,135 of KV424491.1, read as the reverse complement.
TTTATGTACGCATCATTGATACAGATGAGACTGCATCGGATTCCAAGCAGCATCTAGGGCACAGAAACGAGTACAGGCAAGCGAAGCGCCACAGCCAATCATTGACTATCGTACTACGAGCAACCTTTCACTCATCGTCGTCCTCCTCATCTGCGGCGTCTAGCACCCATCCGTGCTCATGCTTTGGAAGAGGCACAATCCTCACGTCAGAAGCGGCATTCTCGGGACCAATCATGCGCCAACATGGTCCACACATGTGCGCCGGACTCTGCCCTAATCGTAGATCGCCCAGTACTGCGTACAGTGCCGGAACTTTGCCACACGAGATACACAGGGATAAGCCAACGGGGGCCATGTGCGTTGTTAGCGGGTAGCCGACAGTGTCGGGCACGTCTGTTGTTTGTGGTTGCCAGAATCTATAGACGCCCGAGTTCAGAACAGATTCACGAGTACGAAATAGAAAGACAAACCGGATCTGGTCAAAGACGATGAAGTGCTCGCAAGAACCCTCGTGCAATAGCCAGTACGGCTCGTTCAGGCGTATAGCTAGACTATCGAGCCGTATCTGATGCATCGCATCGCCCTTCTGTGGTGGATCCGAAAGCTTTTCGATGAGCTTGCTATGAAGACATATGAGCACTAATGTCAGACCTGTGGGGAGCATAATGAGCTTACTCGGAATAGTCATTCTCACTCAGTCCGTCGCCGTACGCGACGCCCTCGATGACCATAACAGCGCCGAGTGATTCAGCACGCGCACCTGCATCATACCCGTCCGGTGTACCCGTTTCGGCAGGTAACTCGTTTGTCGCGCAGGGAATGATGTCGTACAAGTCGCCTAGCGTTTGATGTCCGAGCAATGCATGCTGCGACAGGCGCGAGACAGTGTGCCAGGTATAGCGACCTCGGGCATAGACACTGGCTGTGAGGACGACGTCTCCAGCCTTGGGGATGGCGCCGTTGCGCGTAGCTTTCTGTGCCGAAATGAGTACTGCATGGACATGCAAGATGGTACAACTGACGATCTTGTGTAGAGCATTCCTATCCTTGTTCATGCCGCCACGAATAAACAGCGCAGCGCCGTCGGGCATACTACATATAGCAGTTAGGTACATCCATGCACCTGAATGGGAATTTCGATACGCACGGCCAGCACTTCAACGCGACAGCGTCGAGCTTATCTTTGAACGCACGCGTCTCTGGCGTCAGATCCGCATCCTCCTTGAGCTCACGCCCGCGCTTCCGGCTTCTGGCACGCATCTTGGTGTCCTCTAGAGCGCGCAGAGTACGCTCGTGAGGTGCCCAAGCCAAGATATATCGCCGTGGGTCGTGTAGCGCTTCTTCCATATCACTCCTGAAGCCATCTACGCTATTGGCGTCAGGATCAGCCCCACGTATAACTTGTCCCGCAAATGATTGTAATACCTGCACTCCGCCTTCATTTTCTCGGGCTTCTCCGGTTCGGTACCAGCAATGAGAGCGTCAAGCTGCGCCCAAGCACCGTCTAGTTCAGCAGAAGCATCCGGCAGAGCACCAATGTCGATGAGCTCAGAGGGAGGTCCAAAGATAGACTCGCTAACGTCCGAGACGGCGGAGTAATTCATGGCTGTACGCGCATGGTCGAGGTCATGATCGACGCGCGAAACAAGAGTTTCCGTGGCGGCATTGCGCAAGTCACGCACGGCGCGTCTACGGCACCTTCCTTACTCCTGCTGCGCAGTGCAAGCCCCGCGCAGCACGAAGAGACTGACAACATCTTCCACATTATCCCCACAGAGCCCAGGCCCTGATAACGTACAGCATCTCCGAAAATAAAACCAGTGTAAAGCAGCAGTAAGCGATACATAGCATTGAACCGCGGTAAGATAGTAATATATGTAGCAGTAGTGGCCCAGTGCCCGAAACAAGTGATAGCGATTCTCAATGAGCGTGAATGTGTGTGTGACCAAGTCCATATCCAGAGAGACGAAGTCCCAGTGCAGTAATAGTACAGAGATGATGCAGTCCAACGTCCAAGCTCCCCAGCTACAATATCGTCTCCACCTCATCGGCGCGTCATACCCTCAGCCAAGCTCCCACTGGGCCAAGCGCTATGAGACGGGCTCGTCCAGCGAGAGTGTCACCGGGCTCAAGCTCGTGGTAAGGCTGATATGGCTCATACCATGCCCGTCGGCAGGCCGCTTGCCATAACCAACCCACCCCAGCATACGCCCAGGTGCGCCATAATCCGGCACGACGTTCCAACCGCCAGTAAACCATCGAGCAAGGACATTGACCATGCTCGCCGCGTCCTGCGCGCTCGCAGGAACCCTGAGTACGTCCGCGCTCGCGTCCTTGGTGGACAAATCGAATGTGCCGGTGTAGAGCGTGTCGAGACTGCAATGAATGGGCCCCTGGGTTGTACGCGCCATTGACCATAGCTTGCTCGGTTGCGAACCGGATGCATGCGAGATGGACATGTTTAGGCCTGCGTTGAAGGTGTTGGGGTGGATCTCGAAGTGAGGGTGGTGTTGGTGAGTAGATGTGCATTGATCGGAGACAACGATGTCGGCGACGATTGGACTGGGTGAAGTGTAAGTCAGATAGCAACAAGTGGTCGAACAACAATCAGACGTACGCGTTGCCCGTGTTCAAGGAGCAGTGTGTGGGTGCTTTGCAGCTAGCATCGTTTGACAAGAAGATGTCGGCCTCAATTGGGCTGTGCAGAACGTCAGAAAGACATAGCCAATTATACCAAGTCTATAGAACTCACCCGTTCACCGTGTCAATCGACAAGACCTGGGAAACATTGAACCTGCCCATCACACTGGAATTCGATGTCCTGACGGCGAGCGTCTGGGCATGTATCCCCTAATCTCAAGTTCAGCAGCTTTACAAGAAACGAAAGAGACAGCGCGCGTACGTCAAACGAAACAGGTGCGCCAGAGCCTTCGATCACAACCTCATTGAAGTGCACGGCGGAGCTGAGTGCACCAAACACCTGTTTGTAAGATGGGAAGCAGGTCGCAAAGGTCGCAATGGAGATAGGCTCCTCGCGCTGCGGAAACAAGAGCGTCATGTTTGTCTCTAGTATATCCTCTTTCCACAGGTTGGGCGGTAACTGCGCAGCAACATTGAAGCGTAAGAAGGCTGTGCGGTGCGTAACAAAGGGCAAAGCTAAAATAGACTCACGCGCAAGCCAATGACCGACGTGTTGGACGTCTGGGTGTGACAGATGCTGAGGCCGTGAAAGAGATCTGGCCGGATGTACCGCACTTCCGCGGAGAGAACCAGGTCGCGCTGAGACGCATCTGGGTTGACGTCGAAGGTCATAAGACCAGATAACCCTAGCGCGGACGTCCAATTTAAATAACCGTCCGAAGATAGTTGCAAGACAGGTAGAGGCGGAAAGGTGAAGGAGAGGCTGTAAACGGGGACATTCGTCAGATTTCATCGTATACGCAAAAAGGGTGAAGCGTGGAAGAAGCCATCATCCCGGCTTTCCCAGGACTACGATGGGAAGCGCACACGGCGAAGAAGGGTGCACAGGACTTACGAGGCGGAGTAATGGAAGGGGTCGTCGGGAGTGGGTGTCAGAGTGTGCTTGTCCGACCATTTGTTGCACTCGAAGGTTGCGTTCTCTGACGCGAGCAAAGCCATATCGACCTGCGTGGCCGAGTGGAAGGGGATGGAGAGTATCAGTGGTTTGCCGCCGCCATCGTCTCCGCCTCCGTGGCCGCCTTTGTGGGTGAGTTTCTGGAATCAAAAAGGTTAAGATCACGGTGCAATGGAAATGCAGGCACGGGAGACCGACCCATGCCACGATGGGGACGACGATGAGGCCGACGATGACAGCGTAAACTATGAGCGCCCACCACAGTATTCGAAAGCAGCGACTCCTCGCGAACGACTTTGTGCTCTTTTGAACAGAGGTAAGGATGCCGCTGTAGAACTGGGCCTGGGAGGTCTCGTAGTCCGGGAGTACGGTGGGCGCCGGTGAGGTTGGACGTTGTGCTTCTGGGTCGTGATTTGAGCTGGAGCCATATCTGCGTGTGGGAAGTAGAGCGCGATCGTCTCTGAGTTTTGGCTGCTGTTCTTCTTCCTGCTCCCTCAGGATCATCGCGCGAGCTCGAAGCGACGGGAGTGACGACCGGGATGATGGGCAATATTCTCGGGATTTATCGAGCGTGCACCGCTACGCAGTAGCGTGCAGCGGGGACCAGAGAAACGGCAGAAATACGGGCGAGAGAGTGTACGAGTAGCGAGCGACTCTGCGAGATGGACGTAAGAGGCAAAGGACGGCAACGCCGGCGCTGATTTCGGTGCTATTCTGACTTCCCGCGGTCCGACGACCGCACGCCTCGTGCTACAGCTCTTTCCATCGACCTTTGTTGACGACACTCATGACCCTTCCGCCTGTGCTCTTGATTCATCTTCTTCCCACTCTTACCCGAGCTTAAGCCCTCCGGAGCCGACACCATTGAGTCGGTCTTCCGAGTTACACCCAGTATCCAAAATTATCACGCAAATTGTCATCGGACTTCGCAAACGCATTATATATACACACATAGCAGTACGAGATACGTGACAGGGACTACCAGCGATATGGGCGATATTGGTATCTGTTCGAAAGACGGCTTTACTTCAGCTCGCATGTCACTTAAAGCAGTAATCGCACGTACGGTTCCTCGAGTGTCTGAATCTCTGCCGCGTCCAGAGTCTTGCCTGCGATTATGCTCTCCGCTACCCGTTCAATCTGTCCATGCGACTCAGCTCGACCTGAGGTGCATAATAATATGGGATGCTTACCGAGTTCAAGCCGACTATAGGACTCGTAACTTTGGTACACGACCAAGCAAGCGCAACTTGGGACATCTTCCATGCACGCTTCTTAGCGATCTGCTCAACACGCTTGACGATCTCCTCGTCCGACTCGTTCAGCTTTCTCTCGAAGAAAGAGCCCTCGAGCGCTTTGCTTCTGTCTGTCTTGGACCCGACTGGGCGGGCGAGGTGGCCGCACAGCAGCGGTGAGTATGAGATCACTCCGATGCCTTTGTACATGCAGTATGCGAGCATCTCGACCTCCTTCGGTCAAACCGGTCAGTGACGATTCTGAGATACGGGCGAGATAGACCGACCTGTGGGCGGAAGAGTAGCGAATGCTCTATCTGAACGCTGATGAACTGCGTCCATCCATGGCGCTCGGCAATGCTGTTCATCTCCCCGAGTTGCCACGCCTTGGAGTTGCAAGCACCAAGGTAACGAACCTTGCCCGCGCTCACGAGATCGTGAAGTGCTTTCATAGTCTCCTCGATGGGTGTCGTCGCATCGAAAGCATGGATCTGGAGCAGGTCGATGTAGTCTGTGTCAAGCCGCGCGAGACAGTCGTTAGTTTGGTTGAAGATCGCAGTCCGGGAGAGTCCGCCTTGGTTGACGTATTCACGAGTCTGAGCGAGCGAGGGAACGAAGGAGCTGTTGACTGAGAGATCTTCGACGGGGAAGAACTGGATCTTCGTGAGTAGTACGATGTTCTTCCTCGGGATGTTGTTCTGAAGGGGAATATAGAGAGTTAGCACGGCAATCATAAACCAAGTGGTGCGGATGTAGAACCTTGCGAATGAAGGAGCCGATGATCTGCTCCGAAACACCGTTCGAGTACATGTTGGCGGTGTCGATGGTGTTTATGCCGCTATCCCAGGCAGCCTTGAGGATGGGAAATGCCTTTCCGAGGGGTCAACGAAACCCTACTCGTACCCGCATCCTAGCGCACCTTTTCCTCTGGGAGTATCCATGACTGCAGAGGTACGCGCCCATCAATGACTATCGCGGATGGCTATGTAGGATATCACATACGCTCCATAGTTCACTTCCAAATGACATCGCCCCAAGCTGTTGCGGGTCGGCGTAGTTCTGACCAGTTCGAATGTATGAATGCGCTCACGATGGGTACCGAGACGCGCAGGCCAGACTTGCCAAGCTGGCGATACTCGGCTTTCGCGGTGGACATTGCGGCGACGAGATGGAGGAACACGAGATCGGCTGGCCACTGAAGAAGAAGGCAGAGTGGACTGTATACGGGCTGTAACACAATCCGACTTATAGGAAAGCAGTTAAGGCAGTCGCGCTGTCAGCGCTCAGCCCTTGATATCTTTGATAAACGTGTTCAAGTTCGGGGTCCGCGGGGAGATCGAGCCAACCTCACCGCGCACTCCTCGTCCCTAACGGAGATACGAAAACTTGGCATACAGATACAGAGCGATGTTGCGATGAAGATATGCCGGAGATACGGGATAAAGTGTAATCCAACCTTGTCAAGCCTGGGTAGCGACTGATTGTGGGATTGAACCTTGGTGCCACACCCACACGTGTTGTGTATGTAGTATTCCGGATCCGTGCTCTTGCTCACAGGCTTCACGCTCACTCTCATTCGCTCCCAGTGTCATGTCAAATCTCTCAGACCAAGCCCTGACAACAACACGTCGTCTGTCATCTATCGCACCGTGTAGACTCTACCTCTCACCACCGCCATTGATGCCCGAGTACTGCACATGACCTTGTACCGCGTCGAGATATCACACACTTAGCTTGGTATTGAAATGTAGCTTGTGCTGAATCCTCATACATATGTGAACGTACATGTGCAACAGTAGAACCTCGTACAAAGCAGATCCGAGAGGTAGCGCGCCGTCCTACGGCCATGGTCGCGTGCTGCAAGTCGCGTTGACACGATCGAACGCGGCGCGACGTTCCTACGCCACGCATATTCTGAGCCCCCATCACTGTACCTTGTGCAACTCAACACATACGGCGATGAGTACGCACGGCCGGGACGACTCCGCTGAGAGCGCGCCTCACGGCCTCGGTCAAACCTGTGCGACCGAGGCCAGTGGCGAGAGCGCCTCCACGTTACGCGCACACGTGGAGGCGCGGCTTGAAATCAGGATTTCAAGCTCGTTCTCCTTCAACTTGACCGCCACTTTATCTTCTGTACACGCCGCTGGTATACCCTCGGAATAGACTGGACGCTAGTCTTGGACTTTTACTCGGGGCTCTGGGCTACTATAATACTGTTCTCTGAGTTGCAAGATGCGACCTAACATCGTTCTCGCGCTCGTGCTCGACTGGGCCGCGGCTTACGCATCAGCTTCGAGCTTGGATTCTAATGCGCCCAGCTTCCTGGGGGATGCGCTTGTGCGCAAAGATCCATTAAAGACTGTGCTCGACCATACACCTGTCAGCATGGCGTCGTGCGAGCCGTCGGTGCGTGTTCTCTACCGTTACCCCGCACGCGCGTACTGACCTAAGTTTGTGCAGCCGACAGGACCTATAGAAATGACTATGTGCGACTACGAGACGATAGAGAGCGTCAACCCAGACTTGTATGAACAACTGCACGCGCTCGTAGAGACGCCCTTCTTCCGCTACTTCCGTGTCCGTGCTTCTCTCATCTCCGACTCCGGTATTCCACTAACAAACGAGTAGGTAGACCTATACCGGGATTGTCCCTTCTGGGACGAAAACTCTCTGTGCGTTAATGAGGATTGTAGGATAGTGACTGTTGACGAGGTGTGTGGCTTTCCTGGATTGTAATGCGAGGCGCTCATCTATCATTCTAGAGCGACATACCCGAACCGTGGAGGGCGAAGGCATTGAGCAAGCTTCAGTCATCAAGTCAGGAGAACGTCAGTATGCGGTTCTCTAGCATGCTACCGCATTGCTGACTTGATTTGCAGCGAACGACTTTGCCCGGGTGTTACTACCGCGACTCCGATTTCTGCTTCTTGGACGATGACACTGGTATGTAATCCCGCCTTTCGATGCCTGTTCCGATGCTTACAAGCCTCTCAGAGGGTGACTACGTTGACCTCGCTCTTAATCCAGAACGTTTCACTGGGTACGCGGGCACCTCAACAGCTAGGATATGGCAGGCGATCTACCAGGAGAACTGCTTTGGCGAATCTGAGCTGAATCTAATGAACGAGCCTTCGAAGGCTGCAGTCACTATGCCGGGTACACTTACTGGGCCGTTACACCCTGATGACGCTAACTCGAATGAGGGAGAACAGTGTGTCGAGAAGCGAGCATACTATAAGATCATCTCGGGCCTGCACGCATCCATATCCACGCATATATGCCTGGAGAACTTCAATCAGCGTACCGGGAACTGGGTTAGTTACCAGACTGTTATCTCAGTCTGTGTAATACGCTCTCTAATGACGCATATACAGGGTCCCGATCTTCAGTGCTTCGTCAACCGCGTCGCCTCGCACCCTGAACGCCTGCAGTACATCTACTTCAACACCGTTCTCATGCTACGCGCCGTCGCGCGTCTTGGACCCTACCTGAACGCATACGACTACTGCGCATCTGCGACCCACGACGAGCACGCCTTGACGCTGTCCTCTGTTCAGAGCGTCGTTGAGCTCGCTAAGACTGCCGGTAAATTTGACGAGACGGTGCTATTCGCCGGCGCGAACGCGGCGGTTCTGAAGGAAGAGTTCAAGCAGCACTTCCGCAACGTTACCCGCATCATGGATTGTGTTGGATGCGATAAGTGCAGGCTCTGGGGAAAAGTGCAGACCACTGGCGTCGCCACTGCCCTCAAGGTTCTCTTCGAGATGGACGAGAAGGCGCTTGAGTACGTTTACACGTATCCGCATTGACTCGGTAAACTGACCTTTGTATAGCCCGCGCTTGAACGCCAACCTGCTGTCGCGGACAGAAGTCGTCGCGCTTCTCAATACGCTCCATCGCTTCTCCGAGTCGCTCCATGCGACCGAGCTCTTCCGCAAGATGTGGCGCGAGACTTCCGAGTCCGAATCTGCGTCACTCAAGCGGGACGCTGAGAATGCCTTGCGACCACCAATGCCGTCGAACGATACTTACGTCGAGCCTACCGACATACTCGGACGCATCAAGCAGTTCTGCAGGGAAGGAACGCGCAGTTGCGTAGGCTTCCTGATGGGGCTCGTAGAAGCTGTGACTTCATTGTTCAGGTTGTCGGGCAAGGAGGATGGGCCACATGCAGAGTTATGATCTTTATTGGAGCTGGAGCACTAATCGATGGGACATATAATTGTACATTACCACTATATCTGTCACTGGACATTGACACTAGCAATCATATCATACGACATGGATGTTCGCTGCCCTGTGTGATCGGCAGATCACGTTTGCGCCTCTTGCTCTCTGCGAACCAAAGACTGTACCTGCTCATCGTGTAACTGGGTTTCGGCCCCCGCCACGGGGCCATCGTCAGGAGCCTAAGGCAAAGCCCGACCCAGTACATCTCACCCAGCAGCATTCGCCACCGAGATCCTCAACCCGCCAGGTCTTGCCCGCGCAGCAGATAGCCCTAGGTGTGCCGAATTGACCGTAGTAACGCGTCGTTCAAGGCAGACCGCCAGACTATCCGCCACTCACCCCAGACCTCACGCGCAAGCAACACACACTACAGCCTGGCCAGGGCCGCCATGCACGTCGCCGCAACGCGACAAAGGGTGCTCTCGGACGCCCTCAACCCGAAGGGAGGACGCTAGAGCTCCGAGTTCTCGCGGGGCTGGATATGCACAGCGCTTTCCGTACGCCATGCAAACCCCGGGGCAGGGACTCGAGCTGTGCCCAGCAGCTCGAGTCGGAGCGCGCTCGCGTCTGGCAACGCGAGGTCACCCCCAGGTGTCGCCTCACCTGGTGAGCGTCTCTTCCCCATCCCGGTCCTGAGGATGGAGCATCGTAGCCCGCTGAAGAGACACGGCTGAGCGAGCGCAGGCTTATATAGGTGTTTGCGGTGGTTCGCGGGTGGTTCGGTTGTAGCCTCGAGGCTTCCTCGAGGCCTGGTACCTTGAGGCGATACAATAGAGAACAATCGGTGCGGAGGACAATGGGGAAACACGAGGCGCAATGGGTGGGTAGTCAACAATGGGTAGGGCCATCATTACATTGTTCTGCTGCGAGATCCACAGCGATAGTCATCAATGAAGAGACTCCAAGTCTTGGCAATGACTAGGCCACGGGCAAGACTGCATACAGAAGCGAACCTGGGGAAAGAAAGGCGCAGATACGAGTACAATCGCCGCATCTGAGCGTTAGTAGCTCTTTAGCGCTTGCCCTGGCTACAAGTATACCTTCGTCAGTCAATCTCTCGTCAAACAAAGCTATACCTCGAATATAGGATTGCTGGCTTCGAGTTCTTATCACAATGGATCTGAATGTATGATGGTGGTCGAAGGCCCGGCCGGTAGGTCGCGGAAAGTGGTGTGGGCAGCGCGCGCCGGGATCCCAGTGGAACTCGAGAAGGCGCGGTCCGGCGCCTCGACGCAATGCGTTTCTTTGTTCACATCCACGATGACTGCTACCGATGGAACGCGATACCTACGCTTGGCGCAACGGCGTTTCATGCCATCGCGTTGCTGTCCAACTTACTAGTATGAAAAGACTCCCAGGCAGCCTACTTCGCGTTGGCAGAGGTCCTTGACAACAGCCAGCAGAATCAACAGCAGCACATGCGGCCCTCGTCGTGTACCGATTATGCGGATTTCGGGATCAAAGCTTGAGAACTTTAACCCTTCTGGGATGCCTCTGCGTCTCGAATCTACAAGGTACACCGCCGGCTTTCGGCCATAAGATCCTGAGATGCCATGGAAACCACTCGGCGCTTCTGAAGCTTGTTGCGAAAGAGATCTTATATACTGCAGCTGGTCGCAGATCATGATTTCCCGCACCTTTTCCTCTGACTGCGTTCTCATTGGCTTTTCTGCTTGACACGATCCCTCACGACCATGCCCGAAGGCCATACTGAAGGAAACTTGAACTTCGTCGCGACGTGCGTCCCTCTCCTCATGCACCTCTCATCTATATTGACCACAGTCACTAGCCGCCGCGGTTGGTCGCGCAATTTCACTCTGCCACCGGATGGAGTCGCGAAGATGGACTACAGCACGCTCGAGTCTGTACTCGAGCTCAACACCCTCAAGCTGCGTACGGGTCGCCTGCGCATATTCGTCGAGAATCCCGCCGGCTCCGGCACATACAACCTCGTTCGCCGTTGGGAGAACGATGACTCGCTTTACTCTGTGCTGGTGCACAACTTCTTTACGGAGCGCATGAATGAGGGAGTTGTCACCACCCTCGACGTCCGCGACGAGCCCGAAGAAGCGCGTAATAATGAGAGCGGTACTGGGGGTACCTTCAAGGCCGATCGCGCACGCGAGTGGCTGAAGACGCGTGCTCTCAATACGCGCAGCGCCGTAGGTACGTCGTCCACGACGCCGTCTGGTGCACAAAGTCCCGCAGATGAGGGGCACGCCGGTGAAGAGGTAAGCTATCATCTGCTATCATTGATGTTGAACGTCCGTGGTAAACTGGTGATCGCATTTGAAGGCCGCGACTCCGGCAACGCAGACCGAGACGCCGTCGACCGCCACCAATGGCAGCGGCTACTTCTTCAGTCTCTTCAAAGGCAACGCAGCAGGAACTCCGCCTGTGCCCCCTCCCAAGGAAAATGGTAGCGATATCGCCGCAAAGCCCGATACTGCGTCACAGGCTACCGCGCCACCTTCGCCACCTCCCAGCGACACTGAGAAAGAAGAGGACATCCTGCGTGCTGTAAGTTTCATTTGCCTTAACTCCGCATTCTTCGACACTCATGGCCTTTATAGCGCGGCTGGAAGCCCATGGTTCGCCGTCTCACACGCATGCGCGTGCCGCGCAAGGACGGCACGATCGAGTCTCGCCCCGAGGCCGACATCATGGAAGAGGGCGATGGCGAGTACATCGAGTACCCTGATCCGCTTGAGATGAGCGCCGATGCGCTCGCTACACCCAAGAAGCAGCGTCTGTTCAAGAGGATCCCAGGCTCGGATGCTCCCTTCCTCAGCCCCAAGAAGTCAAAGAAGGATGTCAAGGGCAAGGCGAAGGCGCCGGAGCCTGTAACCATCGTGAAGAATCCCGAGGACGCCATGCCTGCGCCCGTAGATGAGACGCCTGTTCCCTTCCCTTCGTCTGACCCCGGCCCCTCTGCTTGAACTGGCCAGATCTGGACTTTACACCCCTACTACCACAGACTACGCGCGCGCCACCCACACTCACCCTTGTCACGAACTTTATGCGCGCGCTACCCTGCTATCCACACTCCTCTGGTCTCTCATCCCCGCTGTCTATAGTGTCCATCCGATCTCACTCTCCTTACCACGACGATATCACCGCTCCTTCCATCTGCTCATCCACTATCCGTATTTCCCATCTTGCGCTTCTGCGGACACCGGTCTCTCCTTTATGCCTTTCCCTTGCTGCCTGTTGTCTGTAGTTTACTCGAATGTCTATAATTTTCAGGTCTAATCCCCATTACCCGTGATTGCGTGAGCTGTTTTAAACATCGCCGCTTGGAAAAGAATGGTGCTTCATGTCCAAGTACAGTAAGTTTCTTTCGAGCAAATGAAAGCCTGTGCGGGGGTGAGATGTATGCATAGACGATCGAATATGCCCATCGACTATGTATCACATCCAGCCGTGACACGACTTTCCAAGGTTATTGGCGGCCGGAGTTCACGGATGAGTGGAGCAGATCAGTACTCAAGAGGAGACAAATACTTTAGCTTGGAGCATCGTCGATCGGGAAGTTCTTTTTGCGTGAACAGCAACATAAGTATAGCAAAGATCCACAACAACATATTATTCTCCAACGAGTCGGTGAGTCCATCCTATGATATTCCACATGAGCTATACGATAGACGTTTTTTTTGCTTCAACCCTTCCCCCATACACGCCATAGGTAAACCACAAACAACCGGCCTAGATCACCACTCCTACACCTGCTCAATAATCACGCTCGCGGTCGCGATCACCCCCACGCCCACCACGTCCTCCGCGCCCACCGCGACGCTCACCACGCTCACCGCGCGGAGCACCCGTCGACGAATCATTGACGATACGCAGGATAGCCTCCTTAGCGTCATCAATAGCCGTCTCAGAACCCATAATAACAATGGTGTTATCGTCACGGCTAACAGTGATATCCGCGCCCGTCTCGCCATGCATACGTGCAATGTTCGCGCCCTTGGAACCGACGATGCGAGGGAAGCTCGTACGGTCGGGCAAGGTGAGGAAACCGACGTGGCTCATAGCAGCCGCCTTGGCCTGCGCATCCTGGATCATCTTCTTCGCGCGCTCGAGTCCGGCATCGTCGCGCGCCTTGATAGTCCACGTCGCCTCGCCCTCCTCAGCATCGGCATAGTTCTCCGCCGTCTCCCACTGAATACCCGGTGCAGCCTCCTCGGCATCGTCGATGCGCGCGGTAGGTGCAGCGCTACCATTTGTCGGGCGCGGGGGGACGGCAGACTTGGTCGGCATCGTCGACTGCTCTGTCGTGACACCGAAAGTGCGCAGGGTGCGGAAGAGGTTACCCTGCTGGCCAATCGCATGGTGGTACTTGAGCGGGACGGTGATCGTGTCCGAGGGGCCCTCAGGCGCGGTAGGCTTCGCATTAGCCTTGAGGTCCTCAATAGCCTTTTCGATACTCGCGCGCGGGCCAGAGATCTTGACAAGGTCCTCGCGCGGCACATCCTCGAGCTCGTCCGCATTCTCGGGCTTGCCGACCGAGGCGTAGGCATGCGAGCCGGGGTACTGAACCTGCACACCGTACTTGGCCTGGAAGTCGGTCAAGTTGCGACCACCGCGACCAATGAGAGCACGGTGAGCCGACGCAGGAATCGCGACACCGATGACGACCCGGTCCTTGAGCTCGCCCGTGATCTTCTCGATCTCCGCGCGGATCTTCTCGACGACCTTCTTGTCCCCGCGAAGACGGACCTCGTCGTTCGGCTCCTCGCCCTGGCGCGGGAAGCGGATGAGGCCAGCCTGGGACTTGGGGTCCGTCGGCCCACCGCAGCGCGCGATGAGGTCCTTAAGACCCGAACCACCAGGGCCAATGAGCGTGCGATGGAAGCGCGCATCGACATTGAGAGTAACAGTGATCTCGTCCGCGGCCTGCTCAGCAATGGCCAGAATAGCCTTTTTGGCAGCCGCGATAGCGGACTTGGAACCGCGAAGGGTGATGTTTGCCTCGCCAGATGCGTCCGAGCTCTTGTCAAGGTCGATAATCGCGTTCGTCTCATCCTTGATCTCGTTAATCGTCGCGCCCGACTTGCCGAGGATACGCGGGATAGCCTTAGACGAGACGCTGAACTTGACCACGTTGTTGTTCTCCTTCTCAAACTCCACGGCGTCGAGGAGCTCAGATTTGGCATGAGCAACGCCCTTGCGACCACCCTTGATGAGCACCTCGTCCGCCTTGAGCGTCTCGCGCGTACGACCTCCATCGCCTGTCTCACCGGACTCGCGAGGGAAGGTGATCTTGACGCCGTACTTCTCCTCGAGACGGATAACGTACTTGCCCTTCTCGCCGATGAGACCCGCGTGGTACTGGACGGGGATCTTGAGCGTCTCTTGAGACTCGTCCGCGAACTTGTCGACCTGAGCAAGAATGCGACGCTTGGCCTCCTCGACGTTCTCCTTGCGGCCAGTGATCTACAGCAGAGCATCAACAAAAGCACCAACACGAGTCTATTAATGCATACCTTGGTGTGCGTCTTGGCCTTTTTCTTCTTACCGTCGTCGCCATCGTCGAAGTCAACCTTGACGCCGAGCGCATCGCGGAGCTTGTTGACAGCCGAGCCCTGCGCACCAACGATACGCGCAACATACTCGCGGTCAATCTCGAACTCAAGCGAATACGCGCTGAGGATCTTATCCTCCTCAGCATCCTTCACAATCGTCTGGATCTCCTTGACCGCACGGTCGACATCGCCGCTCGTGCCACGAACAATGATGACGTCGTCATGACCTGACTCGCCGCCGACCTTGATCGACAACGCGCGCTCCTCGCCGATGAGCGCGTTGAGCGTCGTACCGTTAGGACCCGTAACCGCGTCATGCCACTTGCGCTCGACGGGTACCTCAACCGTCTTAACGTCCGCGGCGTCGCGCACCCACTTGGTGACCTCCTTCTCAACGTCCTCAAGCTGCTTCGCCTTCTCAACGGGCGATGGCGAAGCATTAGGAGAGGACGGGTCGTAAACGAGCAGGATCGCATGCGTCTCCTCCGATTCGGGCGGGAAGAGCAGCAGAACGTTGTTCGCGTCGTGGAATGCCTTGATCTTCTTTGCGTACTTGGCCTGAAGGAGCTTGTGAATGAGCCAGTCCGCGGACACCTCCTTGACAGCGCCGATCATCTTGCCCATAAGCCCGGATACCTGGCGGACCGCACCGTCGACGGCAGACTTCTCGCCGACGAGATCAATGTTAAGGGTAGCAGCTGTGCTCTTGAGTGAAGGCGTGAAGACCTGGACGCCAGGGTGCGAAGCCTGGAGCGTCTTGGTGTAGCCGGTGCGAACAATGTAAGTGAGGAGCTGGCGAGAGAGCGCGATAGGACCGGGGAGCGGGAACTCGTGAATGTACTGCGAGTTGGCCTTGGACATGACAGCGGTAAGACCGTTACCAACTTCCTCAGCGCGACCGTGTACAGTGACCTCCTCGCTGGCATCCTCAGGCGAAGGGACAGTAACGGAGCAGTGAGATTCGTTCATGATGTCGTCGACGGCTTTGCCCACGAGAAGACGGTGCTGGCGCTTGGGCAACTGGATCTTGACGGACGTGATCTGAGCCTGAGTCTGCGCAACGATGCTCTTGACAGCCTCAATGACACGGGTAACGCCCTCACGATCGCCCGTAGCGCTGAGCTCACGCTCGACGCTGTTCAGGGAGAGCTGAACATCCGAACCACCGGCGGCCTGGACGAAGACGTTGCGGCGAGCCTTGACGAAGGGGACGATATGAGCCGGGATGTCGCGGACGCGCTGCGTAGTCTTCGCCGTCTTGGAAGCAACAATGGACCGGAGGATCTCCGCGGCCTCCTCTGCGAGTGGCTGAGCGCCAGTGATAGTGATCGGAATAGTGGGTTCCTCCTCATCCTCGTCGACCGGGGTGGCGGCACCAGAGCGAGCGTTTCCATTAGCGTGGCCGTTGCCGGGGGCGAGGTTGTCGCGACGAGGGATGTCGATCCGAACATTGATCTTGTCGCGAATCTCCTTGAGGTTGGCACCTGAAAAGAAGTCAGCTTGAGCTCATCGAATGTGGTAGTCGGCTTACCCTTAGGACCGATGATCGACGGGATCGTAGACTGAGGCGCGTTGACCGTGAGAGTGACCTGTAGACGATAGAGTTTAGCGTATATGTTGACAGCTCTAGGCGCCAACTTCGCCGCGTGTAAAGATGGAAATCATGACCACATTTCAGTAATGTCGCAAATAGCGCTTGTACCCGAGAAGCGACAGAACGTGCGTGAATGCCTTGTGCACAACGACCCCAGCAGTGCATACACACGCCATATGCCGTCAGACCCGACCCCGTGTTGCGCAGTTCCCCCAAAAGTTCCCCACAGCGCGAGATGGATGGATGCTCACCGTAGGGCTAAGACCAGCGAGCAGCGTCCGCTTAGCCTTCTCGAGGTCCTTCCTGTTCTCAGCCTTGAGATTGAACGTAGTCTGACGCGCGCGCTGGTTAGAGCTAGCCTCGATCTTGATGCCCTTGTGTTTAGCCATAACGCCCTTCATGACCTCGCCGAGCGTAGCCGGTTTGCCGTCCTTGCCAGCCGCGCTCAGGTCGATCGCACCGAGCGTGAAACTCTCCGTGACCTGCGGCACAACCGGTGCGGCAGGGCGCGCGATGCGAGGAGCCCAGGTGTTGGTCTGCGAGGCCGGGCGCGCGGCAGGCGCGAGGGACGGGAATGCTTCCTCGCTGTCGGCCTTGGGTGCCTCCGCGTTCGTAACGGCCTTGCGGCGCGGCGCGGGGTCGTTGAGCGAGGGGAACGGGTCGGGGGCACCCTCCAAGTTATGGCGTCTCTAAATTATGATACATTCGTGTAAAGAGCTGTGGGTTGCGCTGGCAGTAGGAGGGGTGTGCTCGCCTGGAACTCGGCTGCGTCCATTGAGATTTAGAGATACGGGTGTCCGGTTAACGAATAAGCCTTTGACGGGTATTAGACCTGGTGATTGCGAAGACCTCTGCTACGTGCGCTGCAAGCAGTAGATGATTGTCGACGGTTGGGAATGGGTTGCGCTGGGCCTGCGGCCGAAAGCTCGACGTGGCTCCGCGCGCACCCACGTGGATTTACTACATGACATGTCATTCACACTCGTTGGCCTTGTTGTCTGCTTTTGGTATATACTTTTAAGCTAGGCATCGCAGTACACGCAGGCATTCGTTAATGACAAAAACAGCCGTGCGCTTTCCGGATACGGCTAGAGGCTACAGCACGAGCTTGCAAAGAAGTTCCACCAGGCGCCCAATCGAGATTCACGTTGACAGTTTGCAAACCGGGTAACATTGTCCTCATGTTAAGGCTACAGTTTGAGAATCGTCTATTCCTCCTCCTCGTCATCACTGTCAGTCTCCTTGAGGAACTGGAAAGGCGGGTTAGTGTATGTCCGTGAAGCGTAAGAAAGGAGGGATAACGTACCTTGACGAGCGACTCGGTCGCCTTGAGGAAGTGCTGGCGACCCTGCGGCTTCGAGCCCTTCGAGTGCCAATAGATAATCGCTTGGTCAGAAATACAGTCTTTGTTGTACAACACCTATATGAGACGTTAGTAAAGTGTGCCGTCAACTCTTGCACACCTACGTACTTTCAGAATCTGGGGGAATGCCCTCATAATGCGCGTATCCTCGTAACAATACACTTGAACGGTGTTGATGAGCGCTACTTCAGTCTTGGCGCCGTTGCAGAACGGCTCAAGAATAGGCGCAAATGCCTGCGATCGTGTCAATGCTATGTCCTGTTACAAGAAAATAAAAGAGAGAACGCACCGAAACTTCGCGTAGCGCAAGGTTTTCAATCTGGTCTGCACGAGCGCTCCAGTCAACGTGCGAGATGAGGCCCTGCCACATGCACGAAACGAGTTCCGCTTCCGGCAGTGGGCGCTCTTCAATAATGGCGCGTACGGCCCCGATAACCTGTCCAGCAATCAATATACGGTCAAGTAGCGTAACTCGAAGAGTGCGTACATCCTCATCCTTAGGCTCCTCCTGGTCCAGTGCCTCCTTGATAGCTTTGACGACTTCATCCCTGATGATCGCGTTCTGGCGCTTGGTCCACCAGTCGGCGACCTGCGGCAGGCCAGCCTCGCGGAAATGCTTGTCGAGCACGGACGTCTCGCGCTTGTTGGGCGGGAAGAACGCAAGCAAGTCTTTGATCCCGCCCTTGCGGAGCGCGCCCGCGAGATGGTCGATGCTGGAGTCCGCGAGATAGGCGCGGAAGATGGTGGTAAGGACGCCAATGGATGCGTCACCCTTGACGAGATGGTCGCGAGTGAGGCTCTGAAGGCAGGTGGCCGTCGCGAGACCTTGACCCATCAATAGACCGGTGGCTATCGCGAACTTGTCGCGCTGTGCTGGCTCCCATTTGTTCACGTATTGGAGAAGCGTGGGCAGAGTGTTTTCCTCGAGCGGCTTTTGCAAATATTTGTACCTATTGCGATACGATCAGAACTCGATCCAGCCGCGCAATAAAGAGAAAAAACGAGAGGAGCGTACCGACGAATGAGCTTGTTGAAAACGTCGACGTATTTCTTCATCTCTTCGACGGTGGGCGGTTCAGCCGCCTGAACAATAGAGAAGGGGCTCGTCGGGCCATCGGCGTCGAGGTAAGCACCGCCGGGCTGGAGAAGACCGCCGGCAAGCAGAACATCGAAGAGAGCATCCGAGTACTTCAAAAATTCAAGGGTGGATCCAGCTTGGATGAGTTTGTTGGAGACGGCGTCAAAGTCGCCTTGGGGGACGGATTCGAGGTGCTTGTACAGCGAATCGCGAAAGACAGTGGGCTCGTGTTTGGCTTGAGCCTTTACGGCGCCCTTGCGTGCTCTTATGCGCACTCCCTGGAGAGTCGGTTTGGGCGTAGACGTCGGCTGCTGTTGCGAGGACGACATGCACAAGGTGGGCGTAACAAGGAAGACGTTTCAAATCGATTTCGACCAACCTCGCGACTTTATCTCAAACCGTCATGGCCGACGCCGAAGAGGTCGCTCTCAACGCTCCCCACGCTCCCCATCCTAACGCTATCGAGGCTTTCGGAGTCGTACTGTCTAAGATCAAACATGAGATTGTAAAGTCTCGTCGTGATTGGGATAAGCACGAGCCCAAGATGTGGTCTCGCGCGGCTGGACTGTCCGATGAGCAGCTTGTCGACTTTACTCTCGAGAAGGATCTCGTTGAAGTTCGTTCGGGTCCTACCAGCTACGGCACCATCATTCTTGGGAAGATCAGGATCCCCGCCGTTAACGACGATCTCGGGGAGGGCTTCATACACGTGCGGTATGTATGCCGCCGCATATGATGTTGCAGTTGCTTGATTTAACCGCCCTGTAGCATCCATGACCCTCCGAACAGGGTAATGCCGCTTCCTCTCCCTACATGAACTTACTAATCGGTATCTCAGGGTGATGAGGACGTTGTCTTCCATTCGCTCTTTACCGACGAGGGCAAGAAGGACGCCGATGGCCACCCGACGACTTGGCAGGCTATTCAAACTGCGGATACCCCGCTCGACTTTTTCAACGAGTGAATGATACAAACGTGAGTTGTCTCTATTAGACTATATACACCTTCAACTCAACCGCGACAGTATACAGGAATGTGATACCAATTGCCTTTTTTGTCATTAACGGAGCTGCGCCGAACGCGCCAGCTGCCGGATTAGCAATCGGAAAGATACCAATTGCTGAACCGATTGTAACGAAACGTGTACAGTAGACTCTGCTTGATCAATAGTGTGGAAAGACGTCCGACTAACGACTGCTCGCCATGAATTTCTGGTGGAGTGTTCTTACAGCGCGGATTAAGCGCGGAGCCCCTTCGTCGAAGAGCTGCCCTCACTAGATGGTTCCAAGGTCGGGGCAGGTCGGCTCAAAGATCTCGCTACTCCCCATCCCACTACCTTGCTGTAAAGTAGTCGAAGACTGTTGGCGCGAGAAAGCTCGACCAGGCTCGTTGAGAGAACTTGCAAGACGGCCGATAGAAGATAAATGCCCCGGATACCTCAATTTCCGCATATTGTCAAGGCACTTATTGATGGGCCTGATGCCATCTCTTCCAAGACACATGTTGCAGCTGCTCTTACTCCCGACTTCCATCACCCCTTCCTGCTTATATAGAGATGGCCGCCTCTGCATTTGAACGATCTGCATTTGAACGACCGCCCACTGTGGCACTTCTCCCGCCCGAACTTCTTGAACAGATACTGTTCCATCTCCCGTACGAGCGCCCCACCATCCACAAATACCATGACGAGCAGAGCGTTCCGCGATCGTTCAAGCCGCAGGTTGCCTTCGCCCACGTCTGTCGCGCATGGCGAGATGTTGCGCTTGCTAGCAAACATTGGCCTGGCGTTCGCTTGAGTTTAAAGAGCTCTACACAATTACAGGGAGGTCTCGAGCACAAGAACGGCAACGCTCTACTTTACGTGCACTTCGACATGGACCTTCACTACAACAATTTCCCACTCGACACGCAGGATCAGCGCGCGCCTCTACTTGCGCTCGAACATTCTTCGCGCATCCGGACCCTCTGTCTAAGGGCCGACGCCCACAACGATGAGTCGCGTAGGTGGCCAAACCGCGACGCCTGCGCGTACGTGTATGCCATCGGCCACCAGCCCGTGCCTGAGCTACAGGATCTTGCAATTGAATCGAAATTCCTCCAAAAAATAGGGCTTGACTTTAAACAGTCATATCCCCGTCTACGCTATCTCGCTTTACATAATTGTGACTTGAAAGGCCCCCGAACCCTCTCTCAAACCACCAATCTGGTCCACATCAACTTTTGGGAAGTCCGTCTCTTTGAGACGATTGATGAACTTGTGGACACGTTCTCGCAATGGAAGCGCTTGGAGTACGTTACCATCACCGAATGCGACCTCGTCAGCAGCCGCGACAAAGAAACTAAACACGAACGCCGCGCCGCATACCTTCCTGCGCTCAGGGAGATCAACCTGTACGACGACAACAAGAACATAGGAATTTTTTTGGCCTACATCGCCTTTCCGCCCACAGCGAGAGTTGATATAGACGCCTTGTCGATCATTCCAGAATTTATGCCCGTCGTCGGAGACGCCATCTATGACCATTTTGATTCGCCCGAGGGCCGATCCATCATCGCCAACGCCCATTCTTTTGCCATTAGCTGGCCGGACGGCTACGAGATACTCTCTGGCGAAGTAAAGGTGCCGGGAATGCCGAGATATTATGATCGTCAGCACAGCACCGTCAGACCGGAGGCGCGCTTCATGTTCCATCAATGCGGCTCTATCGACCCACAGATTTCGTTTCTGGAGGAGAACCTTGCTCGGTTCCCTGCGCTCGAAACGGTCTCTCGGCTCGACCTCAGTCTATATAACTTGTTCTATGCACTTCCACCTCCTACGCAGGTGCTGAGACGCTTCGTCGGGACAACCCAGCTTGTCCTGGTCCCTAAATTCCGATCCGTGTTGGACGAGATCGTGCGGGATGCAACGCTGCTTTCGCAACTTGAGTGTCTGGAACTGCTTGGCTTCCGTTTGCAAGGAAGCACTGAGATGGTGGATATGAGCGAGTTGCTGGAAGCTGTGCAGGAGGCTCGTCCAAGCCTGGTGAAGGTGGTGTTGCGTGGGTGTAAGATTAAGGAGGACGTGTTCGAGGACGTGTTCGGGAAGTGTCATGTGCAGGTTGGAGAGCTCTCCGAGGCGAGGAGCGCTTGGTTCGATAGATTTGCATAGTGATAGTCTGTGGCGTTGGCCTGCTTCCAGTGTACGCAAGTCTAAGATGATGACATCATACACTGCTGTTTGGTCGGGTGAACTCGCCTTAGATATATCATAGTCCACAAGGCTTAAACGTACGCTCGGGTTCAAGAACGATATGGAGGGGAATATCGCACGAGTTATGAGATAAATTAATCGTGATGTTGAGGATTCCTCAGGACAATAAGACGACCACGGCTCTTGCCTCTTGCCTCCATCATCCATCCTAGCTTTGCCAATCTGTTCGCACCCATGTCTAGTTCTGCAACAGGGCAACTAGACCCCGCTATACTCCTCCCAATGGAGCTTCTGCAGCAAATACTCTCTCACCTCCCGTATGAACGCGCCACCGTCCAGTTCCGTCGGAAAAGCACGCCGCGATCTTTCAAACCGCAGCTCGCCTTCGCTCACGTTTGCCGCGCGTGGCGCGCCGCTGCGCTAACAAGCGAGTACTGGCCTGGTGTGCGCCTGAGCTTGAAAAGCGGCAAACGGTTGAAAGAAGGTCTCGACCACGACAGCGGCAACGCCCTGCTTTACGTACACATTGACATGGAACACCGTTACCCCGACGTCACACTCAACAAGCGCAAAGAGCGCGCGCCGCTACTTGCGCTCGGTCAACTCCCGCGCATTCGCACTCTTTTCCTGAAAGCCGACCCTGAAGACGACGAGATGGACGCGAACGAGGATGCTGGAGTGTATGCATGGGCTCTTGGAGACCAGCCTGCACCCGAGCTACAGGACTTAACGTTCGGCTGGCTCGGCGAAGAAAAGATTGAACTTGAGTTCATTCAGCAGCCCTTCCCTCGCTTGCGTTATCTTGCTTTGATGGGGTGCGACCTGACGAGCCACCAAACCATCTTGCGTACCGATAACCTCGTGCAAGCCAATTTCTGGGACGTATACCTCTTCGAGACTATTGATGAGCTAGTGGATACGTTCTCCCGGTGGAAGTGCTTGCAGTATGTGAACATCTCGAACTGCTGTCTCATTGGCAGCGGGAGCAAGGTTACCAAATACGAGCGCCGCGCTGCATACCTTCCTGCACTCAAGGATATTCGTTTCTTCGATAACACTACGGACATCGGGACATTCTTGACGTACATCGCCTTTCCGCCTGCAGTCAGAGCGGACATATGCTTCAACGCCTCGTCGCCCACACCAGAGCTCACGCGCATCGTCGGAGACGCTGTTCACGACCATTTCGATTCGCCGGAAGGCCACTCCCTGATCGCTAATGCCCACGCTCTCGTCATCAGTTATCCGAACGGCTACGAGATACAGTCTAGACCATCGGAGACAGCTAGGTACTGGCTGAGCGGTGTTATAAGCGACGGTAAACCGGAGGCGCGCTTCTTATTCCACCAGAACGGCGCAAAGGCGCCCTTTCTGGAGGAGAACCTCGCGCGTTTCCCCGCACTGGAAATGTTCTCTCGGCTTGACCTGAGCCAGAAGGACCATTTCCATCCCGGACCTCCTCCCGCGCATATACTACGACGCTTATCTGGCGTGACACAGCTCGTTCTGAGCCAGGATTGTCAGTCTGTGCTGGATGATATCCCGGAGGACACCAAGCTGCTACCCAAACTTGAATCTTTGGAGCTTTTCACCTTCACCCTGCAAGGGAAGCATCAGATCGCAGATATGGAAAAGGTACTTGAAGCGGCGCGTAAGGCGCGCCCGGGTCTGACGAGATTGGTGTTGCGTGGTTGCAAGTTGAGGGGAGAGACGTTCGAGGGGGTCTTTGGGAAGGGCAACGTACAGATGGAGGAGATCCCTAAGCACTGAGCAGCAGGTCTATGAGCTGATTATCACAACAACGGTGGATATCTCGAAGCTTACATGTACTGTATTTACGATAGCGAAAGGACGAGTACAGTATCAATGATAGTAGTACTGCACATGAGCGGTGATTAATGGCGCGCAATATTGATGGCATTGATGGTACTCACTGCATAGGCAACCTTAGGCAACAGGACGCGGCGCTGGCAAGCCCGCTTGCTTCTGACCCCCATCGTCCATTTGTGGCCACTCATCCAGAAACGTTCGTCGGCATGTCCAACTCTGCAACTAAGCGTAAAACGACCGTGACACGTCTCCCTCCCGAGGTTCTCCTGGAGATCCTCTCGCACGTCCCTCATGAACGAACCAAGGGCATCCATCAGTTGGGGCTCAGTGAACGTCAGGGCGTGCGTCCTTTCGAGCCGCAGCTTGCCTTCGCTCACGTCTGCCGCGCATGGCGCAACGCTCTGCTTGGCAGCAAGTACTGGCCTGGTGTCCGTCTGAGCCTAAAGAGCGCCGAACACCTGGAAGAAGGCCTCGCTCACGACCACGGCAAGGCTCTTCTCTACGTTCATATCAACAAGGGGCACCGCTACTTCGACGTTATGCACAATGGGCGAAAAGTGCGCGCGCCTTTTCGTGCACTCAAACACCTTTCGCGTATCCGTACTCTCTTTTGGGAGACTACACCCGGAGAAGACGGGGGCACGGGGTATACAGGCAACTCTGTTATAACCCATACTTACTCCGAGGCCCTGGGAACCACGGTACTTGCACTTCTGGGTCCGGTATACCTTGCAAGAGGTAGAGCAAAGTCTCTTCCAATATATGTACTATGCAGCAGAATTTTGCCTTGTACCCAGATCGAACCCGGAGCCTCCGAGTAGGTATGGGTTATGACAGATTCGACTGTACTCTTGCAATCGAAAATCAGGATGCGCCCGAGTTACAAGACTTCACCTTTAGGTGGTTGACCGAGTGGGGTGATCGGAAGAGAAACGAGCTCGGGTTTATCACAAACCCCCTTCCCCGCTTACGCTACCTCGACCTATGGGAGTGCGATCTGACAAGTCGCCAGACGATCTTGCAAACCGATAAACTTGTCAGTATCAACTTTCAAGGTGTCAGCCTCTCCAAGAACATCGACGAGCTGGTGGCGACAATATCGCGGTGGACGCGCTTGCAATATCTTAACTTACGCAACTGCGACCTCATCGACCACGACAGCGGAAGTACGCAGTATGAGCGCCGCGCTATAAGCTTGCCTGCGCTGAGGGAACTTTACATCTACGCCAGCTCCACGGATATCGCAGCCTTCTTGACGTACATCGCTTTCCCGGTGACCGCGAAAGTGGACCTGAACCTCTTTGAGACGAAGCTCAAGCTCAATGCGTCCCGTGTCAGAGACGCCATTCGTGACCACTTTGACTCGCCCGAGGGTCTCTCCAGTACCTCTTCAGCATATGGTTTCACGATCACCTACCCCTTTGCCTACGGGATACAATTCCAACCACCACCCGAGAAACCGGAAGATCCACTCCGAGGTGTTTCGAGAAACTACATAATCGATCCAGAGGCGGACTTCTCCTTCCGACTGAACGACCAGGATATCTCTTTCTTTGAGGATAATCTCGCGGGCTTTCCTGCGCTAGACACGGTACGGCGAGTCGATCTTAGCGGTCGAAATCACGGCTCCATTCCTCCTGCCCATATATTGCGACGCTTCGCTGGGACGATATGCCTTGTTATCAATGACGATTGCAAATCCATACTCCGTGACATCGCCAAAGACACCCAGATATTCCCGAAACTTGAGTGTTTAGAGTTGTTTGACTTCAATCTGCGAGGACGCAAGAAGGACGAGATGATTCAGTCGCTTCAAGATGCCCGCAAGGCTCGTCCAAACTTGGCCAAGCTGGTATTGTGCGAGTGCAGAGCTACGAAGATAGCATTTGAAGACGTGTTTGGAGAGGGCCAGGTACAGATCAAGTTATCTCACGCCAACAGGTGGATGGATCAGGGGGATTCGGACGAGGAGGATGAGGAGGACGAAGATGAGTACTACTATTAGGGAGCGATGTATGTACCGATATAGCGAAGCCATGTTCGAGGCCGTTGTCTGCGGTTATATTGAATGCGAGACGCAAGATGGCCATGATGGCTTTACATCGTGCAAAACAAGGCAGACCCGACACGGTGTTAGCGCTTAGCGCTTAGCGGTAGTCAATTCGAAGAAGTCGCTTCAGCGACGCCCAAGCCGATCAGTACAAGCTCATGTAAATCCGACTTCATCTCAAGCCTTCGGTGTTCACCGTCTCAACGCGCATTTCCCACCTCGCTTAACCTCATCACCGTCATGACCAAGTACACAATGAACTGGTATAGTGTGTGTACTTTAACATCTAACCCAAGCCTCCCGGTAAAATTACAGTGACATACAAAGCACAAACAGAACACAAGTCATGCACCCTTTTATGTGGCCGCGCAACGGTCGACGGAGAGGAGAGCCGGGTCAGGGTTGCCCCACCAGTTGGGGAAATCCACCGCCTTCCCGCTCGCACCGAATACGGCGAAGCTCTGTAGATTCCCGTCAGTATGTAGAACCGATAAAAGATGCTAGGTTTGAGCGACGTACGAGAATGAAGATGATGACTTGCGAGCCGCCGTCGAGCGCGGCGGACGTAAGGTAGTTGTACTTCTTGAACCACTTCGGGCGGTACTTGCGTGCCCACCACTGCGATCCGAGACCAATGACGAAGCACGACCACCACTGGCCGTTGACCGAGTAGGGAAGGTAGCCGATGTAGAGCAGGATGACGGACGTATGGACGAAGTCGCCAGTGCGCTTGATCAGGCTGCCGGGCTTGCCGAAACGGCTCGCGAGGTAGAAGGGGATGGGGATGAAGAAGCCGATGAAGATGGCGAAAGGAATGAGCCTGAAGGGGTCGTCAGGAAATGTACGAAGGATAGTATGATGCTCAAAAGACTCACCAGTAGGCGTTGCCGTAGGTGAAGAGCTCCTTGCCGAGCGCACCCATCGCGATCGAAGCCGAGTTGTACTGCTGAATGATCCAACCAGACCAGAGACGCGTACCCGTGGGGTCCTGGAGAACGGCGCGGTTGGTCGACACGATCGACTTCATCATCGTGTAGTTGAAGATGGAACCGACGATGGAGCCGGCCATCTGCGCCGCGAACGTCCAGCGGGGAGGGATCTTGGTGTACTGGCCGAGCTTCAAGTCCTGCAGCATGTAGAGGACCTGCCACGTTGTCGAGTTACCGTACAGGTTAGCGTACATGACAGGGCTGGAGCATCGTCAGTACATGAACGGGCATGACAAATGCGAAGAATACGCACATAGGCTGCCCAGGGTGGATGAACGATGCGATAACCTGGATGGCGTACTTGATGGAAATGTTGAAGCCAGTAGTCGCCGTGATGAAGCCCAGGAAGATGGAGAAGAAGGCGGACATGAGCGTGAAGATGATGATAGACCACGCGGGCATGAGCACAAGCCCCTTGACGGCGTACTACAGGATTGCTTGAGTGAATGTTTCCCATGCAATGAGCAAAGAACGTACACTGCAACCAATACCGACAGCCAGTGAGATGACGAAGAGCGTAATGTACCACCACATCGGAACCTCCTTGTACTTGAGCATGGCCCTGTAATGGGGGTCGTCGATGTCCGTCTTGTTCGTGAGCAACTCCTTCACGCTGCCGAACGCTATCATGGCATGAGACGCGGCGCGACGCCGTCGAGAGTGGTAAGCACATACCAGTCTTGAGCTCCTTCCAGTTGTACAGGAAGACGTGCGTGATCGCGGCGCCCAGGGAAAGGTTGTAGGTCATCTGCGAGATCACATACGTGGTCGTGTAGCGCGGCAGGCCCACGGTCGCGATGGCGGTTTGGTTAAGCGTGTACTCGGGCGTGAGGACAGCGTTCTGGTCGTAAGTGGTACCGTTGCTGTTGAAGAGCGACGTAGACATCCAGAGAAGGTCCTTGCCGTCGTACAAGTTGCTGTAGTAGCTTGTCGTGAGGACGATGTAGCCAAGCACCATGCCGACTGACGCAACAAGTCAGTAACTGCATGTATGATCACCAGGATGTGACGCACTGTACGTGTTCATCTGTGTGCGCCAGGGCCACACCAAGGGGTTACCCTGGGTGATAAGCGTCCACGATGTGCTGAAGGAAAGAAGACCGATGCCCTCGTTGGATGAGCCAGCGCCGAAGAGATTGCGGATAATGGTGGGACCGCGACCATTGCTGGCCAAGCAGATGATAGAGAACGCCGTAAGGAGCGGGAAAGGATATTGAGGAATCCTATGGCCGCCGTGTTAATCGAGTACTCGGCCGCCAGCGACATGACGAAAACTTACCACTCCCAGCAGAAGATGGCCGCAAACACAATCCAGAAGTAGCGACGCTTCTTGTGGTTGAGAAGGCCACCAAAGTGCAGCGACTGGAGCAAGTTGACGACGGAGATGTACGTCGGGTAGAAGGCGTATGTTGGGTACACGAGCAAGTTGCGGACTACGCTTGCGGGTCAGCGGAAGAACAGAGCGATAGGGAAAACTACTTACGTAGTCCCGCAATGCCGTATCCGATCATCTGGGAGGCAAAAATCTGGAAGATGCCGACAGCCGCGTTGAGCTGAATGTCATAGAACAGATCTGGGCAACGAAGTCAGCCAAGGTGCTGCGCATGAACGCGATAAGGAAAAGACGGACCGAGTGCGGCAATGATCTCCATTGCAATGGCGACGGTAGAGGCAGTCGAGGACATGATGACAATGACAGTGTGCTCCTTGATGTTGAAAGGACCAGGGTTGAGGTAGCGCCACCGGCCATGGCTGGGCATGACGGCTGATTCGTTGTCAGTACGTCGGGTTGCGCACGAGTCGAGGATGGAACGCACAGTGCATGGCAGTACCAAGAACGTAAGCAATGATCAGGCAGAACAACTGCGAGACGGAGGCATTCTGCGGCTTGAACGTATAGATCGTAGCCAAAACGGACGTGAAGGCGCTCAGACCGATACCCAAGAAGATAGACCGGAACGTGCAGACGGGAAGGTCGGGGTCGTCCTCGGTGGACAGAATCTGACAAGTCGTGTGAGCAAGTAAGGCGAGAAGGACCGTGTGCAGATACATACCGCCACCGCGACATCCTCCGCCTTCTCGATAACCTCGTCGTCGACATCGTCGACATCAACGTCGGCAGCCTTCTCCGTGATAGAGGCGCTGTCATCGAACTTCTCCTTCTCAAGAGATCCCGAAGTCGACGAGCGCTGCTTGAGCTCGTGCACGTCGGCGAGGTCGGCCATGGTGATGAACGAAGCACCGGAGGGTCCTGACCTGTTACAGTTGTACACGGAGACTTTTATACCAGCGAGATAAGAGACGCTTATCAGCGCTGCTCTGGGCGGGTCAGGATTTGCGAGGCACGCGCTGGGCTCGGATGTTTTGAAGAAGCGTCCATGGCAGCTCGCAGAGGAGCAGAGATAACGACTGAGCCTAAAGTCGGCCGCGACTCGCGACGCGCGAAGATTGATGAAGCGTATGCAAAGCCGAATGGAAGCATAGTAGAAGTGCTCCGTGACCTCACCCTGTGTACAGAGGCACCAAAGAAGGGTATGCCAGCCGCGTGCGTTCAGACTCGAACAGAATACAGGTTTCGCGTACGGACTTTGCGCTTCGAAAGGCATACTTCCCCACGCAATAGCAGTGACGACTCCTCCTCAGGAACTTCAGGTACTCGAGAGATAACCAAAGTAGCTTCCTATCAGCTCTGCAGGATTCAGCACAAGCTAGCAAATTATGCTGTGGTGATCGGCGCTGTGCTTGATACGTTCGGCCGACGAGTCCTTAAGGCCTCGGATTCAAAAGGCACTTTCGCTGTTTTAGTACTCATACGAGGCTGCGATGCGTATCTTGAGCGCATTTTGCGAGTCCCGCGGCCGAGAGTCGGGAGTCGTGGTGGTTGCAGTGCGCACCAACCGCCGCCCGCCGTGGACGCGGCAGGGCGGGGCGGGGCGGGTGCATCCACGGGAGTTTCCGTGGCGCGCAAAGCAAACTCAGCGTCTAAATTCCTATCACCCATCCACTTGCCTCTCCGCTGACTATCCTTTTATCCTATCAACTACCTATGTTCGTATGGGGCTCACTTTGCATGCCCAGCACCAGCGAGTCTCGAGAGAGTCAACGTAAGAGTCGAAGAAGAAGAGCGGCCGTGTCCGACGTCGTGCAAAGAGTGTTGTCTCGATGTCGCCATCCTTTGCAACCGTGCCCGAACATTATTTTTGCTCTTTCATAAAGCTCGACGTCGCCGTGGATCTGTCCACCTGTTCCTCTCAGACTCTATACACAACCTCCTAGCCCCATTTAAAAACATCAGAGTCAGTTGCGATGGCCAACACACCCCACGGAGGCGTCTTGAAGGTGCGCGACTGCTTCTGCGTGTTACGTTTGCAATATTGATTTGAATCAATGTTTAGGATTTGCTTGCACGCGATGCGCACATTTCTGCACAACTGGCGGAGGAGGCGCTTAGCCTGCCTGATATCGTTTTGACTGAGGTATGCTTGCTCTGCTGGTTCGCAAGATGTGTTGGCTGACATATGCTCAGCGTCAACTCTGTGACCTCGAACTGATCATGAACGGCGGCTTCAGCCCATTAGAAGGATTCATGAGCCAAAAAGACTACGACAGGTTCGTTTATAATCATAGCTTGTTTCAAGACCTCCAACTCATCATTACCCCAGCGTTGTTGATACCTTGCGCTTAGCTGACGGCGCCCTGTTCCCGATACCCATCACCCTAGACGTCTCTCAACCCGATATCGACCGCCTCTCTCTAGCGCCTGGAAAGCGTATCGCTCTGCGCGATCCCAGAGACGATCAGGCACTGGCTATCTTGACTGGTAGGCGCAACTTAATTGCAATGATCCACTCTCTAATCTTAAATTGATCTAGTCAGTGACATCTATCAACCTGACAAGGTCAAGGAGGCCGTCCAAGTTTTGGGAGCCGACGACCCCGCTCACCCCTCAGTTGCCTATCTTCGCGCACGCGTCAAGGACCACTACGTCGGCGGTTCAGTGCAGGCGATTCAGCTCCCGACCTACTTTGACTATGTCGCGCTGCGTTACACCCCTTCCGAGTTGCGCTCGCACTTCAAGAAGCTGGCATGGCGCAAGGTTGTCGCCTTTCAGACGCGCAACCCCATGCACCGCGCTCACCGCGAGCTGACCGTGCGTGCCGCCCGGCAACGACAGGCGAACGTGCTCATCCATCCCGTCGTCGGCCTCACAAAGCCCGGAGATGTCGACCACTACACCCGCGTGCGCGTCTACGAGGCTATCATGGCCAAGTACCCGAACGGCATGGGCCATCTCGCTCTTCTCCCTCTCGCAATGCGCATGGCTGGCCCGCGTGAGGCAGTTTGGCACGCGATCATTCGCAAGAACTACGGCGCAACGCACTTCATCGTCGGCCGTGACCATGCCGGTCCCGGCAAGAACAGCGCCGGCGTTGACTTCTACGGCCCGTACGACGCACAGGAACTCGTGATCAAGTACCACGACGAGCTCAACATCGAGATGGTGCCGTTCCAAATGGTCACGTACATCCCGGCCAAGGACGAGTACATGCCCATCGACGAGGTTCCTGCCGGCGTCGAGACCGCGAACATTTCTGGCACCGAGCTTCGTAACCGTTTGCGCTCCGGCAAACCCATCCCCGACTGGTTCAGCTACGAGTAAGCCTACCTTTACCGCTTTACCACAATGTGAGCTGACAACAGCTATTTCTAGGGAGGTAGTCAAGACGCTCCGCGAGAGCTATCCTCCACGAGCACAGCAGGGCTTCGTTATCCTCCTTACCGGTCTGTACAACTCCGGCAAGGACACCATAGCCCGCGCTCTCGAAACTGTCTTCAACCAGCACGGTGGCCGCAGCGTATCCCTTCTATCCGGCGACACCATCCGTTCCGAGCTTACTCCCGAACTCGGCTTTTCGCCCGACGAGCGCAACAAGCACTTGCAGCGCATCTCCTTCGTCGCCGCAGAACTGGCACGATCGGGCGCAGCTGTCATTGCAGCACCTATCGCACCGCATGAGGAGGGGCGTGCGTCTTTCAAGGCGGCCATCTCACACTCTGCTGGCGCGGGTGGCAACGTCTTCGTCGTGCACGTTGCGACTCCGCTCGAGCATTGCGAGAAGACGGACCGTCATGGTGTATACGCGTCGGCGCGTCGCAGAGACATCCAGGGTTTCCCCGGTGTCGATGATGTCTACGAGACGCCTGTGAAACCCGACCTTACCGTCAGCGTCACCGAGCAGACCATCCCAGAGGTCGTTCATTCCATTGTACTTCTGCTCGAGGCGACGAGTCTCATCTAGACTCGTCACGCCCATGTATCATCTCCTGCTTTCTTGGTCCTTCATGTTTGTACAGTAGATTTTCGCATAGCGCCTACTTAGACCAGACTATATCAATGTTGTACAAGCTACATACCTGCTGGAGGGAATCTACACAAAGCCGAAAGGCAGAACGGTCTGTAAGAGGATATTTAATATCGGTTGCCGGTCAGTCCGAAGGTCGTTTCCGACGCCCATTGGAAGCGTACAACAATGCGCAAAGTGATTGAGATTGGATAGTATGGATACATGATGCCTACTACAGATACATTGGCTTGCGTTCTTCGACGTCGATACACCTACGCGTAGATTTGCTCGCTGAAGCCAGGCCAGATCTCCGCCGTCCGGTGCTTCGGGTCATCGCGGTGGATGTTCTTCGCGCGCTGCCATTTCTGCTTTGCGAACGTCCATTGCTCAACCGTCGGCACGGTGTTGCCAGACTTCTCGAAGACGTTCTGCGTGTAACCCTCGCGCTGCAAGACGGGCGACTCGGCGACCGTCTTCAGGAGGTGATCGTTGTGCGGCCTGGAGAAGTAGAGAACACCAAGGCGGTCGACGTGCTGCTGGTCCTTGGGCGGGATGACGACACGGTGAATGGTGCTCCTGACGTAGCCGCCGGTCAAGAAGGAGAGGGCGTCGCAACTATGTGGTTCGTCAGCCCATGTCGTCTCGAAAAGTTTCCAGGATAACTGACGCGTTCACTGTGAGCGTCGCATCCTGCGGCTTCACCCAGTGCCATTCATTCTTGACCGGGTCACGGATCTGAAGGGCCGCAACAGGCTGGCGGAAGAGAAGCGTAAAGCTGCCCAGGTCGGTGTGGCCCTGTACCCAGTTACCGATTTTCTCGTTCTCCTCCGGCGTGTACTTGCTGTACTTCATGTAGCGGAGATGATCCTGCAGTTTCTGGTCAGTGAGAGGCAAGAAGGGTATCAGGAAGTGGCGGACCTCAGACTTAATGTCATACTTGTGCAGGTTCAGGAAGTAGTCCTCGGGTAACTCGAGCGCGATTGCCAGAAGGACATGCAGACGGTCAAGCACCTCGGAGTGAAGAGCGCGGGCGAACCTATGATTGGATAGTAAGCTCGCATATACGCGTACATACAATAGTCACGGCGCTTACTTCTCGATCTCCGGCAGGTGCTCCTTGATCAATTCAGGGTGCTCCTGCTTGAAGTCGCCGTTGAACTCTGTCATGAAGTCAGCATCATAGCTATGATAGAGTGCCAAGGATGACATACTAGGAATGTTGTAGATCTCGACGCGGTCACGAAGGCCGGTCTCCTTGTCGAGACTGCGAACGTGAGTGAGAATGTATGTTGGAGAGAGAACATGGAGGCGACATACATTCTGCGGCCCGCAGGAACGTAGCCGTTGAAACCACCCTGGTCTGGTGGAGATCTGTTCAGTACGCATTTCTCTTTACGTGAACATGGACCTACCGAGGTTCGGGGGAGTATACTTGCTCTTCTCCTCAAGGGGAAGCTCGTAGAACTCCCTACCGATGGCGAACTGGCGGTTCACATCCTCCTGCGAGCTAAATCCCGGCTTATCAGGACCCGCGCTCAGTAATAAGCGGTACTGGGGATGCATACATGTTAAAGTTCTTGACGTAGAAGAACCCCTTCTCGCGCAGAGCCTTGATAAGGAAAGCGGCGAGCTCCTTCTTCCCCTCCGGAGTGTCGTACTTGGCCAAGTCAAGCGTCACGAGCTCAGCCCAAGGCAGGTCTTCCTTGGTTTCCGTGACGTAGGAGTAGGAGCCTGCAGACGAACATGATCATGAGCGTCGGAATGAAACTCGAAATGAGGCGCGTCAATCGGCACAGTCAGGTAGCGTGACCGCGTTGTCCCGCGACGTGCATTCGTTCGCGACCTCGTCCACAACCGTGACATACAACGAAACCCCATCTCTGCGTGTGCCGATGCACGCCAGAATAAGAGAGTATGACGCACCGAGCGAAACTGGAACGGGCATATTGGCAGGCGAGTTGGGTAACGTGGATATGCAGTTGTGATGTTGGCGATCCCGGTGTTATTAAACGAACAGGTCTCAGGTAGCGAGCAGTCGATCCCTTCTCTTTATACCGGTACCCGTCGTCAGCTTATCGAGACACGGACGCTCCATGCTAAGCCCGGACTGCTTGTCCGACAGCGTAGGCTCTCAAGCCGATGGTCATCTGCGAGGTCACCTCATTTCGAAGTGGGATGACGGGCTCGCACCTCAGCGACTTTCCGGCGCTACTTTATAACCAAGTATCCAAGATTGAAGAGATGTTACCATGGGATATACTGTATGTCTTCTGTTGGAATGCCGTACGGCGCGAAGTTATCGCCCTGCGCAGTGGTCTCCCGGCTGGCGTGCTTGAAGCTCCTGTTGCGCTCACTGCTGTGGCTCAGGTGCTTTCAGGCTTGATCATCATACGCTGATGGCTAGCGCTGGGAAACATCTTATCTCTGTCGTATGTCTGTCGTGCTGGTGACGTTGTACCTTTCTGGATTGTATGGCCCACCTTTACGCCATGCTTGGTCGGGCCGTCTGAGTATCCACTTAACGATACTACGTAGGGGACATCCAATCTAGCCGCCTTCGAAGCGGTCAGAACCTTTCGCACTTGATCCCGTCGATGGTGCAATGCAGCTCCGTCGCCCCTCATTAAAGTCTCCAACCCCAGGAAGACCTCGTTTCTTTCGGCCGCACGATGGTCACGGTCGCAGACACGAACGCATATGCGCCTTCCTCCTCCTCCATCGCCTCCAAGCCACATTCTTGGAAGAACTATGTGTGGTACGTTTTTCTTGCATGTATACTGAGGCCCTTCGCTGAAACCGCTTCAGGGATACCTGGAACAAGCCAGCAGAGGAGCGGCGATTTCTCACACGCCTCGACGCTTGCTTGATTACCTACGCCGCACTGTCATACTTCAGCAAGTATTTGGACCAGCAAAATGTTACGGTGAGCTGAATGTAGATCTGTGCGCACCTGTATGGAGGAGTCTATCAGATGACTCCACGCTCCGCGCTTAACGCCCGCAGCATGCCTAAGGAGTCCGCGCGTCTCCTCCATACGGATGCGCATAGTACGGGTCTGCATCTGAGCTGACCATGACTTAGAACGCTTATGTTTCTGGAATGCAAGAAGAGTACGTCTCACCATAGCTCATGTCAATGTCTAGCCGCTGAACCTCGACATTGCAGCCTTGATCTGTATGTCAGCTTGCAAGCGTCTAGCTTCAGGGAACTGAAAACTGAAGCTTGATTCAGACGCGGTAACCAGCTCAATTACATCACTACTGCCTGGACGTGCGGCTATGTTATCGGGCAAATCCCATCGAAGTGCGTCTTCATTTGCTTGTGTGGTTTCGTGTTCTCATCCCAGCTTTAAGCATGCTCATCACGCGCGTTCGCCCATCCATATGGATCCCTGCGATGGAACTCCTCTGGTCCGTCCTCACCATGGGCCTCGCAGGGAGCAATAACTTCACGACGCTCGTCGTCATTCGCTTCTTCGTTGGATTGGCCGAGTCGACCTTCTATCCTGCCATCCAGGTAAGCCTTATCCGTTTACTTGACGGGGTTTTTCTGATGAAGTTGTCAGTACGTGATCGGAAGCTGGTACAAGCCAGAGGAGCTGGGGAAAAGAGCGTGCATATTTCACGTACGTTGGCACTCATGTTCCTTATGCCTTTCCGCTCAACTTCGCAGACGGCGAGCTCTATTGGGCCCATGGTTAGCGGCGCGTTGCAGGCGGTGCGTATATGATAGAATGCACACATTTCTACGCTCATGTAAGAGAACAGGCTGTATATAATGGCTTGAACGGCAGGCACGGCGTGGCTGGTTGGCGATGTACGTTCTCGCTATTTTTCAGTATCGACTTTGCTGACTGCCTCGCTGCAGGGCTATTCATCATCGAC
Organism: Peniophora sp. CONT; assembly: GCA_001632445.1. Classification (NCBI taxonomy): domain Eukaryota; kingdom Fungi; phylum Basidiomycota; class Agaricomycetes; order Russulales; family Peniophoraceae; genus Peniophora; species Peniophora sp. CONT. Next base: position 57,218 of record KV424491.1, on the reverse strand, counting down.
GGGGTTATCACGATTCCTATTGCGCTCCTTGGCTTCCTCATAATGCCTGATCTTCCCACCACGACAAAACCATCATTCCTCTTTACCGAAGAGCAACTAGCGATCGGAAGAAGACGCATGGAGGAGGTTGGACGCAAACCACCCTCTCACTTCACGAAGAAGAAGGTTGGGCATATCTATATTCGAGCCATATGGAAGACGATGAAGACTAACAAACACCAGGTTCTGTCATTCTTCTCGACCTGGCATATCTGGACCCTTGTTCCGTGTACGTGTATAGCCTGTCTATTTGTAGACTTTGTCTGACTATGTTTGTGCAGTGTACATCTTGGTGAGTGGCCCTCGCCGTTCGATATGTCTTATTCTCATCCTCGTATTCAGTTCAACAATGGTTCGGGTGGCTCAACTAGCATGATATTCTGGTGAGTTCATTTCGAGTGTTTACAAGTCACTTGTGGACCAATTATCGCCCTCCAGGTTGAAGAGCTTCAACACCATTGCGGGCCGCACTGTCTACACTGTGGCTCAGATCAACACATATCCTTTGCCCATATATGCGGTCACAATCACAGCGAGTTCGTCTCTTCCTCTCAAACTGCTACAGACAAAACCGAATGAATACCACTGCCAGCTCTTGTGTACGCTTGGTGGAGTGACATCGTCAGAAAGAGGTGGCCACCCATGCTCTTCGCAGGCGTACGTCTAGTCTATGCGCACACATCGTTTCTTCCGCACATTATTCGTTCGCACAGACATTGTCAATGATCACTTACTCAGTCCTCGCCGCAACTCCTGTCTACACTAACATCACTCGGTTCGTACCTTCTTTCCATACGCTATAATTCCCACTGACTGCTACACTGGATCCAGGCGTTGGGTCTTCTATTACTTCGTGCGTTGTCTGTCGTGCATCCTGTGGCAATGTGTAGTGACAACTGGGACAGTCAGGGGTTCAGGGTGGTCTTTCCGGTCTCATTCTCGCCTGGGCAAATGAGTTGACCGGCAATGACAACGAAAGTGCGTATCATGCAGTGGGGGCGCAAACTGTGTTCTCATCGCGACTTCCAGAGCGTTCGTTCGTGGTCGCTTCGTGCAACATGTGGGCCTATGTCTTCCAGGTGAGCGTGAAAACACCTTTTCCTCTGATCAAATGCTCACATGGGATCCTAGGCATGGCTGCCAATGTAAGGCGCGACCAACGTGCGTTGTGTAGTGACTTGCTAACATCCGTCTTCAGCGTCATCTTCCCTCAAGTTGAGCAGCCTACGTGAGTACACAATTACCATCTATCGTCGCGACGTGAACTTATTGGAGCGCCTCAGTGTCCACAAGGGTAACGTCACGACGGCGTGTATCAACGCAGGAATGAGTGCGCTCGCCTACCCATCTGCGCTTCCACCTAGAACTCACTTTCCCCTAGTGTCGTTCGCGATGCTTACGCTATTCTTCCAAAAGCGCGAAGAGCGCCAGAAGGCCAAAGCGGCTGATCGTGTCGAGGAGGGCCCTAACGCGCACGAGCTTGAGTATGACGAAGAGGGCACAGACAGCAAGGATGTCAAGTTCGTAACCGTCACTGCTGCGGATTGAAGTACAATCACCAACGGGCTAGGGTAGATCATGTATGAGACAGAAGTGGCAAGGCGAATAATGATGAGTTCATAAGGATTCGACGGCCGAGTATCACTCATGCGTGCAGACTCGCGTCCTGATAGTGTCTTCTATGGTCGTGCGATCCTGAATGGAGGTGACTTTCCAGCGTTCAATTTCGCACCCGCCAGTCGCTTCATGCGCAGGCGATGCCCTCTACACTGCTAGAAGCAAAGAGGAAACTTTGCCTGACGGTGCAACCATCGCAACGCTTGCTTGTCGTTGCGCAAGAGCGGGTCAAGGCGCTCGACGCAAGTACGATTGTGGTTCTATAGCGAGTTTAGCTTTTCTTCGACGATTTGGCTTGAAGCGTAAACGTGCCTTCAGCCATTGGCGTTCTTCACGGCTCATCATCTCCTTGACACACATCTTCGGCTGAATCGGTACGCAGGTCAGGCGTTCGAAACCTAGCCAGATCGGTCCGTTGAACTCATGCTTAGTGTGGACAGACCGCACAACGAGTGCGCTTTCGAGTCGTACGCCAAAATGTCCGCTCTTGTCTGCCTGAACATCAGCGCTGCATCACTACTATGATGAAGAGCACGTACAGGAGGCAGGCTCATTTGTAATGACATGCCCAGGCACCAGCGGGACTTCGCTCGAGAACCCATGCGGACCTTCATGCACTGAGAGGTAACTCCCGAAGCTATGTCCAGTTCCATGCCCGTAGTTGAGTCCGTCTTGCCAGAGCTTGTGTCGCGCAAGCACGTCGAGCTGTCTGCCGCTCGTATTCTGCGGAAAGATCGCCGTGTCGATCGCAATGTGCGCTTGCAGCACACGCGTGAATGCTTCGCACTGCTCCAGAGAGGGTTTCCTGAAGTGTACTGTGCGCGTCGTATCGCATGTGCCATCAAGGTATTGCCCGCCGGAATCCATCAAGTATGGAGTTGAGGTATCGATGACGCGGTTATCGTCTGCTGTTGGGCTGTAGTGAGGTAGTGCTGTGCCAATCCGGTTTCGTCAGCGCTTCGGTTGCGTGTACTCGACAAAGAAGAACACGAACCTGCATTGGGTCCCGTACAGCTCATTGCCGCTCCTTTCAGACCACGGAAGTTCTCCGCCTGTCGCTGATACTCTGTCAGGCACTCCGCTGCGTCCCATTCGGTGAGCTTGATGCCATCATTAGCACTTCATTCAAGGTCAGAGCATCTCGTTTACCTGTTCCCCCTTTCCTACAGCCTCTTCGAGCCATGCGAAGAATCGAACGAAGCACGCGCCATCGCGCATATAGGCACGTCTAAAGCCCTCAATTTCAATCTCATTCTTGACACCTTTCATTATGTCGATGATCGATTGCGAGACCGTGTACCGAGGTTCAGTAAGCGAGAGGGCAACTTTGTAAGACGTTGTGCCATTCAAAAGGATCTACAAAGATGTCAGCAACGAAGAGCAGGGCGATGAAAGGGATACACACCTTCCCATCTCCCCACTCGGCCAGGCGAAGAAAACTCCACACTTCATCATACTCGCGTGCGGCCACATTCAAATCAGCAAGATATTTCTTGACCTGTTCAGGCACGTGTAAGGTCCTGGCTGAAGCACGCATAGTGGACAACATACCTCGCTCCCAAGCTGTGTCGAGTCCACGAATAGTGTCGTCTGCTCCAGTCCGACGTACAGGTACGAGGAGAAGACCGGGCAGTACGGCACATCATCTCCGCGCAAGTTGAGAACATATGCTTCATTACGCGCTTGAGCGTTTGCAGAGCGATTTCAGCAGGAGATGTAACATACCGATGTTGCCTAATGCGCTTTCCAACATCCCAGAGTGGCCTTGGGCTAAGACCCACTCGCGCACATCACGCAGTTTCTCGGACGCTTCTCGGCCTGGCTGGACATTAACGGGCAGAAATGCTTTCGGACAAAACACAATGCAGACCGGCAAATTTGATATCATGGATGGCGACTGGCTTGTGGATGGGCGGAGGGCGGTCATTTCCCCTACAGGTGAGTTCAGTACCATAATGAGGCTAGTCTTCGCCGCATACTCACCATGAGATATCTACGAAGTTCTCCTCGGAGAACACCAGCGTGCTACCAACTTTGGCGAACGCGGTCTGGATTGTCGTTACGGCGTTGATAGGGATAGTGCGCGCGTCGATGCTGACTCGACTCGAATGTGCATTGTCCTGAAAGTGTCTGTCGGTACCACCTACTTACTGCAAGAAAGAAAGCATACAAACAGCAAGCCAACCGATATAGTTGCTCGGGCTATCAGGTGCGCCCGCAGTAATGATGGTCCAGAGATTGAGGTCGAGCTGCCTCTGAGCCTGCTCCCAGAAGCGGCTATCGGTCACCAGGTAAGCAGTATCCTTGCCAACGAGAGCCTGCCCTGCATTGCCTAAGCGACGCAGAATGAGGATACGGCAGTAATGAAAGAGGCCGAGCACATACCAGTGAACCCGCTCAGCCACTGAAGACGCTTGTCCGGTTCAGCGACGTTCTCGTTTTGATGCGCATCCTCGCTTGGCACGATGCTGTTCGGGAGTGTCAGTTTCTATCTGCACCAGGTAAGACGTGGAGAGGCACAACACACTAATAGTCCAACTTATCCTTCTCCATCAACTCCCTCACCATTGCCAGACGCTCTGCGCCGTCGCGGAATGGTAGTGACGGCTTGCGCGTAGTCAGTGCTTCATCAGATGAGATGCTTGTGCGCGCAAGTATGGCCTTCTCGTTTGCCGGGTGACCTGCATCCATAGACCGCGTTGAGGCCTTCCTCAACGAACGAAAGGGCATGCAAAGCGGAGACGGGACCATGGTTTTACCACGAGTCGTTGACGCACAGTACCAAGCCGCAAGCAAGTACGGACAATCAGGAAAGTACAAGGCGGTTGGCAAGGGCCTTCACTATTCGTCTGCTCCAAAGAGCGGCTCTCCGCGTTTCCCACTTGCATACACGGCATCACGGCCCGCGTGTAGCAGGTACATATCTCGTGCATGCTCTTCCTCAGCATCTTCCTGGGTTTGCGCAGAGTACAGACATGCCTGAGAGTACGTTCGTAGGTATTGAGCGAGCAGCACCATGGCATCGACCTATTCCAGCGTGGTGGACGTTGTCGTCCAAGCTGAACATCGGGATCATGGATGTGGCACCTATGTGCACCTCGCGTGCCATTCGCATGGTCTGATCCGGGCGACTTTGAAACTGAGCGAATGTCGCTAAGTTTGTAAGGTTGGGAGACGTGTGTCATATGGATATCCGTATCATTATGTGAATCGTGATAAACGTCGTGAACAGTCCGACAGAATGTATAAACCAAAGCAAAGTGACAAGCAAGACGAGGTCATACGCAAAACGCAAAACGCAAAACGCAAAACGATACAGTCTATAACAGCTTTCGATCACCTCCGGAGATCGACTACACAGCTACCACGTTAACCTACAAGCAAGGTGTTAGTGGTGTAGAGAGACATTCAGAATGTTGATCTTACCTCCGGTGCAGGAGACGTACTGGTCTAGCGAAACTTGCGCCAGAAACCGCCGCCAGCCTGGTTGTTGCGACGCGACTCCTTGGAAAGCAGCAGCATGGGTCCATTCGATACATTGTCGCCCTCAAGAGCAACAAGACGAAAGAGTGGGTAGTACGTCCTGGCGCCATCACGGTTGATCTTGCTCTTGAAGTTCCCAGCCGTAGAGCTATTGACCCACTCCGCCTGCACATCTACCCCGCCTACATCGGGGAGCGCAGGCGCTGTGGCGCTCAGGCCGATGCTAACTTGTTTGACCCCAGATGTGCCCAGGTAGCGCGCGTATGACGAGGTGGCATGCACTTCCGAGACAACCACTATTCCCTCAGGCAGGGTGGGGTCATCGAGCAGCAGTCTAAGGGTGCCGGGAGCGTCTATCGTCGTGATCGTGTCGCCGTCCATGCAAAGCACAGCGCCGCGACCCGAGCTGAACTTGAACGACGCTCTGGCTCTGCAGTTTGCGAAAGCGGGAGTCTGTCTACACGGGAAGCGCATATTAGTATCTTTTGTAATGGTATGCCCTGGTCGAAAGGGACGTCCGGATGGACACTCACGCGCTTACGTCCCCATCCATGCCAATCCCCACCGCATTGTCGCTAGCAATCCAGCTCATGCCCGTACTCTCTTGATGCTCATGCGTCTTGGGAGGCGATATATGGTATTTCGCAGCGCGTCCGTCCTCGTAGATGTTCCCGTGTTTCAGGAAGATGCCATGTCGCCGACGATGTGCCCAGAAGGCAAACCATGAAGGCCGAGTGCCGCGAGTGATGATGCCCCAGTCGCCGACTCGTACGGGTACTTCGGGATCCCAGGACGCGTACTTGCGCGACGAGGCGAAGAGGAGCTCCGTATAAGTCCGCTCGGGATCACGTGGCATGTCGCGTGGTTCGTTGATGTGAGCTGTAGATGCTGTAGACGTAGATAAACAATACACGGCCCTACGGGCATACCTGGTCCCAGGCAATTTGAGAATTCCATGTCTCTACTCTATGTGTACCTGTAACACAGCCCTTCAGGCATTCCTGATACAGCGCCAGATGTAGATACATTGTAGCAGAGCGAATGTACTGATGTCAGCAGCGAAGGGTGCGCGCGGGGTGGCGGGACCGCTTCGCGGTCCCTGGCCACCCGTGCGCACCAACCCAACTCATACTTATGCATGCATCTCAATCAGTGCTACTCATAGAAGCCCACCCGGGAGATGCCGAAGCCTCATTGTTGTGCGGTTGTAACCGTCGCGCATGGACAGCGCGCACTGGATGACCGAGTATTGAGGCTGATAGTGGCCTTGCATTGCGCACATGAGCTATTTGTGCAGTAGCCCACGACACGCGTCTGGTGAGAGCACGTCCCATCAAATGTTCGCCGAGAAAGGAGATCGAAAGGGTGTCACGTGAACTTTCCCGAGACGACTTTTTTGAGTTCCACTTGAAAACCTGTTCCCTATTGGGACCAGGAATATTCCCTGCGGCCACCGGTGTCTCTGCAAGCAGTATTGTGAAATAAGCAGTTCACAGGGCTGCTCACGCTGGTAGTAAGAGCACAAACCTATATTTTTGACACTTTGCCAGGTTTTGCTCCTAGGATGGCCCAGATGGCCCACTCTCATTGGCTCCTGACAGTGGTACAGGCATTGACCCCTCACTTCGACTTGCGACCATGCTCCTGGTCCCAAATCCCCCTTAATCCTCTCTAAATTTTGCAAACCGGCTATGATAGCACGTATCTATCACTAGAAATAATTTTGGGCTTATACGTGTACTGGTAGCTGCTAGATGACCGTGGGAATAATAGGGGATAGTAGCCCAGATCGCGGCGATCGCTCCTTTGAACGAATGGACGTCCTCTGAACGCTCCAGTCGTACACTTTCCCCTAGCTTAGATAGCCCTGAAAAAATTTGTACATCTGGTCTGGCTACCGGCTCGAATCAATATAAAAAGGAAGCGGTCGGCCTGTGATGAGCTAAAACCGATCGGGCGCTTGCAGCCACCGTGGGTCGCCGCGATCTCGCTGCGCTCCTTGGACGACTTGTCCGACGTGTTCCTCCGGTCACCCTCCGTACACCCCTTCGTACACTTTCATATTCCGGTACTAGACTTATATGCTGCATAGCTTTGCGCTCCAGCCAAAAATGGAGAAAAATACCGCAGACGTCAGCTCACACGCTCAATTGTCAAAGGACGACGCATCCAAAGCGCGCCTGCATCACGACGCGAGAGTCAACCCACCTTTTCGCAACTTACACCCCACCCTCTCAACCTAGAGTTTTCATATCTTACATGCATGCACTTAAAGACTGTACCGGTACGCTAGATTTTTTTACGAAGGAATAATCCCGCTGGGTGAGCTCCAATGTCGAATATTCAAAGGAGGGGTCGTTTTCAAAGGAGGGGTCAATGGGCCACACTCGATTGGTCACGATGCATGATGCATGACGCGACAAGACTCGCTTGACGCGTCACGGTAATCTCTTGTACTATCTTGTGGATATCACGCGCACCGGCTAAGCCCGGCTTTGAGCGACGTTCTTAAGTGCTCGTTTCTTTTGCCTGCAACACACGCTCGCTGTAGCAATACGCAATATGTGGCTGCTCGGGTACTCGAACATGATCATATGGCAGTGCGTAGCACTGGCGAAGGCGAATATCGCGAGAGGCGGGTTGGCGCTCCGTATATCGCAGCCATTGTTTACTCACACGAATCAAAACCCGCACGGAAACTTCGCCTGCCTACGCAACCACTTCACTGCCCTCTTATCATCCCTCAAGAGCGGCTCTAGCCTCTCAACGCAGGTCCGGTTATGCTTCTACACTCGTTGTCAGCCCCCTTCTCTCACATCTTTCAAACCACCAGTGATCAGCGTACCTTCAACCACTCGCGCTCCTCGCGACTCAACAACTTCTTAACGACCATCTTCGTCTGAATCGGTACACAAGTAAGCCGTTCAAAGCCCAACCAAACCGGACCATCGAACTCGTGCTTGGTGCGTACGGGCTGAACGACGAGCGCGCTTTCGAGGCGGACGCCGAAGTGACCCGTCTTATCTACAGATCAACTGTCAGCGGAATGGTTAAAGAGAGGATGTGAAGCGACACGACTTACAAAAGCCTGGTTCGTTAGTGATAACATGTCCAGGTACCAACTTGACCTCACTCGAGAACCCATGCGGACCCTCATGTACAGCCAAATAACTCCCAAACCCATGTCCAGTCCCATGTCCATAATTCAATCCATCTTGCCACATATTACGCCTCGCAAGCACATCCAACTGTCTACCACTGGTCCCACGTGGGAATATTGCGGAATCAATGGCGATGTGGCCTTGCAGGACTCGGGTGAAGGCTTCGGATTGTTCTGTGGAGGGACGACGGCCGAGGTGGATTGTGCGTGTGGTGTCGCAGGTGCCGTCGGAGTATTGGCCTCCGGAGTCGTTCAGGTAGGGGGTTGTGGTGGAGATGGGGAGAGCGGTGTCTTTTTCGGGGTGGTAGTGTGGTAGCGCTGCGAGAGGTTAAGACTGTTAGCGTTGTGCAGTGGTAAATGTGGGCAGATATATATGTACCGGCGTTAGGACCTGTCGAGCTGATATTCTCATATGCCAGCCCACGGAAGTTCTCTGCCTTACTCCGATACTCAGTCAACTTCTGCGCCGCACTCCACTCCGTAACCTACACACTATCATCAGTCTCGCTCTTCCACCCCCCCAAACAGATATAACATTGTCATTACCTTCTCGCCCTTGGCAACAACTTCCTCAAGCCACGCAAAGAACTGTACAAAGCAAGCTCCGTCACGCAGATACGCACGCCTAAAGCCTTTGACTTCGGTTTCGTTCTTGACGCCCTTCATGGACTCGATGATCGAGAATGTGGAAGTGTATCGGGATTCGGTTAGCGCGAGAGCGATTGCGTATGTCGCTGAGCTGCTGATGAGAATCTATGATAGGGCGTCAACACTGTCCACTGTGATATCTCGAGAAAGTGAGATGATGGTTCGCACCTTGTCGTCTCCCCATCCATGCTGGCGAAGGAAGTCCCATACGTCGTCATATCCGTGAACGGTAATTTCCAGGTTAGAGAGGTACTCCTTGATCTGTAAATTACCCATGAGCCATTGTAACTTCATCGAATGACTCATACGGCGCGTACCTCTTCTCCAAGTTGGTCAGGGTTGACGAAGAGGATCGTCTGTTCGAGTCCAATGAACAAGTACGAGAAGAAGACGGGGAAATACGGAACGTCGTCTCCGCGCAGGTTGAGAACATATGCTGTATAGAACACGTTTGGCAGAGACCCTACGAGCTTGACAGTTCGGAACGCACCGATGTTGCTTAGCCCGCTTTCCAGTAGACCGGCATGTCCTTGCTCCCTGACCCACTCACGCACATCGGCTAGCTTTTCCGATGCTTCGCGGCCTGAACGAGGTGCTGCTGTAAGGGATACAGCGCACTTTCGGCAAGAATGGGAACGCACCAGTAAACTCAAGTCCGTGGATTACGACAGGTTCGTTGCTTGGTGGAGGGCGGTCGTTGCCCCTGCAATTTGGATCAGCTTTGGCCAGCATGCTATTCGTCGGTGCACGCACCATGCAATATCCACGAAGTTCTGCTCTGGAAAGACCAATGTGCTATCCGTCTTAGCAAGTGCAGTCTGCAGCGCATTCGCGGTTACGAGCGCGACGGTACGGGCATCGATACCAACGCGAGACGAATGTGTGTACGCCTACGGTTGAATGTCAGCCTACCCGTTACATCAAGAAAGAGGTCCTGCGTACGGCGAGCCATGCAACGTAGTTGTACGGGCTATCTGGCGCACCGGCCGTGACGAGCGTCCAGTGTGAGAGATCGAGTTGGATGTTCGCTTGAGCCCAGTATCGGCTGTCGGTGACGAGGTAGGCGGTGTCGAGACCGATGATAGCTTGACCCGACGAGCCTGCATTGACATGGTAAGGTAAGGGGATAGGATATAGAGAAGGAGAAGCGCGTACCGGTGAAGCCGCTGATCCACTGCCGACGCTTGTCCGCCTCGGCAACATCCTCATTCTGGTGCGCATCCTCGCTCAACACGATACTAGACACCAGCGTCAGCCATGGACGAAGCCACAAAGTATATGAGACGTACTAGTAATCCAGCTTCTCCTCCTTCATCAACTCCCTAACCTTCGCCAACCGCTCCTCCGCGTCCTGGAACGCAAGCACCCCGCCCTTTCCCGCCACCTTCTCCGTGGCAGCACTAACAAGCGTATCCTCGCTATCCGTGCTCTTCTGCCTTGCCAATCCACCGTCAACATCCTCGTTGCCTTTACCGCGGAACGGTAGACGGAAAGAGGGTAGAGGTAAACAGAACGCCGACATGGTGCAAGTCAATGTTCGGGAGTGGTAAGCATGCTTCTCCGTCATATATGAACCAAGCGCATATCGCCAATTACTGCGACGGTGTCCCGCCTTATCATCCGGCGTTCACTCGCGGCACCGCGGGCCGCTGGCAACGAGGGGATGATCCCCGTCTTCACGCGGTTCTATCAGGATTCAGGCCCTTTGTGCACATGTGATGAATTGATAGTCTAGGGCCGTATTGAGGGACACATTATTATGAGGGAGATATCGAAAGGACTGCGTGTATTATCTGCAGTGGAAGTCGTAGTCAAGAGACCGAGTTGAGTTCCAGTTCGTGTGGCACTTTCATGCATCTCGCGTGGTTCGCGCGTGGCGGGCTCCGATCCGCGTTCCGTGGCAGCTGACGCGCCGACGCTTGACTTCGTACGCCCACCGCCTCTACACATCATCGACTATCATGGCGTCTGCAGGAGGTGCGCAACAGCTACTCTCAATTTATATTGATGCTGACATGGTGCAGGACCCGGGAAGCTGTCTCGCGAAGAGTACCGCCGGCAGAAGGACCTCGATGCCGCTCGTAAAGCCGGTACCGCGCCCTACGCTCTCGACGAAGAGGGCAAAGCCATAAACCCCCATATTCCTCGTGCGTCATCTCCCAATCTTAGATACCTAGTATACTGATTATTCCGTGCAGAATACATCTCTCAGGTCCCCTGGTACGCCGACACCGGCAAACCCACGCTCTCCCATCAGCGCAAGCCGGTAGAGGAGAAAGACCCCAACGCCATCAACGACTGGTATGACCGTGGCGCCCGAGGCACAACAGCCAAGAAATACCGTAAAGGCGCATGCGAGAACTGTGGCGCTTCAACGCATACCAAAAAAGACTGTCTCGAACGTCCACGGAAGAAAGGCGCGAAATTCACGAACAAGAATATAGCTCCGGACGAGATCGTACGTGATATAGAATTGGGATACGATGCGAAGAGGGATAGATGGAACGGGTACGATCCGAGTGAACATAAGAGGGTTTATGAGGAGTATGAGGCTATTGAGGCGGAAAGGACGAGACAGAGGGAAGAAGAGATTGACAATCAGACTACTACGGATTTGGCGGCTGTTAGGAAGGTGGCTAAGGCGGGCAAGGTTAAGGAGGAGGATCCGGATTTCGGGTCGAGTGAGGATGAGGATGCGGACGAGGATAAGTATGCGGATTCGGCGGACGCGGTGGGCCAGAAGATGGATACTAAGACGCGTATCACTGTTCGCAATCTGCGTATTCGCGAAGATACGGCGAAGTACCTTATCAATCTCGATCCCGAGAGCGCGTACTACGACCCCAAGACGCGTTCCATGCGCGAGAACCCGCTCAATAACGTTCCCCCAGAAGAGGTACGTCGCTCTATTCATCACATTCCGTTTCGTCTCACTCATATATAATCATAGGCTCGTTTCGCCGGAGACAACTTCCTCCGTTACTCAGGCGAAGCACCCGAAGTAGCCGCCATGCAAATCTACGCCTGGCAAGCCGAACAACGAGGCCACGACGTGCACTTGAACGCCAACCCCACCCAAGGCCAACTCTTACACAAACAACACAAAGCCACGAAGGAAGAAATGCGCGAAGAGAACAAGGGTTCGATTTTGGCGAAGTATGGTGGCGCGGAGTATTTGGAGGGTGTACCGAAGGAATTGTTGAGCGGGCAGACGGAGGAGTATGTTGAGTATTCGAGGACGGGACAGGTTGTTAGGGGACGGGAGAGGGTGTTGGTTAGGTCTAAGTACCCTGAGGATGGTATGTCCCTTTTGCTCTAACGTGCATACCTTATACCGTTGCTGATATGTATTGTGTAGTGTATATGAACAACCACACGGCCGTATGGGGATCATGGTACGACCGTGACACAGGCGTATGGGGCTACGCATGCTGTCACTCCTCCATCCACGCCTCCTACTGCACCGGTTCAGCCGGTATCGAAGCCGCCCGCCAATCAAGCGCTCAAGCTCTCCTAGCCCAATCCATGCCTCCTCCTCCCGTTCCCCCACCTACACACGACGAACGTAATGACAAAGGCAAAGCGCGTGCCGTCGACTTCGACTTTGACTCGGATAGTATTGCGGATGATAGGAAGAGAAAGGCGAGGGGTGATGAGGGTGATAGGTTCGCGAAGAAGAGTAGAGGGGACGATACGAAGGATGCGGCTAAGTTGGGTGTTTCGGAGGCGGAGCTTGAGGCGTATAGGATGAAGAGGCCTTCCATGGAGGATCCTATGGCTAACTATGTGGATTCTGAGGTTTGAGTGGGTTGCTATGTATTTTTCTTCAGTGTACTTCTATATCCTGCCACACTCTATGCAGTGACACGCACTTCCCGGACAATGACGCTCGATGCAGAGATAGCGTGGCCCTTGCGTGTCCTGCGGACAGTTCACCGGGCCGCGCGCTAATCGCATGTGTGCGCAGTCCAACCTTGAATTTGCCTCATTGCTGCTCTAAACATGACTCGTATGGGTATGATCCCTTTCAAACGCTCGGTTTCTGTAACTGCTGCTGATGAGGGCACCACTCGCCTTTTGTGCCAGGCGAGCCGGTATAAGTGGTCTCTCCGAGGAGACTGGCTCTTTGACTACTTCCCCGCCCTCAACCGTCTTCGCCTTTCGATATCTTCCGTGCGCCACCGTGATGCTCAAAGAATTTGCCATCGCTTTTGAGCAGAGCGTCAACGAGAGAGTGGACGCGCGCTTCGACGAGAAACTGTACCCAGTTTTCCGGGCACGTGTAGAGATGTTTCTACTCGATATCAGGGAAGATTTCGATGAGAGTATGAGGCGTAATAGGAAGGCGATGGACGAGACGGCTAAGAGTGCGTTTATGAGCACGCTTTGCACCGTAAAAATATGTCTTGACGTTCGTGCACGAGGTAGATATCAGCAAGCTTGGGCACACTTTCCAGGATGCGTTAAACTTGGATGCACAGGTGCAGGGTCTGAAGACCGGGTTGCGAGACGGTACGTGGATCCGCCCACTACCATGGTGTATTGAAGTCTCTGACGATTGATTGACAGAGATCAATAACGAGACTTTTCGCTGCAAGAACGTGAACGCAGCCTTGGTCGCGGGGCTCGGCGGCGTGCTCAAACGTGTCATGTCGGTTGAGAAGGCCCAAATGAAGCTACAGTCGCAACTGAACGAGGCGGTTGAGCATCGGGCGAAGGATGCGACTACGATATCCGATCTCAAAGTCGAGCTTGGTCGCGCGCTACAGTCCATCGCTACCATGAACACCGTCGCTGCGCGACGTGACAGCGCACTCAACACGATGAAGCTCGACGTCGCAGATGCTCTTCGGCGCGCAGAGAATGCCGAGCGTAAGGCGAACGTCCTGGACAGGCACGTGAAGCGTTGGCTAGATGAGGAGTTGCGGAAGAAGCGTGAGGCTGAAGAGATTGAACGGTTGAAGCGCGAGGCGGAGGAAGCACGCAGGCGTGCTAGAGAGGAAGCGGAGGCAGAAGAGGCGAGGAAAAAGGCTCAGGCGGAAGCTGAGGAGAGACGGCGTCAGGCTGAGGCGAAGGCGGCGAAGGACGCTGAGGAGGCGCGCTTGAAAGAGGAGGCTAGGAAGGCTGAGGAGGAGAGACAGCGGCGCGAGGCAGGGGCGGAAAGGGAGCGTACGCGGGCAAAGGAGGAACGCCGGGAGAAGGAGAGGAAGGAGAAGCTTCAGCAGGAGCTGCTTGCGCGCTGGAAGTTGTACGAAGCACCGCACTCTCGGGGTGAGCTCCGATTCGACAACATCGTATGGCCGGTCCTCGTCCAGCCACACGACCTCACCGGTCTTACGCGCGGCGCCATCGACTACTTCATACTATCGGACCTGCACTCGGAAGGTAAGTCTTGCAGGTCGCGACTCAACGACGCGTTGTTGCGGTGGCACTCGGACAAGTATGGCTTGATTGAGTCTCGCGTACTACCCGCAGAGCGCCCTCTCGTCAAACAGGCGTTCCACGAGATAACGATTCACCTGAACAATCTCAAATCTACGCTTCCTTGAACTTCGGCCCTTGTGTTTGATTGTCCCAATCATGGCTTTGATACTCGATATTGCTTATATAAATTATTCTGCGCCACGCGGTATATTCATACGCACCGCTCAATGCTCATGATTCACGCACATATACTTTTGTTGGCAAACGTCCATAGTACCTCCGTTTCAGCGTATCGGCTCCAGTATACGAGAATATTTACATGGCTGAGTGTCACGGGCAGAGAATCGGAGATGGTGGGGGTTCCTTGTGTGCACCGTCGAAACTTTGCCGGTGCGGCTTTCGGCTCGACTTCCGATCTCACGCGCCAGGCGCCGCGTCAGGCCGCGTCGCCCCCCTCACGCCTCTTCCTCTTCCTCATCATCCTGTTCTTGCTCTCCTCCTATATATCACGTAGAACCTCCTCTTGCTTACGGGCGCTTACATCTACTCGGGCTGAAAACCGATGTTGTCGCCGCCGTCAATGGATTTTACAACGGTTGTGCTGCCCGTGCCGCCATGTCTTCAAGTTCTGGATTTCGCTTTCATTCCAATGGCTTGCTCTCTACCATACCTTCTTGAAACGGGTCAACGTGCTCCCATAAATCACTTACACGTGCCTCTAGCCCGCAGTAAACGAAGTGGGCACTCATGGCTGGCACGGTAAAGAGTGTGTGAGCTCCTTAACAAGTCCTGTACGCAGCTGGTTGTCCGTTCGCCTCGTGCGCAGCGCTTAGTAAAGCATCCGACCTCTACGCCTCGTTGCCTTGCTGGTTTGACTCATATGGGTATGCATCCTTTGAGAGCCTCGGTCCCAGTTGGTGTGGTTGATGGAAGTGCCACATCGCTCTTTGTGCAAACCATAAAGAGCCGACATCGATACCGACTCGAAGATTCAGTATAAGGCGCATTCTTAACGAGCACCAGTCATTCACCCCCACAACCAGTCGAGCAATGTTTCGCCCCCGTTTTCCCGCCGTCACGACCGCGCTCAGCGGCTTGCGTCTACCCCAAATCTTCTCATATACCGCTCCGCCGGCAGCCTCGTGTTCTGAAGACGACCTGGCAGTAGACGTCGTTCAACCCAATGCTGATGTACAAGATGATGAGGCTTTTCACACACCTCTCGCAATACCCAGGGAGCTCCCCGATCTTCCTGAAGAACTTATTCCCTTCAACGGTGGCGTCTGGCAGGACTCGGATAGCGAAGACGACACACCCAGTATATCTCTGCGCGAGCTTATCGAGGACGCAGCCGGTGAAGCCATCCGCGAGAACAATGTCGTTCTTGAACGCGACCTCAACGTCAAGCTCGACGCGCGTTTCGACACTCTGCGTCCGCTCTTCGAGAAGTATACGCACAAGTTTCTGGGCGACATGCAGGGTGGGATTGACGTAACCTTCGAACGCATTCAGGAGATGATGGACAGGGCGACCGATAGTGCGTCTGTCCCGTTCCGCAATGTCAAAAGTGCTAACGCTCGTGTGTGTGCGGTAGAGGTCGACAAAGTGGCGCAAGGCGTTCATTCCGAGTTTTTCAGTAAAGAGCAGGCTCAGAACTTGAAGACTCGGTTGCGCAACGGTATGTGCTTTCTGTGAAGCGCTCTTTGGGCTCCGAAACTCATAGTGCATCCGCAGAGATCAACAACGAGACGCTTCGCAGCAAAAACGACAACGCGACTCTCCACGCAGCGTTCGATAGTGTGCTCAAACGCGTGACATCAGTCGAGAAGGCCCAGACGAAGCTGCAGACGCAATTGATCGAGGCAACTGAACAGCGAGCGAAAGACGCGACGACGATTTCCGACCTTAAAGCCGAGCTTGGGCGCACTCTCGCGTCGATCGCCACCATGAACATCGCTGCTTCACGTCGCGAAAGCATGCTCAACACAATGAAGCTCGATATTGGGGAGGCCGTTCGGCGCGCTGAGAAGGCTGAGCGGAAGGCGAATATTCTGGACGAGCACGTGAAACGTTGGCTGGACGAAGAACTCAGTAAGAAACGCGAGGCTGAAGCGGTGGAGCGAAAGAAGCGTGAGGCGGAGGAGAAGCGCAAGCGGGCGGAGGATGCGGTACGGTTGGAAGAGGAGAGGAAGAAGAGGGCAACCGAGGAGGCGGAGAGGAAACGACAGGAAGCTGAGAATGCGCGCTTGAGGGAGGAGGCGAGGAAAGCCGATGAAGAGGCGAGGAGAGCGGCAGCAGATAGGTCCAGGCGGGAGGCACAGGAGGAGAAGGAGCGTACACGCCAAGCGAGGACGCAGGAGGAGAAGGAGAAGCAAGAGAGTGCGCAACGTGAGAAGTTGAGGCAGGAGCGGAAGAGAGGCAACCACAATATACTCGACCGCTGGGCCCTGTACGAGGCCCCTCTCGCCGAGAATCTTACCTTTGACACCGTCGTATGGCCCGTCCTCATACCGCCCGTCGACGATACCGATCTCACCTTGGGTGCCATTTGGGAGTTCCTTTTCTCAGATATGCACTCGGAGGATAAGGACGACAAGCAGCGCTTGCGGGAGGCGTTCTTACGATGGCACGAGGACAAGCGCGTCAATGTCAGATCTCGCGTGCCAGAAGGAGAGAGAACTCGAATCGACAAGGCATTCCACACAATCTCGGTTCATCTGAATGATATAAAGGCGTGGTTGAGGTCTAGGTCTGAAGATAATGCTGCTTGATTGGTACTGTACATGATACACCTGCGATTCGTACTAGTTGTGTTAATTTGCAGGACTATGAGCCACGTAGTTTTTGACCTTTTGGCGAGTAATCACTTCGCACGCAATATAGAAGAGCTGGCGGATTGCGAACATATAACAAATGTGGAAGGCTGGTAGTGATCATGTTCCGAATCTAGTTTCCTCGTCGCCATTCAAGCGGCCGGCAACGTGCGTACATATCGGCCCGAGTGCCGACCTATCCGTTGCGAGAGCCAACGTCCACTGAACTTGCATCCCGCCATGTCATATCATGCCCACATCGACGCCGAGTGCTCTCTCCATTGCCCCTTATGCTTCACGTTTATATTCTCGATGCCATGCTCTGAACTAAGCTCCGAGGGTAAAGGTCGTTGTCCAAGTTTCTGGGTTCTCCGTCCACAGTGGTCTGAAGATCGATGCTCCATACGGCTTGCAATTGGGAACATCCACCCGACGTATGCATAGCCACGAGAAATAATTGAGCTGGCTGACTCATGTGTGCGTGAAATTTCCAAGGACTCAAGATTGAGTCCATACGTGTGGTTGTGGTCCGCCGTGCTACTTACCGTGGCCTGGTCTTTGCACAACCACATCAACCACAAAGCATACATAGTGACTCGAGCTTGATGGTATAAGAACTATCATCAGGATAAGTCACTCTACATCCACCCGACCATCGTTTTCCATCATGCCTACGTCCGACTTTTGGCGCATACCACCTATCTTCATCTTCGACGCTCTGCCTATTGCCTCATGTTCGGAAAACGGTTTCTCTGAAGACACCGTTCTTCCTGTTTGTGTCTCAGTCGGAGCTGAGAGCAACACTCCCTACGTCGCTCCGCCTGGCGCGGTTGCCGCCTCGACTGGAGAATCATATTGCCCCTTCTGGTGTTCCCCTTCTGCCGGATCGACAGATCTTGCACCGTCACTCTCTCCGTCTGTCTCGGAAGGATCTGACGGTGAGTACGACCCTGGAATGACATCTTTACGCGAGCTCATTGAAGAAGGCGCCGCAGAACTCGAGGCAGCACTCAAACGGATGTCTTCTATCGAGCTCGAACACCAAGAGCTACAGTCTCAACTCGATAAGGCTACCATGCAAGGGTCGAAGGATGCCGATGAGATAGCAGACCTCAAAGCCGAGCTCGGGCACGCACAAGAGTCGATCGCAGCCTTAACCGACGTCGCCGCCCGACGCGAGATTATGCTCAACACGTTGGAGCGCACCGCCTCCGAAAGCTTGGAGCGCGCGAACCTTGCCATGAGCAAGCTGAATGCCTTGGAGGATTATGTAGAGCGGTGGCTGGGCGAGGACATCCGCAAGAAGCAGGATGCTGAAGCGGCTGTGCGGAAGAAGCGCGAGGAGAAGGAGATGCGAAAGCGGGCGCAGGAAGCAGCGCGGTTGGAGAGGGAGAGGACTGAGAAGGAAGAGCAACGGACACGAGCTGAGTGGGAGATGTCCATGCTAGACCGCTGGGGACAGTATCAGGAGCCGGACTGTCAAGGCGAACTAACATTCGAGAACATCGTGTGGCCAGTACTCATCCCACCAGCCGATTTGTCCGGTATCACGGAGGATGCCATCGAGTGTTTTCTGTTCTCAGAGATACACTCGATGAACAGGAAGCGCCATCAACGCCTCAACGACGCGATTAAGCGATGGAACCCAACTCGATACGCTGCCCTGGAAGCTCGCGTAAAGCCGTGCGACCGGAATATTGTTGAGCAAGCATTTCACGCCATCACTATGCACCTCGGGGCCTTGAGAGATATGCGCGCCCAGAGCGCCGATGTTTAGCTAGCGTATGACCTATGATTCCTGTACTTATATGCGATTGTATCCCTACACTACTGCATACCCTTACGCTCCCTCCTATCATCCTATGTTTGGCTTGCCACTTGAGAGCGTAAAATGAGACAGCGAGCTTTGCGTAATGGTTGAGGTGGCGTAGTCTATACGGCCTGACTCATGTGAGAACAGACTGTCCTGGAGACTCGGTCCGTGCCTTTGAGGTCGTTGCTGCGTGTAGTTCAGCACAATGTAATACCATCGGTCCTTTGTGCCACCACCACAATGGTCCACTCGGCGGCGACCGAAGCTCTGCAGTATAAATGTACCTGTTAGGACGCTGTACCTGTGCATTCGCCGCTTCCACTTTACCCGCCCTCAAGCTTCCACAGACTCAAATACTGACCTGCACATGCTTCGGAAGATCAGCGCGAAAGAGGCGTGGGATGCTTACGTCAAGGCGCGCACTAACTTCAAAATACTGGAGCAGAAGACAAGGGAGGCGCGTTCCGAGGAGGAGAGACAAAAGGCCGCCGAAGAAGAACGGCAAGAGTGGTGGCGCTATCGCGAGGCGGATAAGGAGCTCGTGCGGGCACGGGCGCGGGAGAGCTATGCGCGAAGGCGACACGAAAAGTGGGAGAGGGAAAAGAAAGCTCAACGGGAGAAGCAGGAGCAATGTCATCGCGAGGAAGAAGCGCGAGCCCAACGCGAGAAGGAGGAACAAGCTCAACGTGCGAAGGACGTACAAGACCGACGCGAGAGGGAAGCGCGAGCCAAACGTGAGAGGGAAGAGAAAGCTCGGCGCGAGAGGCTGAACAAGCAAGCAGCGCAGAAGAGGCAGGACGAAGCCATGCTGAATCGCTGGGCGCAATATCAAACCACCATCGGCAGAGTCGGCACCAACCTCACCTTCAACTCCATCATATGGCCGGTGCTCATTCCACCCACCAACATCTCCGGCCTCACACTGGACGCTATACGCGCTTTCCTGCTCTCAGACTTGCACTCGCGAGGCAAAACCCCCAAGCAACGCCTCAACGACGCCCTACGACGTTGGCATTCGGATAAGCGCGCCGCTGTGATCAACGCTCTAGCGAACCCCGAAGATGAGCAGCTCATCGTGGACGCATTCCACCAGATCTCGATTCACCTCAACCATCTGAAATCCACGCTGTCATGAGCACTAAATTGTGTATCCGTGTTGATCGTGATTGTATTATACATGTTCCGTGCGCACTGTCGTAATCCCATTCACTCCTTCACGAAGAGATCCGTAAACTTGTCCGCTGGAAGAGCCGACAGCGACTTCAAGTCAGCGACGGTAGAGAGGATCCTGTATGCATCGTAAGTTCAAATATCCTCGCGCACAGCTGGCGAAATACATACTTCTCGCGACGGGCTGCGTCAAAGTGGTGGCCGATGTGCCTCTGGAACTTGGCCAACAACAGCGGCTTTCCCTCCTCCCTGCGACGCTTGTGGCCGACGGGGTACTCGACCTCAACCTCATCGAGCACCGTGCCGTCGTTAAGCTCGACGAGAAGAGCGTTACCGATGCTCCTCTTCTCCGGCTCATGGTAATCAACCGAGTAGTTCTTGTCCTCAACGCAGTAGATCTTCTCACGGAGCGCGTCAATGCGCGAATCTGATGCGCTCTCGTCGGTGTACGACTCGGACGTGAGCTCGCCGTGGATAAGCGGGTACGCGACCATGTAACTGATCGCATGATCACGGTCGGCAAAGTTGTCGAGCGGTCCCGCCTTGTCGATGATACGGATGGCGGCCTCCTGAGTACGAATGCGAACGCTCTTAATATCGTCGCTGGTCTTGCCCATGGCGCGCAGCTTCTCGTGAACGATATGCGCAGCCTCGACGGCCGTCTGCGCGTGGAACTCGGCCGGGTAAGAGATTTTGAAGAGAACGTTCTCCATCACGTACGAGCCGTACGGGCGCTGAAACTGGAAGGGCTTGCCCTTGAAGAGTACGTCGTAGAAGCCCCAGGTTTTGGCCGTCAACGCGGACGGCATGCCGCGCTCGCCCTTCTTGACGAGGTAGGCAATGTTCACGGCGCGAGAGCATGCATCGCCGGCGGCCCATGACTTGCGAGACATGGTGTTGGGCGCGTGGCGGTATGTGCGCAGAGACTGGCCGTCGACCCACGCCTGCGAGATAGCGTCAACGGTTTGCTCGCGGGTGAGGCCACTACAAACTGTGTCAGTATCCTGGCAGCATAGATATGGAAAGCAACATACAGCATCTTCGAGACGACCGCGGTGCTCGCAACCTTAACGAGCACAACGTGATCAAGACCGACGCGGTTGAACGAGTTCTCGAGCGCAAGGCAACCCTGGATCTCGTGCGCCTTGATCATGCCCTCAAGGACGTCCTTGACGGTAACATTTTGGCCGGTACGCGCCAGATGGTCCGCAACGGCAAGGATTGCACCGAGGTTGTCCGAAGGGTGACCCCATTCAGCCGCCAGCCAACAGTCGTTGAAGTCCAGCCAGCGGATGATCGTTCCGATGTTGAACGCACCGCGGATGGGGTCGAGCTGGTAGTTCGTCCCGGGAACCTTAGTACCTATGAAATATTGAGTGAGCTGAGTTCAGAAGTTCGAGAGCAGCCTTTGGTTTGACAATCAATCGCAAGTACGCGACCATGTGATTACTTCGGTTCACTGCATAGGCGAGTTCGTTAACGAGAGGTGCTTACCGTTTGGGACAATGGTGCCCTCTACGACAGGACCAAGAAGAGCCGTACAAGACGGGAAGCGCAAGCCTTCGAGCCCACAGCCAATTGTGTCAATCAGACAGAGCCGTGCCGTCTCCCAAGCGAGGTCGCTCTCAATCTTATAGTCGTGCACATAGTCGGCGATATCCTGGATGACCTGGTCCGGCTTCGGACGAGTAGTGCTTTCGCCGTAGTGAATGGACGACATTGAGCGTATCGATGCAGGGAGTCCGAAAGCACCGCGAGGCAAACGAAGCGGGGTGCGTTGAGACGATGGTTCGGTCGAAGTGACGAGACCCTGCGATGCGGTCGAGATAGAGCGTGCGGAAGTGGAGATGGCCGCAGATGACAAGCGAGAAGGAAGAGCTCGGCTCGACGCGCGCAACATGCTCATGCTGGTGCTGGTGGTCGTCGATGTAGAACCAACGTCGGCCGGCACACGATACCCGGGCACCCTCGGTCACCGTGCGTCAAATATTACCCCACACATCCCCACGGGGTGCCGTTCGCCACAAGTTCCCCGGGCTGATGTTGACTTCACACCACCATCTTATGTCCTGCGCGTAATTTCTATTCGTCCCTTCCTCATGCTTTCTCTAACGGCTATTGCTCATCGGAATCCGATTTAGAGCCTGCTCGACGTAGGCTTTGGACTACCTAGTGGACCTGTATGTACAAGCGGCAACCCAAAATGCAGTACACTCAGACTATTATGGACCCTTGGCAAATGTCTTCGTTCCTCTGATCTATCCGAGCTCCACGTGGGCTCTGAAAATCGTCGACGTCTACCTTCAGCCACCCTTCCGCCAGTAGCGTCTTCGGTTGTACGGCAGAAGCAGACAGCCACCGCGACCATCTCGATATAGCCCCGAGGTGCCCATTCGCCACAGATATCCTATCAACAGCCGGAGAAGTTGCACAACGGCAAATTTCCCATTCGAGCCATGACTGGGGCCGGAAGGTACACTTCGATCGCGCTAGCAAGGTTCCGCGGACTATGAAGGCTGCATACTCGTACCCGCTATACGTTACGTCCGATCGCAACTTCTCCGTCGCCGCTCTACCTGCAATCCCGTTGACGTGCCCGCTCAGTCCGAAGGCCGAATGGCTTGGGGCTGCCAGTCACTGACCAAAGTCGGGCACGACAAAAGCACTCGGTCTCTTGGAAATTGGATCACTCCTCTTACTATTGATTACAGGATGCAGTTGCGCGAAAAGTGTCCACGACCTCTAACCGTTGTGTTGAACGCTGTTGATCTTCTCGCTGTCGTCATAATATCTTGAGCTTGAGCTACATCCTCTAAACACACTTTAACTGCCCTGGTTCCTTGGCGTCAACGGATACAGCTGCGGATGTGCTGTTATGCCGTCCACAACCTTCGTATCTGCGCACATGGGACGGAATGCTAGCACGATCAACAAGTGGACGATCTGTGGGCAGGTCAGCTGGGCCTCCTGCATGCGAACGTGGGGGACCCGGAACGTAAGCCGCGCTTCCTAGAATCGAACCCACTCGTCGGCTCGTCACCATAAACGTCTACCACCCTGTACTTTCTCCGCCCCGATGAGCGGACCGGAACATCACGAGGGCCAAGTCCTGACCTTCTCCCGACACGCCACAGCAGGAAGCATTCAACCTCGACGTTGTAGCTCCACCCAACGAGCGCTTCTCAACGGTTGATGAAAGTTCATCAGTGCGGAAAGGATGGCCTATATAAACTAGAGGGCATGCCGTCTTTACAATTGGCCTTGTCTGCCTTTCCTTCCCTCCCGTTTGTATCATGGCACCTCCAGCGGGGACAACAGGTAAAGCCTGCGTTGCACTGAAGCGTCGTCGATCCCTTGCTCACCAGATACCTAGGAAGCGAACTTTCTTGGGGACGATGGGCGTACTCGTTTGGGCTTGTGACGTCTCTATTCTTCACTTGTGCGTTACTTTCGATCTATATCTGCATGACTGCGCCGAACTGACATAAATGTCGCAGGGGGATTCGCCTATGGTGTACGCTCGTTCGATGTAGCGATAACGGAGATGCAGGCTGATACCTTCCATAGCTCGTTGACGTCCTGAATGCTCACTTCCAGAACATCTTCGGCGTCACAAAGACGATGAGTACGCTCTTACAGCTTGCATACTTCGTACGTTCTCTCCGCCGGCCTCACTTGCCCGTCACCATACTTACTAACCCAATGACCTCAGGGCGCCTACCTCGTCTTTGCTCCAATCGCCGGTGTATTCATGAAACACTACGGGTACAAGAAAGGCATTCATCTTGGCCTAACGCTCTACTCCTTGGGCGCACTCTTCTTTTGGCCTTCCGCTGTCTACAAGAAGTATGGTGGCTTCGTGGGTTGCACCTTCGTTATCGGTTGCGGCCTGTCCTGCTTAGAGGTGACTCCTACGTTTTCGTTCACTCGCGCCCAGTTCTCATAACTCTTGTCAGGTCGCCGCTAACTCCTACATTGCGGTTCTCGGCACCCCCCGGTATGCTGCCATGCGCTTGAACTTCAGTCAGGCCTTCCAGGGGTTGGCGTCTTTCGCTGGTCCACTCATCGCGTCGAAGTACTTCTTCCGCGGCGCCAACGCGACTTCATTGGACACGGTTCAATGGTGCGTGTGCACATGACAAGTCCTATTCATTCAGCGATGCTAAATCCGTAATCTAGGGTCTATCTTGCCGTCGCTGGTCTAGGACTCATGTTGAATATCCTATTCTTGTGCGTTTCCCTCGGTCTTTATTCCGGTTCTCGTGATCAAGCTCACACACGCATACAGCTTCTGCTATCTCCCAGAGATTACGGAGGAAGCCCTGGAGCATGAGCTGGAGGAGAATGGTGTCGCACCCAAAGCCCAAGAGTCGTTCTGGAAGCAGTACCGCTGCATCTTCGGGTTTGTTGCACAGACGGCCTACGTTGGAGCGCAAGTTGGCGTCGCCTCGTTCGCGGTGAACTACCTTTCGGAGCATGGCGTTGGGATCAGTCAATCGACCGCCAGCTTGATGTACTCTTTCTGGTGCGTACCACTCATCTTGTGCGATCTACCTCAGCGGTGCTGACTTCAGATCTAGTCAACTCGACTTCACTGTCGGCCGTTTCGCCGGTGTCATCTTGCTCAAGTGGTTCGACCCTGCTCTCGTGCTCTCCTTCTTCGGCATCATGTGTTGCGTCTGGAGCATCTGCGTCGCCCTGCTTCCCGGCTGGGGCGGTGTGGCCACCCTTTACCTGCTCTTCTTCTTTGAGAGTATCTGCTACCCGACGATCTTCACGCTTGCCACGAAGAACCTCGGCGTGCACACCAAGCGCGGATCCGGCCTCATCGTCATGGGTGTCGGAGGTGGCGCTTGGTACCCGCCAGCGCAGGGATCCGTCGCCGACGGTGTTAGCACCGCGCGTTCGTATCTTGTGCGTCGAGCCCACATTTTTCAATCGCGCAAGCATCTCACGTATCTCTACAGGTACCTCTGTCAGGATTCGCCGCGATGTCAATTTACGCCATCTGGGTCACCGTCTCGCAAGCCATCAGCAGTCCTACCGGTTTCCAGTGGCGCAACATCGACGAGCTCGCCGTGACCCGCACGATGAACCGCTCTACGTGGCCCGACGGTCCTGTTCCAGGCGCCGCTATCGCCGGTAAGGACAGCATCTCCGACGAGAAGCGTTCCGAGAAGGGCTCTGTCGAGTATAAGGAGAACGCTGTTGCATAGGTTCGATGTTGTCCTAGACAGTTCACGATTCTTGTTGTATAAATAGTCACGAATACTTAAACGCCTGTAACCTTGTCATCGGCGATGATCGGTGGAGTGTCAGAGAAGCGGTCTCTGAATGAACCCGACGCACGGGAAGTCAATCGTGTCGTTGACGACGTGCGACAACTCTTCTCAGCTCTTCTCCTGCCCTCGTCCTCCCAATAGGATTACCTCGATGTTCCCAAGCGATGTCCATAAGGTTTAACGATACCGAGCACTGTGAACGAGTGCTTCTAAGTGCCTGGCAATCATCTCTGCAATCCCATCTTTTTTGACCGTATCCATTGCCGAGCCGCCGGTAGCGACGGCCGTCGGGAGCGAGATGACCGTGCGCGAGAGCATGCTGAATGCGGCTTCCTTCAAGCCTCTTCCTATCTCGGCTTTGAGCTACAGCAAAGTCCGTCGAGCTCGCCACCGAGCTCTATCTCGTACAGTGCGCTCCTGCTGCGCAGGCTGGGTAGCGCTTGTTTTCGTCTTCTAGTTCTCGATATCCTCTTGCCTTGGGTCCTGCTTACCAGGCGCCCTTGTACTCTGCTATACCCACTTCGCGGTGCTCTAATTCCCGCATTCCTTTCGCTATCCTCTAACAGCCCGCACCCACTGCTTTGCTCTGCTTTGCAATACACAACTTACAACACTATTTCCGGTCTTTTCTATCCACCATTCTTTCTCAGGAACTTCGGCCTAGATGGCATTCTTCAACATCACTTGTGCGTCGCAGCAGCCCGTTCGCGCGTAGCCGAGTGCTGACAGTTCTTCATCAACAGCTCAGGATAGCACTCCCCTCCTGACATACAGCCCGCCTGGCGCATGGCAAGATAGCCCCGCCGATGCCCTCTCCGCCGTGCGTAGTCCTACTCCCTAATCCGGCATCCCACGCTGACTGAGGTCCCCGTCCTCGCAGTCTTACAGCATGTCGTCGTGGCACGTCGCGAACGTCGCGGAGGCGTCGGCCTCGCTGACGTTCAACGGCACTGGCGCGTGGCTCTACGGTGCGAACCGTCCCGGTTATGGACAGTACAATGTCATTGTCGATGGGAACCAAGCCGTCACGGCGAGCGCGGCGGCTGACAAGGATACTTTTGGCGTTCTTCTGGGTGGTGCTGGCAACTTGACATACGGAGAGCATACGATTATGCTCGTCAACACCGGCTCCGGCCCGATCGACCTGGACCAGGTTATATTCGAGACGATGGTTGGTCAGGAAGGGTGCGTGATTGAATATGAACGTTGAGAGACAGTCTGATTAAGGAACATATGCAGCGATACGCTCTTTACAAAGACTATGGGTGCCGAAACGGACGGACTCACGTATACTGGCGCATGGACGAACAGCTCTGTCCTTGTGTTCACCGACGTTGGTGGCGCGCAGATGATGTGTAACTTCTCTGGAGACGCTGTCGCTATCATGGGTGCGACGTCCGTCGCATACGGTGACTATACCGTCGAAGTCGACGGCAACGTTCAGTCCATGAGCGCATCTGCCAATATGGGACAGGCTTTCGCACATGAAGAGGTGTGTATTGTTGTATACGGCATGCTCGTCACTTTAACTGACGTTCCTTCTATTCTAGTCTTTACTGGTGAGCCTTGATTGCATCAGTTGGCAAGAAGCATGTATTAACCAAGCTTCAGTATTTCTCGAATAACCTCGGCCCGGGGAATCATTCCCTGACGTTCACCGCAAACCCAGGACAGACGAGCAACACGGGGAAATATGTTGGCGTGACCAACGTCAACGTCTTCAGCTCGCTTGCCGGTGTCAACCAAGCCAACCTCAACCCGTAAGTTCTATTTGCAGGTGTCTGATGTGTACGATATGTACTGAAATCACTTAGTACGACTACGCAGCAGCAGGACCAGCCGTCAGCATCTAGTCTGTCAGTCCAGCCCACCCCGACGCTCGGCAACGTGGACATGAACAACAGCTCGCAGTCTTCTGCTCCGCCTTCGCCTATACACTTCGAGCAGCTCATCGGCGCGATAGCTGGTTTCATTGGCTTCTTCATCGTCTGCTCCTTTGCTTTCGTATTTTGGATCAGGCGCCGGCGCGTCAAGCGCGGAGACAGTGAGAAACTGCCGGAACCACCCATGAGTCCCAGGAGTTTCGTACAGCGCCCGCGCAGCGACGCGACGGGCGCCTTCGGCAAACCGACGATTTCACGCAAGGTGCTTGAGAGGGCGATGGAGCCTATGCCACCGCTTCCCGAGAATCCGTTCGAGGACCCGAACCCGATTCCAAACCCGTTCCGCGACCCGGAGAAGGACTCGGAGAGTATGCGTACCATGTCGAGCTCGTGGTCGTACCATGCACCAAAGGGCGGTGCCGAACGTACACGAGCCTCTCCTGCTCAATTGCCCTACGGGCAGTACAGACCCACGGGCCACAATCCGTCCGACTCCGCGTCGTCCGTCTCGTCGTCGTCGTCTACGGACGCTTTGCTCGGGCCATCGGCGGGGAGTTCTCGTGTAGGCGTAGCAGTGTGAGGGCAGGGTGTCATGTATTTACGGGAGCTTGTATGTAATTAGTCGGTGGCATGCAGTGAAAGACGCAGTGATGATGAGCAAAGCTCTCGACAGATGAACACGTCGGGGCAGGCCTCGGCGGCGCGTCGTCAGGGCGGGAGGCCTATGCGCGGTGATTGGCTGTGTGATTTGTACTTGACACGGCCGCGCGTGTGACACAGCCTTCACGATCGCTTCTTGCTCTTAACTGCCGCGCTGTGCGTGGTTCTCAATCCCTTGAGGTCCCCTCCTTTCCTTCGCTTGTAGCAAATTTGCGCGCTTTTCTGGTTGAGCAGGACTCTTCCACCTCTTTCGAACTTTCTCTACGCATCCTCGTCTTTCAACCGTTCGAGCAGGGCTCCCACCTAGTCAATCGTCCCCCATTCCATCCTTCGTCTTCTACAACTACCCTTCTCTCCCCGAGCCAACCACCCCCACCGAATAATCAACGATGGGCAAGCTTATCTGGCACGAGTACGCGCGCCTCGTCACCATCGCGGCGTCTTGCTGTGAGTTGTGGTTTCATTTATTTCTCACTGTCTACATATCCTGACGATATTCCCAGACACGCTTTGGGCTGCACTCTGGGCATTCGTCTACCGCAAGTTCTTCTGGGACTTTGTGAGCGGCACCCTCCGCAACCCAGGTGGTCTCCAGTACGTCCCGTTCGGGATCGCGGGTAATAATAGCCGGCGCTAATGATCGTTTCCAGGCCGGCCAACCACGACGGATTCTTCACGGTCCTTATCGTCAAAGCGCCCATCATCCCCATGTTGAACTTCATACTCGCGGCATGCATCATCGCCTTTGAGTATCCTGTTCCGTGGGTGAAGGGCAAGTCCATCCACCGTAGCTTCATCGTGCGCGTCATTGCGCTGTTGGCACAGGCTGTGATGGCCATTGTATGGTACCAAGTACGTCGCATCGCCTCGATTTGATGCCGTTTCGACAGCAGGCGCTGATCCCGTTACCCTTTCAGGGTACCAACGGTGCAATTTGGTCGCTCGCAGCAGCATTCTGCTGGGGTCGAGCCATGATGCTCGGGGAGGTGATGAAGGAAGCTAAGGATAACAAGGGACGCGGTGGGAAGGCATGATCGTGCCCACCGCCCCTCCGCTTCGTGCGGAAGCGAGGAGGCGCGCGGGCCTGGCGCCTGCTTTCTTACCATTCCGGTCTTTACTCTCGCGAGGGGGTTCGCCGGTTCGGGCCCTTTCTCTGCGATTCCCCACTTTACACCACCCTCTTCTCTACCTGCTCGTTTCTGCTCTCTTACCAGACAAAGCATTTCATAGCGCATTCTTGTATCCCTTTAGCGAAGGACTTGGAGGCCTTAGCGGCCGTCCTACGTCTCGGACAACTCTCCTTTCCTCTGGTGTTTGTTCGTTTCGTATACCCGACGTGCGTCGTCCGTAGGCGCCGTCATGATCATCGACAACTGTAGTCTCTTGTATTTCACGATCTTGCTTTTCATGTTTTCCTGCAATGCTATCGCGTCGATGATCACGTAACTGCTCCAAAGGGAGTGCGACCTGTGTGACCATGATACTGTGGGCTTGGGGGACTGCAGGATCACCCCACTTACGCTCTCCTACCCACGTATGGAGCATGCTTGACGCACCCTGACCTTGCACGACGGGGTACAGCTTTCTCAAACAGGATGTTGTGATTCAGCTATCTGCTTAGGCTTCTTGACAATGAATAGTAAGGCCACGCACGCCAAAATCGGTAGCAGGAGCGACAGGCCACAGAATGTGCGGATGACGACGTCCCTGGAACTGAA
Source organism: Peniophora sp. CONT (assembly GCA_001632445.1). NCBI lineage: Eukaryota > Fungi > Basidiomycota > Agaricomycetes > Russulales > Peniophoraceae > Peniophora > Peniophora sp. CONT. The sequence goes on along the minus strand of KV424491.1, from coordinate 27,508 downwards.
TCCCGCTACCAGTCCTCCTACGCATCAGATGTCAGTCTTCAGGTAACCACTTGAACCCGGCAGGTCTGACCTATGCCCGCCAGCCCGATGGTCAAAAGGACAAACAACAAGGGGCAAGCCAGGAACACGAGGGTTACCCAAATCCGAGCTCGAGTCGCCATCGCCACCTGGTAATTTACTTGAATGAAAGACTGGAGGCTTAGCCAGAAAAATGAGACATACTCTGATCTGCCATTCCCGTATAGCCCTCGATAGTCCAACTAAAACCGCGGACCCACATAATATACTCAGAAGCGATGTGGCAAGCGAGACCAAGAAGCAGATGTATGGTCCACGCAAGGTGTAATCGAAGATGTCGTCTCTCGGCGGGTTAGTCGTAATCAGTGTGGCAATAGACGCCAGGAGGAACCCAGACTGGGCGTTTGGATTAGCTTTGAATCATCAGGGACAACGGAGTTCAGTGCGCACGCTGATGTTAGAGGCCGAGACCATAGTCGACATCCGTTTAGTAGCCTCTACGTACTCATGCTCGTCGTCGATAGTGAGTGCGCGCCATGCGCGAGCCAGATCAGGACGTCCAGTGGCGACTAAACAAAGGATTTGAAAGACTCGATATAGGATCGGTCGCAAGCGAGGTGTGACATCTGGATACTCGTTCTGCCAATGTCGTGGCATAGGACGTAGGTGGCTGATCGTGAGCGAAGAAGCTGAAAGACTTGGGTAGATAGACGGAGCAGGTTGTGGCTCGTACGGTGTAGAATCTGTCATTGGAGGGACCGAGGGATGGGGATCCACGGATGTCTCTGGGTTGGGAAAGGGAATCCGGTGCGAAGGATGATGAGGCATCGCGGAGGTTGTGGTCATCGTGACAAATACAACCTCTTGGAGGTTGAATCGACACAGGTCCAATATATACCCTGCTGCGGGCTCGATCTGGGAAGATAGTATAGACGCACTGCCTCTACACCATAACACCTGAAGATATGGTTCCAGAATTCCGCTATCCCACCCCTCGGGCCTCGTGTCTAGCGGCAGTACTATTGCGACTGAGTCGAGGCCAACACCGATCTGGCATCACTCGTTAAGACCGTCGAGCATGTGCTCAGACTTGTCTGTGCAGTTCCCATTTCTATGACCACTGTAAAGAACGTCACAGTCAACGGAACATCCCAGAAGATGTAGATTTCGGCCAGCGTGCAGACGACGGGGCTTTGAAAGATCCCCACTGCGACGAGTAACCCTGGGAGTGAGAGCAAGTACAGGCTTTGGTACCCATGTACAGTACGGTGAAAGACCCTGAACTGGCGGTTAGGAGTGTAAGCGAAGACACGAGATAAGAGGTTAGGTGGCTCGAACTTTAGCTGTGCATAAACCGATGCAGGACGCGTTAGTGTCGGGGTTCGCACCACGTACTGACTGCACTACCGCTTCCAAGCCCAGCCAGTTTCGCCGGCGGATTCATAATTCTGACCTTCCCGACAAACCTGGGCCCAACCTTCAGAATGGTCGAGTTTGTTTGCCTTGCAATGTTCGTAGAGGAGAACATAGACTCAAGTGCAAACCATGCAGGATTGAGGAAGAGCAGTGTCCTGGTCATGGAGCATCGCCTATTCGGAAGCCAGGATGATCCACACCCCCACCAGCATCTTGAAAGCTAAGCCTCGACGAGCATGGGCGCAGACATACCAGTGCATATGTGGCATCGTGCAAAGTGCGGAAGCCTATGCTTCAGTCATGCGAACGGATGCCACTGCGTTTCGAGATACAGCAGGAGCGGGAGACGATATCACTGCGTTATCCGTCTTCACCCGTGTGTACCAGAGGTTCTCGTCAGGCTGGAGTACTTGACTGACGCGCAATGATGATGGTGCAGACTAAGCAGACGTCGTGGTACGTTCTCAAGCCAAGCAACGACCGAGCGCTTGCTGTCACACGCCTTCACACGCCTTCACAATATTCCTCCACGCTCTCAGTTGAGAAGCAGGGTGAATGATCTTGGCCTCGACGACCACTAGACTTGTACATAAAGTCGTCGTTGCGCGCTCAACGCATACTATCTCCTCGCATCGTATACCCACCCGACGACTACTCCAGCTTTCTGCGCGGCGAACCATGAGCACACCCGCCCACAGCGCCATCATCAAGGCCATCCCCGCCGCCTTCGATGCCGCGAAAGCGTCAGGAGATCTACTATTCTTCGACTCTGAGATCCGCCACCATACCGACTGCGACCTGAACGTGCGCACCTGTCCGGTGCCTTCATGCTTGAGCGCCTGTCGCTGATCTATCCGTCCTTGTTGTGCTTCGTGTTCGCGATGTGATGCGAATGACAGTTCCGCCTGACGCTCTGTCCCGCACTGCTGCACAAACCCACGCCATCATCGACGGAATCGGCGAAGGAAGAGAAGAAGAAGGATCCGTTTGCTCCGCCGTATGTCGAGAAGTTGCATGTAGGGGAGCTCACAGACGAGGTCGAGGGAGACGAGTATGTCGTACTGGTGCGTACATCTGTCAAAGATAGGCCTGTCAAGAGTCGATGCTGATGCGGTCTGTGTCTACTACAGTTGAACAAGTACTCTGTTGTACCACATCATTTCCTGCTCTGCACGAAAGGCAAGCCGCGATGATCTACACGTCCTGATGGGCGATCTGTCCATCTTCATCTAACGTCATACACTGCATAGACTTCCAGAGCCAAAATGCACCGCTTAATCCTTCGGATCTGGTGCAGGCTTACGCGCTGTTGTTGGCCGCCAACAAAGCCGGACAGAACTACTTTGCCTTCTACAACTGTTTGTTGTTTCAAGGGTGGATATGAGGTTGTGACTGATTCATTGGCGTCTAGGTGGTAAAGATAGCGGTGCCAGTCAGGCGCACAAGCATGTGCAGTTCATTCCTGCAGACGAGGATGGCCCTCCGATCGAGGAGCTCGCCAGCACGCATGATATCGACAAAGAAGGTGAGCAACGCCTATTTTTTCTGGATACGTCGCATAGATTAACAAGGGTTCAATAGACAAGGCTTTTGCGCTACCTAGCCTGCCCTTCGCGCACCATATCCGCCGTCTTGAACTATCCCCGCGCTCCTCGCACGACGCAATGGATCGCGTCTTGACCGGGGCATACGTCTCCCTGCTCGACCTCGTTATCTCGACCATTCGCGCAGCGCCTGACCATCCGGGTGGCACTCCGTCGTACAACGTCGTGCTCACGCGCCGACATCTCATCCTCGTACCGCGGTCGAAGGAAAACGGCGTGCTGTCGAAGACGGGCGAGGAGCTGTCAATAAACGCGCTTGGCTTCGCTGGGATGTTGTTGGTCAAGTGCGAGGAGGAGATGAACGCTGTGATTGAGGAGGGCCCGGCGAAGATATTGGCGAGTGTCGCGTGCAAGAGCGTTCATGAAGAGCAGGTTAAGGGTGGTCCGGAACTGGATGGGGATATGGAGACGAATTGAACAAAGTGGTGGTGGTATACCATAGATGTTGTATATCCTGCGCTTGTGTAGATATTCTCCCAGGCTTCGGTGGCAGATTGCTGTATACCGTATACACGATGAATATCATTACAGGTGTCGATCCGACCGAGTGTGAGATCTTTTTGAATGCTACTGGATGTATCCTCCCTCCAACCCGCTTATTCACACCGTTACTGTCGGTATACCCGAGTTAGTGATTGCAAGAACAATAAGGGACAACAAGGGCTGCCTGAGGACGCTTGGCATGCCTAACGTCCGCAGCTTTGAGCTTCAAGAAAGTCGCAACTGCGCCTGCCAACAAGTCAAGAGGACAACGAAAAGAAGGGCTGGCACCCCATCATCCAGGTATGGACGTTCCTGGCAGTCCTTGTCGCGTACCCAGCCACGCGTTTATCACGGGACCGCGTTCTACGCCATTCACAGAGCACGTCCGAGCGTTTGTGCTCTTGTCTTCCCACCGCGACGAGCATGGATCGCGCGTCGCATCTATCCCTCATTCTGGACCTGTCGCCATCTCAGTGGCAACTCTCAGGCGAACCTCCAGGCAATCAGACGCCACTGACGCTCTCCACCTTCCTCTCGCACGTCCTGACTTTTGTTAACTCGCATGTGGCGTCTAAGCCGGAAAACACGCTGTCCGTGTTTGGAGCATTTCCAGGAAAGAGGTATGCGATGCGCCTCACAGACCTCTTGTCAGAGCTGGAGCTTTGGATAGCGTACTACTTCACTCGAGCGACGATGCGCATGCAACGGATACGGACGTTGCGGGGGATCCTAACTCCTACCGACCGTTCAAACTCGTCGACTCAGTCATTGCGCGAGGAATAGAGCGAGAGTTGGAGGGGTACGATATGGATGATAATGAGCGTGCGCGTCTTCGCTAGGCTGCGCTTGGCTCAACAGCTCAAAGACCTGAAGCATCTGTCGCGCTCGTTGGCGCGCTCACGAAAGCTCTCTGTCGTGCGTTAATACTCTGTCAGACCGCAGCGACTTTATGGACTGATATGGGTGCCACAGATATCAATCGAATACTTCACCACCCTCACAAAGCTGGCGCCAATCCTGAGGATCCAGACAGTATACCAGAACCGCGTATCCTCGTCCTGTCTGTCTCACCCGACCTTTCTGCATCCTATATTCCCATCATGAACTCTATTTTCTCCGCTCAGAAGATGGCAAGTGCACTGTCACGCTTGCTTTCCTTGCCATTGGATACTCACACATGTTTGACCAGAAAGTAGTGATTGACGTCTGCAAGATCTTCGGACCGGATACTGTCTTTCTGCAGCAAGTAGCGCATTTGACAGGCGGGTCCTACATCTATCTTGAACACCGCAACGCCTTGCTTCAACATCTGATTGTACATTCTGGCATTTTCAGATACCACTGCATGAGCCTAACATGTGCCACAGATGTCCTTCCTGCCGCCACCGTCAATGCGAGAATTCATCGCAGTGCCAAAACAAGACAAAGTCGATTTCCGCGCAGCGTGTTTTTGCCACAAGACGATAGTCGAAATCGCCTTCATATGCTCTGTGTGTCTGTCCAGTACGTCGCATTTGTTTCACATTCGGGGTCTCTCCACTCATACCGCTTAGTTTTCTGCAAGCCGATACCTGTCTGCTCTACGTGCAAGCAAGTCGCTTCTATGAAGCTCCTCGAATGATATCTGACCTCATTTTTAGAACAAGATTTCCCATTCAGTCACTGCAGCGTTTACGAGCTTCAGTACCGCCCGAGAAAACACCAACTGGGACGCCCAACGGTAACGTTACGCCTCGGACGAACGGTAGCACACCAGGCACCCCACGTCCACAGTCGATCTCCGCCAACTTGCGGTAACGCACCCTTGCACCTACTGGGAGTTTGAAGTCACACGCAGAGGAAGGTTAGGCGATCAACAGCATTTGTATCTAACGTATAGAACTATGAATACAGGGGGTGGGGGGAATAATATCATCCGCAGGTATTGCGCGAACGAAGCTACTTTGATACACAAAAAATGGTAGGGCAGTCCAGTCCGTGCGATTGAACAGGGCAGGCGACCAATAGCAACAAAGAAAATCCGACACAGAACAGACGGGGTGCCAAGGGCGAGAGGTAAGCTAAGGAGCGGCGAGCGACGGCGCAGTATAGGGAGACAGCAAGATGCGGGGTCGAGTAGGTGCGAACGGGTGCGGAATGAGCGGTGAGTTGGGGAGATATTGGCAGGCGGTCTAGGGCGCGCACTGCGCGCTGACGATGTGTGGCAACGCTCAAGACGAAGCGTCGCTGGGTGTGGCGGTGGCGGGAGGCGAAGGTAGCGGGCCGGGTTTTGCGGTGATGTACGCAGCGCCGAAACGGCCACCCTGCCCGCCGACGTCAAGAGGCGACGACGAGCTGGAGGGTACGCATGGCATGTGGATTGCACCGCGAGAGTGGAATGCCTGCATGGCAGTGCGCCCGTGCGCGTGCGCCGCTGACATAACGCTGTTCGGCGTGCTGGAGCGCTCGGCGAAGAGCGAAGATGGAAGCCGCGGCGTTGAGATCGACGGCGGTGTGGGAAGGGCGGGAGGCGCAGATGTAGATGCGGGGACAGCGACGTCGACGTCCATCGACGCAGAGTCCTTCGCATTCCGCTCGGGGGATGATGATGTCTGCTTAGCGTTGGCTTGAGCCTGAGCTTGAGCCTGAGCATGGGCGTGTGCCCGACGTTGAGCTTCCTGCATCTGCTCGCGACGCCTAGCGCGGAGGTACGCCTCCGTCGCTCGCTGCTTCATGGAGATATCGTCTGACATAGGGTCCACAACAGGCGGAAGCTTATGCGTGTTGCCCTCAGCATCCGTAAACGACACGTTGAAGTCGTACAGCTTGCGACGGTCAGCGTCTGTGACGAGGCTCATGGTCCGGACGAGATACTTCGACTTGTGGTCGTCGACAAGCACCCGGGCCTCTCCATCTACGGGCTCGTCACTGTCGAAGAGCCATTGCTGACGTCGACGGCGTAACGCTTCAGGGTCTTCATCCATAGCGTTTTCGCCGTCTGCAGCGTCTGCAGAAGAGGAGCGTCGCGGCAGCTTGAACAAGTTGTCGTCCTCCCTCGACTGGTGGTAACGATGCGGAGAAGCGCGCCGGTCGACGCGCCTGAGGCCGCCTCGCCCACGTCGAGTGCGCACGGCTCGGTAATGGAACGAGTCTTCGTCGCGTTCTGAACCGGGCAACTCCGCGTTCAAAGGTTTGAGGACCGTGTGGAAGGCGCGGTCGGGCGTGGGCCGATACGTTGACCTGAACGAGTCCTGCGTAAGGTTAGTAATCTGTTCTCCCTCAGTAATCTTCTTCTATCACTAACATCGTCAAAGGCATCGTCCATGTCGGAGTCCCGAGCGTCCTTCTCAAGCTCGTCCTCGAGCGTCTTGGCGAGCCTATAACGCTCCTGGGGGTGCATCACAGACGGGACCTTGTCGGGTCTTGTCGCAGATACGGGTGTCGGCGGTACCGCGGCATTGCGAGAAGCCTTAGACGGCCGGCCAGGGCGACGAGGTCCAGCATCATCTTCGGTCGCCACCTGCAACTTGGCCTTCTTACGAGGGGTCGGATCCTTGTCGAAGAATAGGTCATTGTCCTTCGCTTCCGCGAGTGACGGGTTGGCGCGCAAAAGATCGGCGAAGTTCTTCCGTGCGTTGAAAACGACCTGGTTGGCACGATTTTGCTCCAGCTTCAGAGTCTCGCGTCGAGACAGCGCGTGGGCCATCTCCGCACACGTCGCGAGCTCGCCCTTCAAACGCTGCAGACGGTCCGTCGCGATGGTGTTGGCAGTCGAGTGGCGCGTCTTGCGAACGGCCTTGACCTCCCGCCTCCTGAAGCAAACGTAGGACTCATTCTTGACGTCTGATTCGTCGTACTAGGTGCGAAGTCAGTATATCGATATCATTTTGATGAGACAAGGCTTACATTCAGAGCAGGAATGATACGCAGTCCCTTGCGGCAGTTGCGTCGCTCCTTCCAGTAGGGGTAAATTGCCGACGCGAGAGACGTCATGCGTGCAGGTGGAGGCACCCAAATCGGCACCTTGAAGGACGAGAATATATCCGGCGGCAACTCGTTAGCGAAGACGTTCAAGTAGTCGCTAAAGGGCGGGTAGGCCTGGTCCTGCACATACGTTGAGCATTCGGTTCATGTGATGACTATAGGCAACCTACATGATGCAGCAACGGCGCCTTTTGCTCCGTGACGAGTTCCAGCACGCCCATAACGAGCTCAAACTCGTCGTACGATGCGGGAAAAGCTCGCGGCGGCTCAGCGGACTCGCGCATGCTACCACGGCGAGATGCACGCGGAGCAGCGCTAACCGGCGTTAATGGGAGTGTACTGGCCAGCTTATTCTGAGCGTCGAGCCATTCTTGATCTTGCTCGTCCATATAGTAAGTGAACCCGCCATTGAGACCCGCCTCGACACACTCCTCGACCACGCTGGAAACTTTAACATATGAATGCGGATCTGTCCAGCGTTCTACGGGGTAATGCTGCTCATAACTGTCCACGGTACCCGCATGGTCGGGAATGGGAATGACAAGCTCAGGAACGGGGAGCGCTGATTTAACGGAGCTCTCCGCGCCCGGCACCTGAGCCTGCTGTTTCTGCGCGGCCGAGAGAACAGCCTGGAGATGATGCTCCTGTAAAGCGAAGACAGAAATAAAGGCTTAGTCAGCAAACCGCGGTTTGAGTCTCCCACGCCAGCAGCCAATGAAAACGCGCCTCGAGGTACGTCCAACACGGGGCGACAGGGAGCGGCGGCGGCAAGGAAGCTGCTCACCTTGGCGTCCTCTACGTCCACGCCGGCCGTAGACACGTCCGCCCTCACCACCTCGTCGTCGCGGGACTCCTGAAGATCATCGAGGGGTTGCCGCGTGACGCGAAGGCGCGTCTTGTTGGTGATGCGCACACGGTGGCGCGATGAGGCTTTCGTGGCGGCCAAGGTCATAAAATCGTAAAATCGGTTTAGGTAGAAAAGAAAGTAGAAAAATCGGAGGAGGGGATCGTTGGGGGTTGGGCTGGCGTCGCTGCTGTCGGTGGCCCGCAATTGCAGAACAACAGAGTCACCACGCGGGCCGAGCGCGGGGATTGCCGGATTTGATGGCCTCTGTTCAGGGCGAGACTTTCGGTGGCTCGGCAAACAGATGCGGAGTATGTGGGTTTCGCGATAAGGATACGGTAGGCAAGTGAGAAGATGTAGAGATACGAAGGAGGTCTCGGTGGGGATAAGAGGATGGAGGTAGGAGGCAAGCAAGGTGGTTGAAAGATTTGGGCGCTATTGTCACTCTGACTGGGTGGTTACTATGTTTTCTCGTTGCAATCCAACGCCTTTGCTGGCCGTCGCATGTTTGATGGTTTGTGCGCAGCCGAAGAGCGCAGGGCGGAGACAAGTGTCGATGCCATGGCATGAAGGGCGACTTTGCATGAACGGGGAACAATGGTGTCCTCGATAAATTGGGCTGGACTGTCCTTGTTCACCCACAGGCATACAATGAATCTATGTGGCGAAGGTTGTCAATAGTAATGAGTATCGGAAAATGCTCAGAGCGACTTAGCTGGCTCCAAGAAGTGGGCCTTGCAACAATATAAAGTTCAGGTGCCACAACTCTTCGTTATCATGTAGCCTGAGCCTACACAACAAGCGTCGCACATGCATCATTCGATGGCAGTCGAATGTAGTGGTATATCCATGCACTGATGAGCTATCCATGCTCGGGCGGTCGGTTTGTGGGAAGCAGCGGGACAACTATCCCGAGTAATGTTGCGTGGCTGGCGTAGCTGTGCGTATGGCCGGGAGCCAGCCAATGCTGGGGTAACGTGCAAATGTACCAGCCGTGCGATGGCTCTGTCACGGTGTGTCCTGGACAGACAAGCGCACACAATGGTGGGCATGGGACGGCACACTTTCAAGCTCATTAGCCTGCGGCACGCCGATCAAAGAGAACTTGAATAGCAGCCTCGGGCACATGGTTCATTTGAGTATCTTGAAAGAGGTTCGTAACACATAGTGCTTAACGTCCACGGTCAGTGATTGCTCGCTGCGAGAGGACTAGCTACGTACCTATGATCCGCCATACTGTCTGCTTTCCAATCCCCAACGTGATTTCCCCTCAAGAATATAGCGGTTCTCGGCAAAGAGATCGCATCCTACGAAGTATGTCAGCGTTGTGATACGATGCGTAGATGAGCCCGAAAGGTGCGACGGTAGATAGGCCGGAGCGATGCGGGAGCCTGACGGCGGGTGCGTATTGTACTCACCTCGTACACTCTCCTACTCCGATACAGAAATTCATAATCAGAAAGCAGAAGATAGAACGGAGTGTGCACTCTCGTAGAAACACACGGTTCACGTCTGTCGAACAGCTCGAACGCAAGACCTCAACCTGTCGATCCCGAAGGCAACATAGGGTATAGCAATTGAGTACGATGCATAGTTCTGAGCGCAGAGATGGGAGGTACAGGCTAGCATACGTCTCTTGCAAGGTTGAGGGTGAGCATGAGCTCTCCCGAGAACAGTGGTGGTAGGAGCTGGGAGGCATCGGGAGACCTGCAGCGCCTTACCGTGAGGTCGGCAACACCGGCCCGGCCTCCTTGCAGTGGCCAATCATTGAATCAAGCTCGTTCAAGGCATTCATGTACGTCGGTGGTAGATGCATTCTGTAGTGCCCATGCATTCTAGCATCACTTTGTGAGGGCTTGTGTATCTCAAAGCAGAGTCAGGTCTAACGACATCTAATATGAAAGTAGGTTACGCGCGCCTGCGGAGGCCAACCTGAAATAGTACAGATACGTTTATTGAGAGCAGTAGATAGCATGATGTATAGCGAGGAAGCGGAACAAAGCGAAAATGGGCGCAGGAATCGAGCATCAAGGATCTGGTCACAGAGACCTGGGAGCAAATGCCCGTCTATGTTGGAAGCTGGGTAATGTAAAGCGGCGGCTTGTCCGGGTCACCGTGCATATGCCCATTGTTGCGCAGGACCAAAGCCTTTGACACGATTTAGCGTTTCATTCGATATGAAGTACGACAAGATGTGCACCTTGGGCTTGGGTTGAGTGGATGTCGCATACGCTATGGCCATGGAAGGAGCGGTAAAGGCACAGTAAAGTCGACCCCTGGGCTGTCCGTCTTCCCCTATTTCTTTGTGCAGTATCAGCACGCCTGCATCTGGTCTTGCTTCTCCGCGCATTCTCCACCTCCCTGAGATAGAATGTGAGTCCTTCGCCTCTGCTAGAATGTATGCATGCGTACGATAGAACCTATCCACCAGCACTTTCTGTAGAATGTCGAGGACGTCGACGTCCTCACCGCCATCCTCGATAGCCTCGGCAATGGTGCGCGCCAGTGCACTCTTGATGATGAGTTCTCCTTGGCCTGATACACTAATGGCTACTCGCTCGTCTGCCCAGATACCTGCGCCGTATATCGCAGCCTGATCCGTCAGCAGGTGACATTGGGTGATGACATGCAGCTTACCTCGCCGATGCGGCCAGGAGACTTGAGAAGTAACCCGCCGCTGAACGGTTGCACATTAGTCACGAAGGAGCAGTAGGACTCAGTACGTACCTAGATACACCCGCCGCCAATGACGGTATGTCGCCGAAACCGCATGCAACAGCGCCAACTGTATCCTGTCGCGCAGCCAACGCATCGCTGACTTCTCTTCCGCCCTCTCCCTCCGATCCCTTTCTCAGACTCTCCTCCCATCTTTCCTTCCAGTACCCCCAATCCTTCTTGGCTCCTTCAGAAATCATAGCCTCCTCCGAACATTCCTCTACGCCGTGTTCCATAGCCAACTTATGAGCACCCTCCCCCACTAGTAGTACCGGAGGCACTCTTCCAAGCATATCCCCTTGTTGGCTGTGTTCCAGTACAGCCCGAGCTGCGTCGCTCGGGCGAGGTACACCTTTGAGAGCACCCACAGCACCGAATGCGCCCGTCTCGCCGCACATGAGGGATGCATCGCATTCAACTCTCCCATCGAGAGTAAGATTCGAGCCAACGCCTGCGTTTAGCTGTGGTGCAGCTTCTAATGCGGCGAGTGCAGTACAGACGGCAGAGAGCGCATTTGTATGGGGTGGCGAAGCCAGGGAAGCGCGCAATGAAGCTTTGGTCGCGGAGTCGAGTTCGGTTGGGTGGACACCGGCGCCAGCATGAGCAGCAATCACATAGAAAGAAACCTGCTGAGTAGCCGATGTAGTACTGTCGATGGGCTCTATCTTTGGAGTTACGAGCGCGGGTTTGGCAATGGCGGCAGGTCCCGCGTCTGGGACGGGAAGCAGCGCAGGCTCAGCGTCCTCCGGTTCAAGCTTGACGGTTCCCATTGTCGTCCGAGCCTGTGATGAAGAAGCAGGAGCTGTCGTGAGCTGTAGTAATGGGAGGGAGGGCAGCACAGGCTCATCGTCTGGCTCCATCTTGACAGAAACTTTGCGTTCGGCTTTCGCTTGGAAGGGCAGAGTAGTCTGACCTGGTACCTTGCCAGTCTCTAGCAGAGGAATCGTATCATGTCGGTTCGCGGGAGGGCGTAAGGCACCCGATAGCTGGTTATCATGTGTGTTTAAGCTCCCGGAAACCGGTAAGAATGGCAGAGACGCTGGCACAAACGGGCCAGGTGGAGGTAAACGTGCTCGAGCCAGCATCTCGGGTGTGATAATCATAGGTTCGTTTACAGTGGTGTCCGCACTATCCCGGCCTACTCCTGTGCCGTCTCCTGGTTTGTACGGCTTCGGGCGAAAGGGAAGGGAAACAGGAATGAATGGGCCGGGTACATAGCGCGTTGGGAGTGAGGTGCTCGCGGTCGCAGCTGCATCGGAAGAGGAGAAGAATTTGAACAGGTCGCTTTGCTGTTTTTCCTTAGACCGCTTCACTGGGGGTTCGTTTCCAAGAGTTCCGTCTGCTGTACGCTTGGGGACAGACATGGCATAGAGAGAAACTCGAATTACACGCGAGGTGATGGACGCGAAACAAACCGCAACAGCACGCGTCGCGCTCGACGCGTCGTGTCACACTTTCCTTCTCACCACCATGGTCCTCGGAGATATGCCAAAATACCATCTCAATCTCGTTGTTCCCGACCACTTACCTCATTCCAACCACGGTAATCTAGGATCACATGATGATCCGACAGCAATTGCGGCTAGGCCAAGTCCGCCCAGTACTAAGACGAGGAACCAGACTAGGTCTCCATACCACGACCACACAATTGTCTGAGCATTAGCCTCTTTGCGCGCGCTGTCCGTTCTTTCTATGGCAAAGCGTGTCAAGTCCAAGCTAACGACTGGCTCTTAATTGCCTACCCTATTGTCTCTTCATGAGGATTCCAACCTTTTCCTCTTCGCCTCCGACGCTTGGGCTTTCATAAAAGCACGGCACGAGTTTAGCCCCTCTGGTTGCGCCATGTTCCCTCCCGCTATCACGCACCCTCTGGCTCTTGCATCCTCGAACTATCATCCCGCTGCGCGGGCATTTCAGCTGGCATTTGAGGCTGCTCGAGAGCCTGTACGTTTTGCAGTGCGTACGTCAAGATGCCTCATCTCGGCTTTGTCCATACCTTCACCGATCAACTCTCAATCTACCAGTGCACACGTTCAAGATATGGGAATGGGAGCTAAATGGCACATATCCTCCGAAGGATGCGCTGCATAGTGTATACACGCGCGCTCCCGGTGACCTCAGGGAGGCCGTAGGTGCGATCTCTCACTCTCCCCTTCGCTTTGAACATCACCTCACCTCATGCGACAGACTACATCATACGCTGGGATAGCGTCTCTTGGTTGCGCAACATCCATGACCTGAAATGCCAGGAAGACTCGCGAAGAGCGGCGGCCGATTCGTACGAGGAGATGCTGTCGATGGACGACCATTGCATGGGATGGGATTCGGTGCGTTGCTCTATGCTATCATCCTTGACGACTCTCTCAACCGATCTAGAATCAGCGCCGACGTTCATACTCACCATCTCGACCAGCAAGCTCACTCAGTCGGATGCTCAAATCGAAGACCTCGTGCTGGCGTACCAGGGTGTTCCGGCGAATCTCCAAGCTCTTGCCAGTATCATGAACCTCACGTATGCGTGAGGCTCGGACGGGGCGTCGCAATGGTGCGCGTTGGTACACTAAGGGCTACATGGCATACGCCTTCCGAGTCAACAGTCCTCATTCCTGACCTTTCCATATACATGTCTATATGTTATGCACTCTTCTATGGTCTCCAAATGGGGTTCAGTACGAGAGCGCCGATGCTGTACGATGGCGCGCGACCATCGCCCTTCGAAGCAAGATTACGATTCTCCGACAACACCGTGGTATCTCGGCGAGTACCGTGACGTTCCCTTGACAACGTATACAGTACAGTTGCGGTAGTGTATTACATGCCTTGTGTTGTTCCATATAACAAAAGGCGTCATCCCACGTTTACTTCAGAACAAGGTCTTGACTTCCCACTCGAGAGAGCCTTTGTTCCCAGACGGGGCCAACTGCTTGTCGCTACCTCTCCGCTCGTTTCCTTGTTCAGGTAGACTTATATCTTCCACGATTGCTCACCCTGCTTCTCCAAACGATCTCCAACCCACGACTTCCACGACTACGAATCTACACGAACGCCCTGACATGGATACCCCGCCGCACGCACCAGAACTTGGACTCGCGGACTTGCCTCCATACGCTGATGAACAACATGGTGATGATGCACACCTCGGACCGTACCCGGTAAGCCGCCGTTCCATCTGAGGCTGTAACAGTACTGTAGCTTACCCTCGCGCTGTCTAGCTCGCATTAGTGGCCATCCAAGCCGCCCTGACCGCTATCCAATACGAAGAACATCAGCTATTGGACGATCCTCGATCCGAACGCTGTCTGCAGGATCTTGATGATGCCCTCGGCGCTTTCATGGCTTATCACTACCCGCCCGAGCCATCGATTTCTACCCCAGTCGTCCATCAAGCCGTCTTTACACCTCAAAATCAAGCTGCGCCACTGCCAGGTTCTCCGGAACCGTGGAACCATCCTGTACCAGTTAATGACGGCCCAGGCTTTGAGGCAGAGGGTGCTGAGGGTGCCCCACCCGTGCCGATGGATAACATCACGCCGCCACAGGTCGGAATGGCAGCACTCCCTGACGACTTCGACGATGCACCTTCAGAAGCATCTTCCGCGCACGAAGAGGACTCTCAACATGAAGGCGAGGCTCCCGACGATGATCAGCTGGCCGTGCAAGATCCTCCTGTCGCTGCCGTTCCCATCGATCAACCCGAAGAAGTAGCTCCTGCAGCGGTAGACGAGCCTGCGGCTTCGCAAGATGCATCTTCAAACGGCGTAGCCGGAGACGTACCTGGTGCTACATCACCTATCGATCCTTCAGTGACCCTCTTCACAATTCCTGGCGTGCCTCGACTTGCGCCGTATGCTGCACTACCCTCTACCTTGCCAGTCAGCTCCAGCATTGCTGGCCCCTCAACGTCGCGAGGTAGACCGATGCCAGAGACGCGCGGCGGGGTAGCAGCCCTCGCATTCTTGTCCGAACGCTGCAAAATCCCAGAGCACGAGCAGAACCTGGAGGACGCTCTGATATATGGTACGTGTCCCTATCGCACGCACGGTCCTATCGAGACTCATGTAGACATCACTTACGCAGCTGCTGATCTACTGAAGATGCATGCTTACTTCGCCAAGGAAAACCCGCCGCAAACCAGCAATGCTCATGCTAGTGGGGAGCGTCGTGTAGGACCGGCCGTACAGGAGACTAGGCTAGGTCTCGAAGCCCCAGACGATGCCTTGGTGGCTCAAGATAAGGTGTTGATCAGTGGAGGTAAGCTCGGTAGAGGTGTGCGCAGCCTCTTCGCTTCGCTTCGGAGGAGGAGAGACGGTGTAAGTGTATCATAAACGGTACAGGGCTGAATAATGAGCAAGTCTAGTAATGAAGTATATGGATATATCCGGTGGAAATACTGTGAGCCGCCGCGAGTGTATATTGAGAACAAAACACTGGACTCCTACCACAAATCGAGGGCCTGTCCCTCCGCATTCCAACCTTCCGCTTCCATACGATGCGACATGACCATCTCCCGAAAGTACACTCTAACATCGTCCACCGCCCTGGGAGACCTCAAGGGCAGAGGTTCCCATATAATCTCCAAGATGAAACCTAGGGGGGCTAGAGTGAGCTTCATCCATCGAAGGATCTGGGCTACGATCTCACAAACTGCACTCTTCAGCGGCTGCGGCGCCGCCTCGTAAGCCTGCCTTATGTTATCACGGCATGGCATCGGCCACTGAATTCCATGATTATACTCCATCCACGACGGTATCGTAAGCACTACGTTCAACTTCAGCTTCAGATAGCGGAGTAAAACTGTGTTTACTTACAAACAGATTGCTGAACACCAGGGGTAGCGGCATCAAACTCCTTCTCAAGTTCATCGGGAGATAAGATGTCTTGCTGCACACCCATATCCTCCTTCCTGAAATGTTCGTGACAGCGTCGTCCAAAGTCTGAGGTCATCCAAACCGCCGTATCCCATCGAAGCTGCCAATCTAGACGCAGCGGCCATCTGAGCCACCCTCTACCTCGAGGCAGTAATGAGACGCACCGACAGCCCTCCTCAAATCTTCGGGTGCATTGGAATATGCGAGTTGTGCATGTTCCCTGGGTATCTTCTGACCCTTGAGCGGCCAATCGGCAGACCATATCTTGAATGTGTTCACTACAGCATTTGTTAGCGACCCATTCGGCATGCTCAAGAAGGTCACGTACAAACAGAATAGCGCACTAGCTCCCGCGCCTCCTCGAACGCGCGCTGGAAGGTCCATGCGCGGTTATTGACATCGCCTTGTAGCAGAGGCGGAAAAGAAGGATCCTCTCGTGAGTAAGGAGGTGGGTGCGCGGAGACTTGAACCATAGTGCAACGATGTTAGAGTGTGGATACAATGGACGGAGACACGAAAGCAGGCTTGGGTGGCCAGCACCGACGATACACAAGACGGGAAGCAAAGACGTTGGGCAAAGCTCAGCAAGCGCCACGCGCATTCTTGTAAGAGCTCGTTACAATTGGAGCTAGCGCTCTAAGATCACAATTAGAGATGGGTTTTCGGAGATGAACGAGTAGGGCGCGTAGAGATGGGGAGAGTCTGCAGCGCAAACAATTGCGTGTACGACACCGACGCGCCAACTCGGAGAGTGCATTCACAGAGTCGGTCAGAACGTTGAGATAGATGTTGTTCCATCACAAAAAGCTGTCACGGTATCTCATAGCGCCGTATTGCAGGCGTTAGATGAGAGCGGCTGCATAGGTAGACGATGAGCGCAAGGAGCAAGCAAGCCGCCTCAAGCCGCTTCGCGCTCGCTTTCTGACCGGGCCGATAGCCGGTGACAAATCGAGGGAGGCAAGCTCAAATGCTACAGTTGCACATTACCTGTCCTCGAAGGATCGGCCCAGTCAAGAGGAGCCCTCGCAGGGACCGGGTACTGGCTCGGGAGGCGCAGAGTATCGTGACATGAGTCGTGCGCCGGGCTCAGCGGATGGTCTTGAAGGAACCGCTTCTACCAAGCTTCTACCACTAGGCCTGTTAGCGGCCCGGCTCGCGGAGGGAAACGGCTCGCTAAGAGCGTCCGCGGTGTGCTCCATCCTCTGCGGCAAGGTTTGCAAGGGTTTGCAAGTCGCTAATAACGGATGTTGCGATGTGCATACGAAGTGTACCGCTATGGCATTTATTGTTACATGTAATTGTTACCTATAATACACGGACTACCATAGACCAAGGGCTTGCCCTTTTGCATCCCATTCTCGGGCTTCAAGTTGATGTGACCTTACCATCTTCCGATAGTTTCTCTTAACCACCGCAATCGTACGGGCAGAGTCGAATCCTAAGGTCTCGTAGCAAATCTCGAGAACAAAGCCTGCGGGCGAGTCAGCATAGGGCTATGTGCAGGGTGAAATCGAGCCGCCACTCACAGACTGCGCCCTTCAATGGTAGAGTCGGCGTCTCGTAAGCCTGCTTGACATTGGTACGGTCAGGCATGGGCCACTGAACGCCGTGGTTCTTTTCCATCCACGACGGAAACGTCAGCACTACAGAGAGCATGAGCATGGCGTTCAGCCGATACACGATGATACAGAGACTTACAGACAGATTGCTGAGTGGAGAGGGAAGCGGCGTCAAAATCCACCTGAAATTGCTCAGGGGTCAAGATCTCCTGCTCGATACCAGCATCCTCTTTTCGGAGGTGTTCATGACACCGACGACCGAAGTCGGCGGTCATCCAAGCCGCAGTATCCCATCTAAGCTGCCATTCTACAGCAAACAGTTAGCCGACAGTCTCCGGCCCCAGGAAGGGGTTTGAACACACCAACAGCCAACTTCAAGTCTTCCGGCGCGCTCATGTACGCCTGCTGGATGTGCTCCCTTGGGATCTGCTGACCTTTGAATCGCCAGTCGGAAGACCAGATCCTTAATGTGTTTACTGTGCTGCAGGTGAGCTCTGAGTCGCAGGAAAAGAAATATGCCACGTACAAACGGAATACCGCACTAACTCCCGAGCTCCCTCAAATGCCCGCTGAAAGGCCCAGGCTCTGTGATCGAAGGTCGCACGCAGGCGGAAAGCACGAATCTTCGATTGAATAAGGAGGAGAACGTTCAGAGACTTGAACCATAGCACAACAGTATTAAAGTAGGGACTGATTATGTGAAGTAGGAAGTAGAAAGCAGCAAAAGGTGACCAGCACCAGAGACGGGAGCAAAAACGTTGGGGGAAGCTCAAGAGCAGCGCGTGCATCAAGCGTGCGTACTTGTAACAGCTCATTACAATCAGAGCCGGTGTTTTGCAAATACAATTGGGTATGATGGTACGGAGATGAACGAGTTGGTCGCGCGTAGAGGCCGGGAGGACTGCAGCGCGAGACAATTGCGTGTGCGATTCGTGGACAAGGAGAAGGCTTGGGAAAACCAGGTATCAGAAGGCTGCGAGCTTTGCATCCTCTTCAATAGTCTGTGTCTTTATGCGGTAGTCTGAGGAGAAGTGCATTGTAATTCATGATCAGGGTGGAGATGGATGCATGATGCACGAAGCGAGCCGGCGTTCGTGCGCCATCATAGACCGGCCCGACAGCCGGTGCCGCTACCTCAGGCCGCCGCGCGCGCCCCTCCTCTTGAAGGTCCTCCATGATCGTCTTGCACCGTGGCTGGAGGTTGATCAGAGAAAACGGACAGTACGTTCTCTGGGTTCTAGCAAGCTAGAAATGACTGGCGACGTCACAGAACATATCGGAGAAGTTCTACACGTCTAGAATCAAGAATCCAGGCCGCGATGCTTGTCTTATGAAGGACGTGTCGCATAGTGTATACATATGCACCCTTGACCCTAGCAACGCGCACAGTACGGTTTCTGTGAAGCATTCGGTGCTCTCGGGTTACATGCCGTGGGCCTTATACATAGCAGATGAAAGGGCGTGCTCTCCCATGCTCACTTCAGAACAAGGACTTGGCTGGCCACTTCAAGAAGTCTTTGTTTCCTAACCGGGCCGACTGCTTGTCGCCACCTCTCCGCTCGTTTCGTTGTTCAGGCAGACTTATATCTTCCGCGATGGCTCACCCTGGTTGGCTAAACGACCTACAAACCCACGACTTCTACGACTACGAATCTACACAAACATCCCGACATGGATACCCCGCCGCATGCACCAGAACTTGAGCTCGCGGACCTGCCTCCCTACGATGATGAACAGCATAACGACGATGCACACCTCGGACCGTACCCGGTAAGCGGTTGTGCCGTATGAGGCTGGAACAGTACTGTAGCTTACCCTCGCGCTGTCTAGCTCGCATTGGTGGCCATCCAAGCCGCCCTGACTGCTTTCCAATACGAAGAACATCAGCTATTGGACGATCCTAGGTCCGAACGCTGCCTGCAGGATCTTGACGATGCTCTCGGCGCTTTCATGGCTTATAACTTCCCGCCCGCGCCGTTAGATCCCAACCCAGTCGAGCACCAAGCCCACTTTACGCCTCAAATACAAGTCGCGGTCTTGCCAGGTTCTCCAGGGCCATGGGACCATCCTGTACCGGTCAATGCTGGCCCGGATTTCGAGGCGGAGGACGCTGAACACGCCGCACCTGCACAATTCGTACCTGCCCCGCTCTCAGATGCTTCCAGCGACGCGGCTTCTCACGCCGACTCTGCAAACGATGGAGCTTCTGTATCGGAGAACGGTGACCTGATGGACGAAGAGCAGAGCTCAGGTGGTCCTCCGAGTCCCGCTGGCTCCATACGCTCTGAGCAATCGGGAGCGATGGCGGCCGAAGCGGCTACAGCGTCTTCCACTGGCATGGCGAGAGAAGGAGCTAGTAACACTGCGTCCTCCGGTATGATGGCAGCGCCATTCACTCTCACTGGCGTACCTCCCCCTGCGCCGGGTACTGGATCGCAGTTTGGATACCTTGTCACGACTTCCCAGGCGGCAGGACCTTCGTACAACCTGTCCGGTCCTGTGATGCCCAAGACGCGAGCTGGAATCGAAGCGCTCGCATATATATCCGAGCATTGCGAAATACCAGATGATGAGCGGGACATGGAGAGCGCCTTGATACACGGTAAGCTGCACGATGCCGGCTAATACTACCTCACGTCTAATCAGTTTTGCAGTCGTACAGCTCATCTCAAAGAAAGATAAGCGACAGGACGAGGATCACCTGCAGGTCGCCGACAGCCCGGCTGAAGTGATACAGGTCGATATCGGTGGGCAGGCCCGATTGGCTCTTAAGACTCCGCCTGCCTCGGTTACCGGGCATAGTCAAAACAGCAAGAACGCTCGTGGCAGGAGCCTGGACATGAAAGGCGTTCGCGGTATCTTCCATTCTTTGCGCCAAGGCCTCCGTATCAACAGTTCATAATGTACAAGAGAGCGTGTTGTACAACAAAGCGTGTACCCCAACAAATGTACAATGTAATACATACCCGCTCGTGCGCAGGCGATAACTACCATAGACCAAGAGCTTCTCCTTTCGCGTTCCATTCTTGAGCCTCCATACGATGCGACATAACCATATCTCGGTACTCCTCCTTTACCTTGCCAACCTCCCTGGGCGAACGTAGGCAAATACTATCCCAGCAAAATTCAAGGATAAAGCCTGCGAGAAAGCGTCAAATCATGTTAAGGGTTATGTTTGCAAGGTCACTCACAGACTGCTTCTTTTAGTTCCAGTGGCGCTGCCTCGTACGCTTGTATAACATTACCGTGGTCAGGCATGGGCCACCAGACGCCGTGGTTCTTTTCCATCCACGTGGGAAGTGTAAGCACTAGGTGAGGCATGAGTCGCTATACCCGAGCAGAATATTCACAGGAATTAGACTCACAAATGGCTTTCTGGGTGGCTGGAGAAGCGGCATCAAACTCTCTTTGGAAGTGCTCGGGCGACAAGACCTCCTGCTCTATGCCTTCATCCTCCTCCTTGCGAAAATGCTCATGGCAGCGACGACCAAAATCGGACGTCATCCAAGCTGCAGCATCCCATCGGAGCTGCCACTCTGAAGATGCCGATCAACTACGTCATTCGCAATACAGGACTCGTGTCCATACCGACAGCCATCTTCAGATCCTCCGGCGCACTCATGTACACTTGTTGAAGATGTTCCCTTGGGATCTGCTGACCCTTGAATTGCCAATCCGCGTGCCAGATACGGAAGGTGTTCACTACGCCTGAAATGAGTGCTCGGCTCGTGAAAAAATAACAGATTTTGCCACATACAGACAGAGTACCGCACCAACTCCCGGGCTCCCTCAAACGCCCTCTGAAAGGTCCATGCTCTGTGATCGAAGTTGCATGGAGGCGGATGACAAGAGTCTTCGACTGAATAAGGAGGCGGGCGTTCAGAGACTTGAACCATTATACAGCGATATTAGAGTAGAAATGCGATTATGCGGGATAGAGAGCGAGCAAAGGTGACCAGCACCAACGATGGACAGCGAGACAGCCGGGTAGCAAAGACGTTGGGCAAAGCTCAAGAGCAGCACGTACATACTTGTACGAGCACCTCACAATTAGTGCTGATGTAGCGAAAGGACAATTAGAGATGGTTCCCCGGAAATGAACGAGTCGGTCGTGTAAGGGGAGTCTGCAGCGCAAACAATTGCGTGTGTGACACGCTGACTTGAGGCCATTCGCCGTGTCGGTCATCAGAAAGTTCAGACAGATTATCCCATCATCACAGCTTTCACAGTATCTTATGATGTCCATATAGCAGGCGGTAGATGCGTGAAATAGAATGGGGAGATGAGCGTAGAGAGCAAACTGGGGTCAGCCGCGTCGCGGCTCGATGCGCGTTCGCAGACCGGGCCGATAGCCGGTGCCTCCCTGGCAACCTCCGTGCAGTCGTCGAGAATCCCTGCAACCTGTCGCTCGCAGATTGCCTACAATGATGCAAAAGAGATCCGGGTGTGAAGTAGTAGAGCTAATTAACAGGTGTGCGAGAAAGTATAAGCCATATCTAGTGCTGTTCCATTGACAGGCGAGTCCAGAGAAGTCCCAAGAGCGTTCACACAGCGTATTACGGACCAACGAGGTCGACCATGTATAAATCGTAGGCACCATGTAACAAATAAACAAGCCCAAGTCGACAAAAATATCAGATACACCCCGTCTATAGATCTGAACGATGTTCTCCCCGGCACAGCCGGTGAGTCACCGAGCCGCATTCGCATCATCCACAGCGGCCTTGACCTCCATCTCAAGCCACATCACCAACGCATCCTCTCCACCCTCGCGCTTGAGCACATCAAGCGCGCGTTGTCCAACGCCCGGCACACATTCCTCCGCGCGCCCAAAACCGGCGAGACATCCCCGGCGGTACTCGGCCTCTTCCAGCCCAAGCATCCGCGCGACGCTTCGGGTCTTGCCTGGACGCAGTACGTGCATCAGGACTGGAAGCGCTACGAGCGTGGGCGTCTCGCCCGTCCGCGAGGTCAACTGCTGCGCCAGAGCCGATGCATCGCCTGAACGCATGGAAGCGAGATCCGCCTCCAGAAGCCCTACGAGCTCGCGCAGCGCAGAGAATGCATCCTCGACTGCGTCGCGTGCGAGTGCGTCCGTAGTAGGCCGCGGAAGAGTGGACAGGATGTCCAACAGAGCACGCGCGTCCACCGCATGTGGTGACAGCTTGGGCGCTGACGGGGACGGCGGGCGCGAAAGTGGGCCTGGGAGCTTGGCGATGAACTTGGCGGCTGGCGGCGTGTTTGGCGGCGTCACGCTGCGGCGCTTGCGTGAAACAGTTGGTACTAGGCCAAGTGGCTGAGGTGACCCCGGAGGGGACGTCTCGACAGGTGCACGGTGCGCTAGTGCAACTAGTGCACGCCAAACCAGCGCAATGTCCAATGTAGCAAGTGTGCCGTTCGTCGTGGGAATCGCGAACAGACGCACGAGGGCGCGGGTGTAAGACGGCATCGAGGTCTGCAACGCTGCAATGCTCGGGTGTAGCACCCGCGACGGCGTCTTGGTGGACGGAGACGGTGCGGCTGGCGCAGACGTCTCCTCGACTGCGGCGATTAGGGGTAGGATCTCGTTCCTAATCGATGCCACAAGCGGATTCATGACTCGCGACAGTACAGACGCGAGGTTCTCGCGCACGGAACGCAGACCATCGTCGTGTCCGAGGCCTATACGATCGAAAGCCTCGAGGAGTTCACCGGCGAAGGTAGCGAGGGACAGTGCGTGGATCTGCGTGGCATTGAACGGTGACGCTCCTGGTGCAGACGAGACCGAGATGGGCGCTGAGAAGGCCGGGGATGAAAGGAGTGGCAGGAGGTGCGAGGAGAGAGTTGTAAGGAGGGTCGAGAGTGGCCGTTGGAGCGTGCGCAGAACGGCCTTGCGGAGGTGAGGATTGTCGCGTGAGGCATTGATCTCGCTGAACAAATTCCATGCTTCATTAGTTCCGGCCGTAGACTTGACACAAGAACGTAGCGTACGTCTCAATGAGAGCGCCAAGGGCTCTGCCACGGCCGGTGGGAATGGGACGCCGACCGTTCAGGATGTCGGTGCTGCCTGCTGCGGCAGGCACGGTGGGAGCCATCAGACTCTTGGATACCACCTCGCTGAGCTTGAGCGAGAGCACTTCGAGGTATGAGCCGTCCTGAACAATAGCGGGAGCGGGTGTCGCGGAGACTGCCGGTGATGGGGAGGGCCGGCGGGAGAAAGTGAGCGAGGATAGTTTGGTCATCGGCCTTGCACGGTCTACGGGTGGTGCACTCTCTGAGCGTGCGGATGGGCCACCTGGAACTGGCGAGGAAGGGCGAGAAGACGGGCGGAAAATGGAGGACGGGCGGAGAGCGTGCATCATTGCGGGGGGTATCGAATGTTTGACAACCTCTAGTTAAAGAAGAGCAGGCTTATCCCATAGAAGGCCAGATAGTATAACAATATAGTTTTCAGAGAGCAGAGGCGAGCGGTGTAAGCGGGCGAGGCTCTAAGGGGGTCGGTCCGTGTCGACGAGGAGGTTTGCAAGTGGGGCGAGGAAAATCAACTTTGATATACTCGGTTCACTAGAGTCTTCGTCGGTCATAGATATGTGGCACTGGCGGTAGGCAGCAGCTGGGGAGAGCTGGGCAAGGTCAAGGCAGGAGCACAACAAGGGCGGCCGGGAAGAATTTTAGCAGCCTCCGTTATATATCACCCACGCGCGCTTTCAAACTGTTTTCGGTTCGGACCTTCGCTCGTCTCTTGCTCCATGCCACATCATGACTCTGCTGCTGTAAACGCAACGCCACTGTCTGGCACCGGCGTGTTCGTCTCGAGCGACGTTCATGTCAGAAGAAAGACTTTGCTTTGTTTGTCGCGGATTGAGAACTGCTCGACGTTGATTCGCCGAACATCACCGCGCGCGGATGCATCGGCGTCTGCATCGCAACATGCTACAGATGCATGCACACCCGCAGGAGCCTGAGGAACAGAAGTGATGTTCTCCGTCTGCAACAGTTCATCGTCGTCAATACGTCTCAGACTCGCATGCCTTCCACCTTCTTAGGCGTTGCAGATTGATCGTCGTACCTCCGCCTGCAGCTGCCATCGATCCCCACTAGCATGCTCGGCTTTGTTTCTTCCGCACTTCCGATACGCGCGCGGAAATCACTCTGAATGTATCGCTCCCATGTCCCCCGAGGCTTCTCCCCGGCCTGTATGAGTGGACATAGATGCCACGGACATAAGCAGTCTCGAACTGAAGCCCATCACTCCAAGGGGTCGGCGTCACTGAATGGACCGCCGTCATCGTTCAAACGTTGACGACGGCTCCCCGCTCATATCGCCGCGCGCATTGTGCCCATCGCGATCGAACTGGCTCCGTGCGTTGCCTTGACGCGCTATTGCGGATAATCAGATGGGAGTTGTGGGTGCTGGTGTGGGTGTCAACACCGGGTTTGATGCGCATACATATGCCGGTACCCATTGGCGTGGGGGAGCATTTGACAGGTGCATGGTGCTGTCGGCTTGGTTTCTGTATGCAGTAGTACGTGCGCAGTGGCGTTGATGCGTGTACACTGAGCCACCACTCTTGGAAGAAGCTCGTCAATCTGTCACAGTCCGCAGTCACAGTCTGCGGGACCATGCTGCTGCGACGCAGCTTAGATGCTGCATACACGAAGTGCAGACTGGCGCATCCCGGATCGTCTTCTACTTTGTCTGGTCGTATCACTTGGCTATCTGTGCCCCTGAGGCTACAATGGTCTTATCGCAAGAAGTGGGTCACTCGCGTGCCTGCCGCACTATATAAGCCCCCGCGCTTCAGATGTCAACGAGGTGGATCCCGACCCCGGCGGCTGCTCTCGATTTCAGCATGCTGAAGAACAGTGTTATCTTTATTACGCTCGCCGGCTTCGCGGGCGCGCATTGGCATGGAGAGCACCAGACCGAGCAAATGCCGCTCACAGGCTCTACCGGCAGTGCGGACGAATGGCTGAAGAAGTACGGTGCACAGAAAGATCTGACGTATACCGGTCCGCTCTCGTTCGCGCAACTGGATTATGCGCGGTGCCTAGAGACTGCAGACCCGGTCTTTGACATTGCCATCCTCGGGATGCCGTGCGCTACTTTCCTGCAACCTTGATACTGCCTGTTTGCTCAGAGAGATACTTTTAGATTCGACACGGCTGTCTCGTATCGCCCAGGCGCTCGCTTTGGACCCACTGGGATTCGTATCGGAAGTAGGCGACACTTCCGCACCGGTTTTACGCTCAGCTGGGACTTCGAGCCTTATAAGCTGGCCAAGGTCGTTGACTGTGGCGATGTGAGTGTAGCGCGCCCTCATCCCTAGCCTTCATCAATTAACCTCTCATGCAGATACCGATAAACGCGTTTGATAATGCCGTCGCCATCGACCAGATGGAGGTCGCATACTCAACTCTGCTCGCGCGACCGGTTGCGAAAGCGCCTGGTGAAGGTGGTTTCGACGCGACGCCGGAGTTCGCGCTCGATGGAAAGGCCCATCCCCGCATCGTCACGCTAGGCGGTGACCATACCATCGTACTTCCTATCTTGCGTGCATTGGGCAAGGTTTACGGCTACGTATCCGTCATACACTTCGACTCGCACTTCGACACGGGCAGCAGCAAAATGAGCACACATTGGAGTTACTTCCATATCGCGCGCGAAGAGGGCTTGATTCGCAATACGAGTATTCATGCTGGTATTCGGGAGAAGTTTAATGGCGATATGTCGCACGATGAGGAGGTCGGGTTCAAGGCTATTTCTGCGGACGACATTGACGATATCGGTGTCAACGAAATCATTCGCCGTATCCGGAACCGTGTCGGAGACTCGCCCGTGTACCTCAGGTATAGTCTTCTTTTTCTCACTTGGTATTGAATAAGTGTTAAGCATTGCAGCCTGGACATTGATACTGTTGACCCTGGGATGGCCCCAGCAAGTGAGTTGTGCACGTTCGTGTAAGGTCCATGCATACTAAAGAGTGATTCAGCGGGGACTCCCGAAGCAGGCGGCTGGACCGTGCGCGAAGTCAAGCGTATCATCCGCGGCCTCTCTGGCCTTAACTTTGTGTACGCATCCTTTCTCTGTCTGGCGCATCTGATATGACTCTTATACCCGACGTGTAGCGGTGCCGACATCGTTGAAGTCGCGCCTGCGTATGACCACGGTAAGCAGCAACTTCTGCTCAGTGCGACTTCTTTGACGAATGACTCCACTCGTAGCGGACATTACCAGCATTGCAGCTGCTGATATTGCCCAAGACTTCATCGCGATGATGCTCACGTCTGCGCCACCCAAGTCAAGGGATGAGCGCAAGCCGTGGAAAGATGAACTGTAGAGCTTGAATTATAGTACAGGGAGACTTACCGCATACCTACATACGCTCTGCATCCCGCGCCTCATGCTCCCATCCGCCATCTCTGCGACCTTTGCCGTGTTCATCTCAAACGATGTGACCGTCCCACGGAGGCCATACTGCCACTTATCCGGCCCAACACCTCGCTTCTTCGGCCTGAGCTTGACGACGAACACCCTGGGGTAGACGCGTGCGAGCAGGAGCTGCTCCGTGAGCGTGAGGTTCTGCAAACACATCGGCTGTTCCCCCACCCAAAGCCCATTCGCAGGTCCGTAAGCGCGCGCCATGGCTTGAAAAGCATCAGCATTGACGCGCTGTAGAGTTCCCTGTTATCTTCGTCCTCTCGACTGACGAAGTACCGCGAGGCAGGAGGCTTGGACAGTGCGATCGATGCCTCGAGCTCGTTCTTTCCTGCGGTGTTGAATACGGCACCCTTGCCCGCATTGAAGAGAGGGCAGTCTAAATAGCATGAGTTCGTATCAATGCAAACAACGACATCAACATACTCTCCAGAACCGTAACAGCTGCAACAGTGGCGTCCAGCGCCTCGCCGCCCTCCTTCAATACAGCATGTCCGGTACGCAGAGCCTCCTTCAAAGTCGCATGATAGAGCGCGCGCTGCTCAGGCGTCGACCGCTCGCGCGACATGGTACCTGCGCCGCCGTGAATGACGAGCACATACTTGCCGTCCTCGGCGGAA
>KV424490.1:0-229870 GCA_001632445.1 Peniophora sp. CONT | reverse complement strand
TAAGCAGCTACAGCTGCCTGTCAACTCTCACGATGCCGGCAGTCCCCACCATCGCTTACACGTCGCTACGGAATCGTCGAGAAACATGCGATGACTGTGCCAGAGAAATAGACCCTTATACACTGCTAGGTGCGAGTGCTGCGAGTAGTAGTAGGTGGGATGGACCGCTTGTTTCGAATCCCCGCATAGTTCTTCTAGCCATATACTTATCAGTATTCTATGTTTGACGCTTAGATAAACCCTCTCAGTGTGAAGCCAAGGTAATGCCTCATGACACTTGGCCATCACCCTATTTCGAAAGCAAGTAGCCTCACGCTCACTACGGGCTCAGCGCTCAAACTTCGTTTGCACCATCATCGTGAACAGTCACGAGTCTACAGCGGTGCAGAGGCGCCCGTAAGGGCCGACGGTATGCTTGGTCCTCTGGTCTGAGGGCTTGGAGGTTTACTTCGGTGGAATTTTCTCAGCGGCTGTGGCGGTTCGGAGAGGGTTGTAAGATGTGTGCAATAGTCTCTTACCGTAGACGACCGTACTAAACCAGTGTTTCAATGGTATTTGTCTTGTGCGAGGTTTCATTGTACGAGGGAGGATGTGGTCCGTGACTTGTGAGGTAGTTCGTGTGTTTGCTTTGGAAGCTGGACTTGCGATAGTAGCGCTCAGTAGACCCTTTGGGAAGGGAGAGTGCCAAGTTCAGCGGCAGCTCGGTCGTCAATCCATTTGGGGTCGATGTCCTTGTGAAGTGGTAGTCCAAGAAGGCAATACCCTGCTTGTTATCCGGTACTCGACCTTACAAACGGATTGGTAACACGAGAGCTCTCATGTTAATAAGCTGTTCTCTTTCCTGGGCGTCGTTTGTACCTTGCTTCAGCATCTCTATTGTAGTCCCGGGTGTACAGCGTTCTCGTTCGGAACCTCGTCGCACGTAGTACCACCCGTTGTAGCATCTGAGAATCGGTCTCAAGTACGGTCGTGACCACAAGTTGCAGCCGAAGTAACCGGCTATCCCCTTGAGGCAGTCTGTTGGCGCGTAGGCCGGATTGGGAGCTGCTTTGCGCGCCTACAACGATCTCACGCACCCCCCGACGACGCAGCAACGGCACCAAGCCACGTCCGGCAATGATTGTATGGTAACCAGTCATCATGACCCATTTGTATCGCTCGAAGACGCCTGCTCGACGCCTTTACGCAGCCTCGAGCTCAGTGCCCAGTTACCATACGCTGCCACCTCTGTGCCGAAGTGGCACGTCAATTCCGAAACCATGACAGCCCGGGCCACATACGAATGACACCTCAATAGATTACACGGATAGATGGGATCGGAATGGCTCGGAGTGATAGACTGGGGATCGTTCAGATGGGCGCCAAACGAGACGTGTCGAGGTTTCCAACAAAATGTTGATCTTCGGGAGTATACTGTATCTGTCCCAACTGTACGCCCGATACGCCATCAGATGTGGTGCGCCCGAGTCAATTATAGCGGACCACAGCACGAGTATACAAGGTTACTCAACCCTACTCTACCCAAGGAAGTCCATGCCGTGTTGCTGCGGCGTATGTAGTAGCGACAATCGCTGTGCTATTGTGACCTCGGGCGAATACAGCACAGCGTCGGCGCAGTTCCATTGTCCAGTTGAAGTGCACAGAGAGAAGTCTCTGTCGCCGCTTCCATTGGGCGGCCGGAACACAGTTGCGAGCTCGTGTATCCTGAAATGCTGCGAGCGAAGAGAGATGCGATGTAGAACAAACGCCTTGTTTATCAGACAGCCTCTCAGCTTCAAGCGCTTCGTACTGGATCAACAGAGATGCCGGCACCGCTGACAGCATCTGAAGCGGTAATTCAAAGCCTGCTACGGTATTCATGCGGCATGGAGGCGTAGGCGCTTATATGTATAAGTCAAGGCCGAGGGAAGAGGAGCACTTGACCGTTGATCGAGAACATAGATATTGGCTCCGAACCTACGTCGTCTCTCTCCTCCCTCACTCACCACCCACGATGCCCTCCGAGCACGTTCCCTCTCCTGCACTTATCGCACACGACGTACAGCCCATCCAGGCTGCCAAAGTGTGTGCGAGATGCGAGCATCCGTTGAACCCGTTGGAGAGCGACCTGCTATTGCTCGCTTATCCCGAGTCCACTATAACCTGCCCTCATTGCCGTGATCTTGCATCCAGGCAACAGCAACACCCACAACCGACCTCGCCTCGCGTGCGACAGAGCAGGATAACAGTACCGACGTCCGACGCGTTGGCCGACACGCGCCCCGTACCCCCGCAGTCCTCCCCGCTTATGCTGCGTTCGCTCTCATTGACCGACGAGCCGGTTTCTACCGGTCGCCGCTACTCCTCCACTGCGCCGAGTGTACAACCTCTCGAAATCCCCGTGTCTCGCTCTTCGTCTTTGTTCTCCGACGGCGCCAGCCCGGTAGCTTCGTCCTCTTCGCCTATCGCCTACCTTGCCTCCCCTCTATCACCCTCGCAATACTCTCCCGTGCACGAGAAGCGGCCGGCTCACACGACGAACACGCCGCCTGCGCCTGATCCATTCGTGGACATATCACGCCTCCGGATAAGGCAACAGGCGCACCATTGCCTTTACCCCGGTTCCACATTCGAAGGCACGCAGAAGAGCGGGCGCAACAGTTATGAAGTCAAGGTTACCATAGTCGTACGTGCACTCGGGCATGCTGACTCGCCTCGTGATATCGACATTGACATATATTTCGCAGGATGTCGACTTTGCCGCCTCGCACCTGTGCGGTTACCTGTGCATTCGGGGCCTGACCGACGACTGGCCCGAGCTGACGACATACTTCGACGCGGAGATCATCGGCACTCGCCATGGCTTCCTCACGCGCAAATGGGACGCCGACGACGAGGAAGACTTGGTTCACTGGGGAAGGTTCCCTGCCTTCCGGCACGTCAAGAACAAGCTCAAGGGCCCGCTCCTCACAACCGATGCACCCGTCGACGCCGTCTTCATGCGCTGGAAAGAACGCTTCCTCGTGCCGGACCATCGCGTACAGGACATCAACGGCGCGAGCTTTGCAGGTACGCGACACGCGCTTGTCCTTATCGTCACCTACGTCAACTGACGATCATCATGCGTAATATTAGGCTTCTACTACGTTTGCGTCGACTTCAACGCGCACCCTTCCTCGTTACCCTCCCAAGCGCCGTCGTCGCCCGTGCGTGAACGCGCAGATCTCCCGCCCGCGCCCAAGCCCGATGCGTCCCCGCGCCGCGCCCGTACGCGCAGCATGCGGTCAGACGCGCCTGCGCCATTAGACCGCTCTGTGTCTTCGAGCGCCCGTGGGGCGCCCGTGGCGGCGACCATGAGCGGGTTCTACTTTCACCAGCACTCAGAGCCGTGCGTTTCACTCGCTAGTCTTCTTCGCTTGCAACGTCTCATAATTTTTCTCGTTTAGGTACCAGCAACTCTCGCTCAAGCATGTCCCGCAGAGCGTGAGCACAGGCTTTGAGCTGCGTTAAGCTCAGTCGATGCGCGCCTAATCGGCCCGCGCGTGACACACCCTGCTTCCTCCCACACACACTCACACACTTGCCTACCTCATTGCTCGCGGATCGCTTTGTGCTTCTGGTTATCTTTGCTTGAACCCTCCTTGCTTTTACCTCACCCCTCTCTGTACTTTTAACCAAACCTTTTGCTTCGTACCACTGGTATACCACTTTTTTTTTCTTGCTTGAACCTTCAAGTACGTCGGTGGCGGCGGGGAAACAAGCGATCAGACTTTCGTGGGGCGGCGTTCACCTTCGTTGGCTTCGAGAAAGAAGGTGAGTACGGATGCGGCGCCGCCGACACGCCTAGGCTGGCTCTGGGACTCTGGGCAACGAGTTCTTTATGCCTACAAGTCCCGGAGCACACCGGGGAGAACTTGAGAAGCGCGATTGTGTGCGTACGCCCGGCGAGCAGCGCCCCGGTGGTGTCGGGCTTTCGACCCGCTAGGGCCGGTCTTGAAGCTCGAAGCTCGCGCTTTGGCCGGTCTCCGAGGCGTTCGGTCCTTGCGATGAGCTGGTTTGGAGCGGCTAGAAGCGCCATCCGAAGCCCGCGAAGCACGGGCGATTGTGCTTCAAGCACACCGTGCAAACTCTGGACCGCGTGCGCAATTAGGGTTAGGGTCAGCGCGTAGACGCGCGCTGATCCTCGGCACGCTTGTCTTGTATCCTTATCATCCTCAAATCGGATGTTCTTAGCGGTAAATAGTGCTAAGGTATGACAGAGTGCACGCAGTACGTGTTATATGGTCAGAATATGCGGTACATCTCGTATTTTGACAAATGGAGACACATGAACTAAGAAGTATGTCCGAGGCACTGAGAACGTTTATAGAAGTGCGCATACCAATACTGACGCGATCTAAGCTTTTCCATTGCATCTGTGATGAAATTCCACACTACCATATCGTTTTTGCGAAGGAGAATGAGCCAGAACGGGGTCTGTGTACGGGGATTTGCAACACGAGGTGCTTTTGCTAAGGAGGGTCATTCCCGGCCTTCCCAAACGACGTCTGTATCAGGTAGCGCAGCCGACAAGTCATCTGCGAGCTTCCTGGCGCCAGAACACTGGGAAAATTCAATTCGCTTGATTGGATATCCATGGCGAAGGCGATGTCGCGCGATGCTAACCAACGCAATGAGGGAGAAGGCCGTGTAATAGGTGTCTTCGTCGAGATCTATGGATTGAAAGCTTAGGTGGCTTAATTTGGGGAAGAGGGTGATGCCCGACTCGATGTCAGGGGGCGCAAGTAGCGCAGGGCAAAGCCCATGCAAGGCGTCCCGAGAGATGACAATGGCCTCCAGATTCGGAACAGATGTTCGTAGAGCGAGCCAGTCGGCTGCTCGCCCTATCGTGAAGAATTCACTATGCGACACATTGAGACGTGTTGCGGTGGACAGGATAGATATGCCGAGGAACTGGTTTGCTACCGTCATCATCGTCTCTTTGCTCCAGGTATAAAAATCGTACAGCTGTGCCAAAGTGACGGAAAGATACTGAAGGTGGTTATGAAATGCAGATAAAGTGACTTGAAAACCATTCCCGCGTGCTCCACCGTTTTCAATGGATATGGCGGAGATGGCAAAGGTTCGATCATCGACATTCGCAGAATAGTGAGCCTCGAGGGCGTCCCGTAGAAGTGACACATCTTCGTCCGATGTTCCATATCCATACTCATCAAGCTCGGCCGCGAGATAAATCTGAATGTGTGTATAGGCCGGGAGACGGAGGTAGAAGAGAATGATTGCTGGCAAGTCCAGCTGCATGTCTAAGAGCTTTAACGTATGGAGCCGCGGCAGATTGATCGACCGCTGGGAGTAAGCCTGCGAGAGCTGGCTCTCCCCCACATATCTCTCCCCCAAACGTTGATCCTCGTAATTGAAGGTCAGCTGTTCCAGGGCCGGCATGCATGAGAGCGTGTCAAGGAGCTCGTCAACCGTCTCCCATGCTTTGCAGTCCTGGAATTCGAGGCACGTAAGGGAGGCGCGCAGTAGGGTATGGTCAAAAGCTAATCCAACACCAAGAATCTTCAGAATGCGGAGATTATTGGGCGTCTGCCTCGCGAATAAGTTCGAAGGCAATATGCTGATAGGAGGCGAGCTGTCTTGTGGATAGTATTCAATATGCCATTCGGTCCAATCCAAAGTTTCCAAGGATGGCGCAGGTTTCGATGTCAGGATCCCGTAGATGCTATGGTGTAGCTGATCAATGGCATGGGGAGAAGCCCATTCATAGTTGTGAGTACTCTTGAAGGACATCCCACTAACACGATCCATATACGTGACTGCCTCAGCCAAAGCAGTTAAGGACATCGGCATGAATGGCACTTCAATCTCGATCTTCAAGAAAACCATCAATGGGTGTGAGCGCTCCATGAACGCGCGTACGCATGCAGCGCTATGTCGCAGCGGGACATATCTCCACAGCATCTTGCCGCCAGGACCTAACGCGGCATCACGCCAGAACCTACAAACATGGGAGATCGCGATGGAGACGTCGGGCAGGTACTGGTTCCAGTCGCGATAGTGAGGGTCACGCGCGATGATGTCGATGATGTGGGTGAGAAGTTCGACGGGAAGGCGAGCAATGGGGGGGACGAGCAGCGGCTCTCCACCTTCGGATTCCATGCGGGGCGCAGACTAATACCCGTCGTCGTCACTATGGCGTGTCGCCGCGAAAGTCAACGACTAAGTGGCAAGTACAGCAAGCGAGAGTTGGGGATCAATAGGCTACCGGCCGACGTTGTCAACAGAGGGTTGGTGGTGGTGGTAGGAGTAGAGTCGTCCTTCATTGCCATCAACACGACGCCGTGCGCGTCATAAACGATTGCCGCCTCGTGATACATCAAACCGAGTAGTGTACATGCCAATTCCGTATATGGACTGAGTCATACTTGCGATAGGTTGGTTTGGAGTGTCTCGAAGCGCCATCCGAAGCCCGCGAAGCACGTAGTCTGGTGACCGACTACAAGAAGAGTGACGGAGGCAAGCTCGAGTACTGGCGATGTGCTTCAACTTCCATCAAGCACATCGTGCAAACACTTGCTCAATTGAAAGATCAGTAATCTGTACAGGGTGGCACCCATCAGGTCTTCTACCAGCTCATATAGTAATCAGAGCATACAGATATAGCATGTGAATGTTTACAACCGATACTGGTACAATGAAGCGGTTTGGACTACATAGATCCGGAAGTTCTTTCGTCGACCACTTCTCCGACCAATTGGGCAGCGCGGCTCAGCCTTGTGGCATTGACCATCCCAAACCAACCCTCGTCATTACGAACACCCTTCAAAACCAAACGCTCCAAACGTACACCAGCGTTTTCGCGCTCGTCAAGAATGGATAAAATGTCCTCCCATCGACGACGAACACCATCGATTGCAGGTTCCACGACCCTTTCAGGGGCCGCGAAGATGTCATATCCGACAAGGGTGTCTCCAGAGAAGATAATGAGGTTTTTGAGCGTGTTTGAGGTGGAGGGCGACCGAAGCGCCGTCAGGAACGGGTGATATTGTGCCGGACGCCAGGTTGGGGATAACGTGGACAGATTCTGTAATTGGTGCAATATACTGGCATACACCGGCGCGTGCTCTGACACGGAGAGATCATTGGTCGTAGAGTTGGCATAGAGCGATACGATGTTGACTGGTTCCATGCGGGCGACGATATGGGAGAGGAAGCCTGCTAAACTTCCACAGTCTTCGGCGACGCTGGTGCCATTCGACCGAATAAAGATACGCGGGGCCGGTTCGCCACTGGGGGTATGGGTCGAGCCGAGACATACTTCTACAGCCCCACCCGGATTGAAGCTTATACAGTCGATGGACTGGTGGCGTAAGCGTGGGGAAAGGTCGTCAAGAAGCGGCAAGATAGAGCCGTCAACCTCGGGCCGGTACCAGACGAAGAAGCTGAGCTCGGCATCGTGCGGGATATCGAGGTATTTGACAAATGAGAGTAACGGTGGAGGGGCGCAGAACTCCGCGAAGGCGAGATTAGGAAGAGGCACGAGTGAGATGGTGGCGGATGAGGTGACCACTTCGGGTGCCGTCGCCCATTCTAGAATCAGTTCCTCTAACAGAGGTAAGGAACGCAAGACGTTCAGTAGAGATACTGTCTTGAGTGGCTCCGCCTCCTTGGTAATCTTTAGATACCGGAGAGACGGCACAATCAGAGAAAGAGCGAAGGCGTCAAGAACTAGGTGTGACAAGAGTGGGGCATGTAGAAAGGTATCGGCGGGCCAGTCAACGTCACGCAAGGACTGTACCCGGAGAGTCTTGAGGTGAGGCATATGGGCGCCGCGCAGAACGGAAGGTTCCCAATCACCTCGCACATTATAAGGGAATGTGACGGTCTGTGCTCGCGCGAGGTGCTGTTTAGCGAGGTTGAAGAATGCGAGCATGAGTGAAGAGTGGTGGGGTCCAACATATCCGATGATGTCCATATCAAAGGATAACGGGGTGTCGCGGGATCGAGCGAGAATGGTCTCTATGGCACAGGGAAAAATAGGGAGGATATCTCCCCACATCCGAGCTAAGCTCAGCCCAACCGCCCTCCAGTGCGCACAAACGTGCGTAAGACGTATCCAGCCAATGTTGGATTCACTAGCCATGAAGCGGCTCGAGGAAACTACAGCGGGGTGAAAGTCGCTCTCGCGCCTATATCGCTCCATCGCCCTTGTAGTCCATCCTGGAGATAAACTCTCCGTGGGCGCGTCTTGTTGGAGATTGAGAGCATTTGCCCAAGCACGAGAACGTTTCCTCGTAGGCGGATCATATTTCGCGAGTGTCTTGTAGAGCTCGCATAGAACGTCGTGCGGTAGAGTCTGCGCGAGGGACTTTTGAGAAGGGGTGATGCTGTCGCTGCGACAAGCGTGAGCGGACAGTCTCAGGCTCCCCATCCCATATCGATCTTACTTACCGGTTGGTGGCTGAAGCATCCATTGAGCACTTGCGATCGAGTTTGCGCCCCGAAGTCTACCTCTGCGATGGTCGTGGTTGTAGGCTGAGAACAGGGTTGCAACGAGGCCGTCGGTCGCTGCCCAGTGATCTTCGGGCTATACATTCCGTAAAATAAAAAGGAGTTCTGCGCACGCGAGCTTCACACCAAGGTATTTCACAACGAGTGTTATAGCACCGTTACTGTACGTGTCGCTGCAAGATGGCTGAGCCAGTGGCATACAAGCCCTCGATGACAGGTGGGGACAAGACCCAACTGGACTCCTCTGCCGCCGGCGATGATCGGACTCAGACTTGCCGCCGGCGCCGGATCTCACAACGGACATAAGCCGCCCTCCATCCGCTTCTCCTGCCCTGGCAGCTGCACACTTTTGGCTGGAACATCCCGCCATGATAACAAACTGCGGCGCAGGTCTACATGCATATGTCGGTGGCCCTGTGAGGAGCCCAATACGCTCGCGGCGTCCTAAGTACTGTTGTTCTATCGAGCGATGGTCACAGAAGAACAGAGGGCGATCGCGATTTCGTGCCGTATCAGTAGCAGTCCGAGTGTACTTACTCCAGCGCCGCCTGCAGTGGCGTACCTTATTCGCTGTACAACGCACCCCATATTTTCCGGACGTAATTGGATGTTCATATCTCTCGCCGAGTCACGCATCTCAAGCTCTCAAGGCCACTCTCATCAGCCTCACCTCCAACATCTCAGACAAAGAAAGAGAAAAATACAAGACCACCTTACGCGCCCAGCTCAACCACGATCAACTTCACACCCACATCAAACGCGCACCCACACGTTCAAGCGCCGCAAAAGAGGGCCCAGCCAGCCCCAGTTCGACCTCATCGATGCGCTCATGCGCACCCCGCGCGCTGCGTCGATGCCCCTTTGCACGCGGGGGGTCCAGAGCTTGCGAATGTCAAAAGCCCCAATTCCTGCTGATCAGGGTTGGGGTCCTTGGTCCGCACTGTGACCCTCGCGCCCTGTCTTCGGCGCATATAAGGGCGCGGTCCAACAGTACCGTTGGAGCCCTCTTCTTTCCCCTGCTTCGTCCCACCGCTATATGTTCCCTCTATCTCTTTCGGACGATATCTGTTTGAACTTGTTTGCCCGTCTACACGCCTTCAGTATCTCAGCCTCGACGTATATTGAATGGGTATGGATAAGGATATTGTTATGGTTGCTTGGACCGCTAGGGCCCGGTGCAAAAAAGTGGGGTAACTAATACATGGAGTACGAAGGGCAAGAAGCAGTGGCAGGGTGCGCAAGCAGAGATAAGTGGTAGCCGGTCCGAGAAACGTCTAATTACAGAGTTCAGAGAATTTGGGTTGGGCTCTCGAGGGAGATTCTGGGGCTTCTTCTCGATCAAGGGGTTTCAAACTTGGGGGGCGGATTTCAAAGCAGCGGGCAAGTGGCGAGCAAGCGAGCAGAGCGAAAAGGAATTTGGGAGAAGTTGGAGCGGGAAAGGAAGGGGAATCGAGGGATCGAGGGATGTGGCGGTTGATGGAGGGAGAAGGGGGTACTAGGCGGAGCCAAGAGAGTATTGAAATCAAGGTGCGTGCGAAGGTTGGAGCGGGAACTGAGCTGATGCTACACATTAGGTGCCAAGGCGCAGAGCGGGGCGACGAGCAAGACGATTGCGAGTACGAGACGCGAAATGAGGCTCGACAAGAAAGGTGAGCAAGAACGAATTCCGATCCAGAAGCTGAACCACAGGTCGCGTCTATGCATGTCCCGCGAACCCGATACCGACGCTCAGATCTGGCAACGGTATAGGTCCTGGTCCCGGCCCGAGCGAAGGGTTAAACTCCTGCACCGTCGACAATGAGGTCCCGAATCCTGTCCCTCGACTGCTCGACGGTCGTCCGCTTGCGGCTATTGGAGGACCACCAGCGAACGGGTCTGGACGGGTGTTATGTTGAAGCAGGGTATTCGCCGTCCTCAACACATCGACTTCGTTCGACATCGGTCCAACAAGCTCCACTGCCTGCGCGACCGCGCTCTGAGTCGCCATACTGACTTCGTTCACTGTGACCTGCTGTCCGCCTGCGCTCGATATCTGCCTCGCAGCACTCAACACGACCTGCTGCGCCGTCGAAGCCAACAGGTTACCCGGTTGTGCGGAGATACTACCAGCTGACGCGACGGAGTTGTCGACGGCTTGCGCGGTGACCGTCAAGACGTGCTGCTGTTGCTGCAAAGACTGCAGCTCGCCCGATGCCGCAGGATGCACGACGTGTGCCTCGGCGGCAACACGTTGCGCAGCGGTCGTCAACACTTGTATGACCTGCGTGTCGTGGCTGCTCGAGCTTGGCAACGGAGGCGGCTGCTGATGCTGGAGCGGCATCGCTCCAGGGATCGAGTGTGACAAGGGATGGGTCGTCAGCGGTGCGACAGCTGCCGTTACTGTGCGAGGGAGCGGCGGTGGACGCTGTGGCACGATGTTATCGCTCTGGATACGGCGGGAGTCGCCGAGCATGCTCAGGCTTGGTCTCCGTGTGGGCGGGCCGCCAAAGGCTGTTACATCTACGCTACTCATTGGCGCGATGGAGATGTGCACCGTCTGCGCGAGGAACTCCTCCTTCCCGTCTTGCACGAACTGAATTACGCATTGTCGCATCAGTCATCTTGATCATCGTGGAGAGAAGGGGTTCGGACGTACGCGTGCTTCTACTGTCATGTCGCAGCTCTGTGCGTCTGGCGGTGGGATGCCCTCGAGCGTGTCCCCTGCCGGACTCCACTTGAGCCAGTGCGGCAAGGACTGCGAGCTGAACTGCACAGGCAGGTTCGCCCTGCTCGCTTGCGGATCCCAAATGCGCGGTGCCCAGCTCCATTTCAATCCGACGTATCTGCAGGTCACATACACCCATCAGTCTATGTATCCATGTATGTATATAGATGCAATGAATATCAACGTACGCTACACCGGGTGGGCCGCCAGCGAGTCGGCGATGGAACGGGCGGAAGGTCCACGTCTGGTTGTTGCCGTCTGAAGACTTTTTGGCTTCTATGTTCCAGATGTGATTGCCTTTCGACTTGGCCTTCTTCCCGTCCTCGTTGAAGCGCGAGATATAGGAAGAGTTCCAGAGGTAGTTCCGGATCTGGACGTCGAGCGTAAGTACAATCTACAATCTGACGTGCGAAGTACGAGAAGGACATTGAGGGGACGAGCAACGACTACATGGCGCGCGGGAGTGATGGAAGCTGTCTGTTGAGACGAGATTGAGCAGTCGACGCACCTTTTTCATCGGGATCTTATCTTCTGGGTAACCCTGCCTAGCAAGCTCCTCCAAGAACGCGTTCGTGAATGCCTGAATGCGGAACTTGAAGGGCCGGAAATCTGGCGACTCGTCCAGCCGTTGCATCTTCTTCGCCATAAGCGTTTGATGAATCGGTTCGCCCTTACTGTCCGTTGCTTCGACTATGTCCACGCGTTAGAGAGTGTACCGTGCAGAAGGCGAGGTTACGTACGGTTCGAGCAGATCTTGTTCAAGAAGTCAAAGAACACGCGGTCAACTTCAGCCTTGTACTCAGCCGGGACCTCGTTTCCTGCCTGCCCGTTCGCGCTCCCATCCCTATTTGCACTCGTAAGAGCCTCCACGCCCGGTCTCCTGCGCATGCCCGAGGCAAAGCTGCCCGAATTCGAGTGTGATACGCTTCCAGGGTTACTCTCACTTCCTCCACGAGTACGATAGAACCTCCCCATATATCTATCCTCTTCCTCGTCATCATCGTCGTCGCTAGGAGGCGAGCCGCCTCCCCGGGTACTGGGACGCTGGCCATCCATGCCCATCCGGTCGTCCGGCCCGCCTACAGCAGAAAACGCAAACGGCCCTGGACCTCCTCCGGTGAAACTATTCGAACGGCCATTTGCGAGTCGGCTCTGTGCCGGGAACCCAGGCATCGAGTGCATGTCGAGTCCGCTCATTTGCATACCAACACCGCCCATCCCTCCCAAACCAACTGATCCCAGTCCTGCAAGCGGATCGCCCGAAAAGCTGCCTCGTCCCGATGCACCGTGTCGAGGAGCAAAACCAGCCGCGGCGGCCGCTGCAGCTGCCGTAACTGACCCTCCAGACTGCTGTGACCACGGGTCGAAAGGCGGAGCGCCAGCAGGCGGAGCAAAGTCAAAGCTACTACGGGCGCCGGTCATGTTGAGCGGGACGCCTACACCATTCGCTGTAGCGCCGAAATTCGGTACGGGATGGAAAGACCCATAGGCTCCGTGGCTGCTTGCGGGCCTGCTAGCCGGTGCAGAGCCGAGTACCGGCTGTGACTGCGACTGTGGCGGAAGCGCTGCAGTTGGGGGTGCACTGAAGCTGGGCAAGGACGATAGACTGGCCGATGCAGCTGCGAGGTCGCTGGAATCCGTGGGCTCGAGCTTGAGCGCTTTCGGCACACGCTCGTTTGGCGGCGGCGTTCCGTCGTTCGCAGAAGTCGCACAACGTTTCCGGCTCTCGCCCTCGCTCAGTCCGCTCTCACTCTCACTGGTACTGCTGAGTGGGTGCGGGCCGGGTCGCCGGGGCGGTGTCGTGCGCTGCTGCTGTGATGGTTGTTGGATAGATTGCAACTGAGCTTGCAATTGTGCCAGAGATGGAGGCGAGGGTGCGAGGTCGGCTAAGCGTAGACCCTGGAGAAGACTGCTGACTGCATGGATCGTCCGCCTGAGCTCGTCGACCTTGACATTGGCGACGCCGGCCTGGTTGGTGTGGCAAGCTTCGCGTGCGCTGTTCGCAGTGTTCATAATCCTGTATACAGATCCCGTTTAGTTACTTGATTGCAAACAATTGATATATCCACGCGTACTGCGTAAGCATGTCCCCGACTGCAAGTAAATGTGGGCCCTCTTGCGGTTCGTTCACCTGCGGGCTATCGGAGATGGAGGCCGATGTCGAGGGCGGCATTGTGTAAGATGCCTGGGAACCCGTGGGAGGGCCCGAGGCGAGTGAGGCGGGAGTGAGCAGGTCGGGTGCGATGGTTGCGGGGTGGTTGGGCGATGCGGAGGATGCCGAGCGCCGGTCGTCGAGCGTGGCGGCGAAGGCCGAGTAGGACGGCTGGCCGGGCATCTGGGGCGAGGACATTGCCGACGAGGAGCCGGTGTTGCTCGTTGCGGCTGGCGACGCCGGGATGTCCTTGGTGAACGCGCTCAGCAGGTCGCTAGACGCCGAGAGGCCGTCCATGGTGAAATCCATCGAGTGCCCGGCCGTGACGGCGTTCAACCCGTACGGGTCTTCTTCCATAGTCGCAGAGGGTCGAAGTAGTAGTTTCTCAGATGATTCACGTCCAAGTACAAGTATCTCGATCTTCTTTCCAACGCACAGGTCAGACACAACGTGAGCGGCCGTGCAGAGCTGCTCCGCTACCGCATGCCCATCATCCCGAGCCCTCCCACGGCCAATTATCGCTACATAGCCTGAAAATTACAAACAACCTTCGAGCCGCAAACTGCGCCCGGTCAATGCTTCCGCTAGTACAAAGGAAATCATGGCATATCGATTGCTCTTACGCAAACTAAACGCAAGCATACGGCACATAACACGCTCAAGAGATAGTATCGGTACAACACGGCGCCTAATACAATTAGTACCGCCTCCTGCCCGGCGACCTCGAGCGTTCCCTGTCCCGTCCTCCCCTGTTGCTACTGCTGCAAGGCAAACACGCGTTAGTGACGTCGTCGGCAGTAACGGCTTACACGGCAAAAGACCGCGCAGCGGAAAGAGCGAAAATGATGCGTACTCGTATCCAGATCGGGATCCGTATCCCCGATCGCCGTATCCCCGTTCCCGGTCGCGATAGTCGCCCCCGCGAGGTGCCTCGCCGCCCCCACCCCCACCTCCTCCACCCGAGGCCTGTCGTTTCGCCCGCTCCTCTTTGAACACCACGAGCATCTTTCGCAACTCGTGGTATCCGAGATGCATCTGCGTGTTTTTGACGGTGTCAGTAACCATGTGATGGAAGATGAAGATGCAGCAGGTAAAGTTCGAGTTCGAGTGTAAAGGATACGTGAAGAAGCACATGGAGGTAGAGGTAAAGAAGGGGAGTAAGAAGAAGAGCATGCAGCACCTTTCCGCCGAAGTGATCCGCCAGACGCCGGTCAGAGTCGAGTACGGACAAATACGCGCCACAGACGTCGCAAACGCGCAGTTTCTGGTGTCCGCTTGCGCCGCTCG
This sequence comes from Peniophora sp. CONT, assembly GCA_001632445.1. Classification (NCBI taxonomy): domain Eukaryota; kingdom Fungi; phylum Basidiomycota; class Agaricomycetes; order Russulales; family Peniophoraceae; genus Peniophora; species Peniophora sp. CONT. The sequence continues at coordinate 215,234 of KV424490.1, read as the reverse complement.
TTTCGGTCAGCTGTTGTAGCTCGCGCTCCTTCTCCGACTTCTCGCTCTTGAGCGCCTCGATAGCCTGCATCTCACGCATACTCTCGTCGACTTTACCCTGCTCACCTGCACGAAACGCGGAAAATCAACATGTCAGCAAGAGTAAACGGAATTCGAAGCTATTATCCCCACCAAGCGTCTCGATCTTCTCCGTGCCACCCTGAATAGCCAACTCAATCTCCGCGATTTCACGCATCTACCAAACATAGATTAGTCTTCCCCTTTCATTCATTCGAGATAATACACAGAAGGCATACCAAGTTCGTAGTCTTAGCGTTCTCCTCCGGTGTTTTCTCCAGCCTACGCTGAGCAGTACGAATCCGGCGGTCACACTCGTCCACGAAGCTGAAGATGTTGTTCTCGTACTCGGTCTGGAAGCGCTTGAATAGCTCGTCATTCGGGTCCTTTGCGCGCGCGGCGTCGAACTCGGTTTTCAACCGCTCCGTGTGCGACTTTGGACACGCGCCAAGGTCCATTTTCTGTTCCAAGTATAAACAGAATACGGTGTGGAGTGCGTCAAGGGAGAGCAAAGGCACAGCAGTGAGTGAGAAAAACAAGCGTGCGTGAGCGAGCATGAACACATCTACTTTACGCGCCGCGGTCTTGCTCTCGCGGGCGCGGGGAACACGTACCGTGTTCGTGAAGAGCGTGTGCGGGCACGTTCCACATAGGAAGTTGCGGCACACTTTCTCGTCGCTCCAGGTGATGTTCGCGTCGGCGACGCCCATGGCCTCGGGACCCATCATTTGCTAGAGGGGCAGAAACGCGTGTTCAGCAAACATGGAGCCACCGGATATATCATGGAACGTACCTCGAGCAGCTTGCGCTGCATCTCTGCCAGGCGACCCATTATTACGAGTGGATTGGGAGGGTTTGTATATAAAGGTGGTGGTGGAGCGGGCTAAGAGCGCGTCGAGCGAGCAGGCGCGCGGGTCTGCGTGACACGGACGCGCGTGTGGGAGTCGCTGCGCCATTGCGCCGGATTGATGCGCCTTTGTGAAGCCTCGAAGCACACCGTCCAGCCTTCCATCATCATCATCGAGCAACCACTTCAAAGAATGGGAACTACCCTTCAGGACTTCTGGCTTACTGGATACAAGATACGATATATACACCTCGTACGGCTCACAGGAGACTGTCGACGTGCTGCAGCCTGGAACCCATACTTACTACACAATAAGCTACTCGTATAGCAGTTGGGCTTCTCTTCGTAGTATCACGATGGGTCCAGGCTATCTCAGCGCTCATAGATTCTCGATGTGATATGCCTTGGGTAGCCGCCTGTAGTCGTCGATTGGCACGTCGGCGCTTTTCTCTTCCAACCACCATCGTCTCATACTTCATCAAACTTGCCCAAGATCTGCCTCGATGTCGGAACCAGATATGGATACGTCTTCGTAAGTATTACCGAGCAGTCTTGAGCTGTTATACGCTGCACGAGCGCTGAAATTATTCCCTTGTTCAGGCGGGATCGGCTCCGGCCTATCGCGCAGACCTTGCCCGCTGATGTTTTGTGCGAGCTGTACTTCACCGCCGCGAGAAGCGATCCTCCGGTTAGAAAGCACGCCATCCGGCCATATATTCCCCCCATTCAGAAGAATGCTGCAAAGGAACCGCTGGGACCTACCTGGAGTCAGATACCCGCCGTGGGCACCAGACGCAACGACTACATCAGGCCCACCTCAGCTCACACGGCTCACGAAGGATCGCTGGGCTGGATACTGCTGACTCACGTCTGCAGTCAGTGGCGATCTGTAGGATTGAGCTTATCCTCTCTCTGGGGCGACGTTTTCTCCATGTTCCCGAAGGTTGCCAGCACGCTGCTTTCTCGAGCTCGCGACGCACCGCTCACATTTGACATGGAATTTCTCTCGAGTCTCCAGCCCAACCCCTTTCAGCCTTGTGATTATCTTTCCTCTTTCGAGAACTTAGCTCGGCAACACCTGTCCAGCGCAGGCACCATGACCTTTGCTCCTCTAGGCGAGCCAAGCTGGTCATGGACCATCAAGCTCTTGTACCACCACGAGTTTCCGTTATTGAAAGACCTTCGCGCACAAGTGTCATACATTCCATTCATGCATCCCGACTATGAAACTTCAGTGCCCTTGGCCCCGTCATTGAAACGCCTTGTTCTTAATGTATTCATCCCCTTCACAGCCCCGAACCTCACGAACCTGGAACTCACGAGGTTGGATGCGTCGAAGGGCGATGAAGTTCTAACTCTCCTGCGCTCATCGCCTCTACTTGAGGAACTCCTGCTGCAATGGAACAGGGCGTCTCGGAGCTCTCCATTCGTCAACCATTTTGGAAACGTGCACCTCCCGAGGCTGACTACGGCGCTTTTCACCGGTATACCTGGCGCCCTCGCATTCACACGAAATCTCGACATCCCCTCGCATGCCGACCTCGGCTTCACTACCTACTCCCTGCTCGACCTCCCGTCTTTATTGGACACGATTGGCCCTCGAATGAGCGACTCCGGAGCCAACTGCTTTAGCTTCTCCTCAAGTTGCGATGCGGACGTCTTTGCCGCTTCTATATACCAGCCGGAAAAGGAAACGAGCCCGCGGATCTTTATAACCGTCTCTCAACCCGAACTCTCACTCGAAAACAGATTGGCATTCTTTCATGAGATTCTTATACGCACGAATCCGGACAGAATCGTGTCATTGCATGTGGACCCCTGCACGTACATGAGCATGAGCCCACTAGAGGATATGGTCAACACTGTGTTGAACGGTCTCCGAGCACTCTCGGCTTTGATCTCGCTCTCAGTGGCCTGTGTGCCAATAGCTCGCGAATGGCCTTTCCTCGAAGCACTGCGCGGCTCAAGCAACCCTGATTTGCACACATTCGCTCCGGCCCTAGAGACTCTGACTATATTCTCTGACGACACACTTCTTGACAAAGACTTTACCAAGACCGAGGCCGAATGCGTGCAACATCGCTGGGATAGAATCATCTTCGTCCTCGAACATCGCCAGAAGATCGGCCTTCCCTTGCGTCGCTTGGAGCTGGAGGGCGCACGCGGCGACGATCCAGAGATAGCTTCGATCAACGCTTCAGGTTTCGCCCGTGCTGCCGTGTTCGTGGACGAAGTCATCGACAACAGAAAGGATCACGCCCTTATTGTTGTCGAGAGTTAGATCATACAGCGGTATGGGTTCGACCTGACCATGCAGGTGCGTTCTCGTCTCACGTACTCAACATGATTCCTCAGACTTACTCTTTTTGAAGCAGTATCCGGACGTTCCCTGTTGTCACACCATCCGCATATTATTTCTTGTAGCACGTTCTGCTATGTTTATGTTGAGTGCTTGTTTCTCGGACATTCTTGTTCCGTCGCAACTTGTGCATGGGCTTGCCAGTCGCACGGCTTGGCGGTGATACTCTACTATGCAAGAGACCGCGATCGTATACTTGGCATGTATCTGCCTGGACATTGTACCGTTTCAGATAGCAAGATGTACATGCTATGTGGATAACTAAAGCCGGGATAGAGTGCGCGAAAGTGTGTACGGTGGCAAGATCCAGGCCAGAGGAAAGAGCCAGGATAGGTCTTCGTCCACGTGCCGAAACACACGCGCCGAAACCCACGCGACTTCAAACTATATGCGCTTCGAAGCTTGATCACCTACTACCACCACCACCACTGCAGATCACCGTACTATTGGCTCGCCTTCTACACCCAGCAATTGGGTTACTCGTAATCACACCGCGATGGATCAATGCCAACCTAGCCCCTATAGAATCCCCATGTGATACGTGCTAGCCGCTGATACGTCTTGTGGGTCGTCACCTGTAGGCGTCAACTGACCGTCGCCCTTCTTCACTTCAAACCACCACCGTCGCCTAAGTACTTCGTTGATTTCGTCCTATATCTGATTACCCTGTCGAATCAAAGTATGGACGCGTCTTTGTGAGCAGTCCAGACTCCAGGGCCGTTTGACGTGACACGAAGCGCTGAGACCATCTCCTTATACAGGCAGAAGCGGCTCTCTATCGCGCAGACCTTGCCTGTTGACGTCCTGTGCGATCTGTACTTCACCGTCGCGAGCAGCGATCCTCCGGCAAGGAAGCACGCCTTCCCGCCATACCTTGTGCAATCCATCTCCCCGTTTCGGAAGAATGCTGCAAAGGAACCGCTGGGCCCTACCTGGAGTCAGATACCCGCCGTGGGCACCAGACGCAACGACTACATCAGTTCCACCTCTTACATGGCTGACGAGGAATCGTTGGGCTGGATACTGCTGACTCACGTCTGCAGTCAGTGGAGATCTGTAGGACTGAGCTTATCCTCTCTCTGGGGCGACATCTTCTCCATCTTCCCTAAGGTTGCCAGCACGCTGCTTTCTCGAGCTCGTGACGCACCGCTTACGTTTGACATGGACTTTCTCTCGCACCTCCAGCCCAACCCTTTTGGATCTCGTGATTATCTTTCCTCGTTCAAGAACTTAGCCCGGCAACACCTGGCCAGAGCAGGCACTATGACCTTTGCTCAACACGCCCAATCAGACTGGAACATTACACTATTGTACCACAACGAGTTCCCATATTTAAAAGACCTTCGCGTACAAGTGTTATATGTTCCAATCATGCACCCTACCTTTGAAAGGCCACCGCGATTGGCCCCGTCATTGAAACGTCTTGTTCTCAATGTATTCATCCCCTTCACAGCCCCAAATCTTACGAACCTGGAGCTCTCAAATTTGCAGGAGTCGAAGAGCGCTGAAGTTCTAACTCTCCTGAGCTCATCTCCTCTGCTTGAAGAGCTCCTGCTCACATGGACAAAAGCGGCTCAGGGCACGACGACTCCATCCATGCGGCACTTCGGCAACGTGCACCTCCCGAGGCTAACTACCGCGCGCTTCGGCGGTATATCTAGTGCACTCGCATTCTCTCGGAAACTCAATATCCCCTCGCATGCCGAACTCGGCTTCGTGGCCCACTCCCCGCTCGACATCCCGTCGTTAATGGACGTAGTTAGTCCTCGATTAAGCGACTCCGGGATCAACTGCTTTAGTTTATCTATAAGTTGGGATGCGGACGTCTTTGCTGCATCTGTACACGAGCCAGGGACGAAAACCAGTCCGCGAACCTTCATAACGGCCTATGAAGCTGAACTTTCACTCGAAGACAGATTGGCCCTATTTCATGAGATCATTATACGCGCGACCCCGAACAGGATCGTGTCCTTGTATGTCGACCCCTATCCGTACATGGATATGGGACCACTCGAAAATACGGTCATTACTGTCTTGAATGGTCTCCGAGCACTCTCGGCTTTGACCTCGCTCTCAATGGCGTGTGTGCCTATGGCTCGCGATTGGCCTTTCCTCGAAGCGCTGCGCGGCTCGATCAACCCTGATTTGCCCACATTCGCTCCTGCCCTACAAACTCTCATAATCTATTCTGACGACACACTTCGTGACAAAGGCTTCACCAAGACCGAAGTCGAATGTGTGCAGCACCGCTGGGATAGAATCATCTCCATCCTCGAACATCGTCGGGAGATTGGCCTTCCCTTGCGTCGCTTGGTGCTCGAGGGCGCACGCGGCGACGATCCAGAGATCGCTTCGATCAATGCTTCGGGTTCCGCCCGTGCTGCTGTGTTCGTGGACGAAGTTATCGACAACAGAAGGGATCACGCCCTTACTGGCTTTCAGAGTTAGGTCATACAGCGATACGGTACTTAGTGCGTACTCCTCTCACGTACTCAATATGATTCCTTAAACTTACACTTTTGCAGCGGTGTCCAGGCGTTCCTTGTTGTTACATCGCCCGCATGTTATTTCTTGTAGCACGTACTGTTATTCTATGTTACAGTCGGGTGCTGGTTGCTCGGCAAAGATGATGAATGCAAGAAGCGAAGTCGGAAACGGGGGCGATCAGCCGGCTCGCGTGGCGCGCGGCGTTCACGCATCTCGACGCGTTCGGGCGTCTGGGCAGCTCGTCTCTCTCTTCCACACCACCACCACCACCACCATCGTCCGGTTCAATCGAGTCGCACACAAGGTATTATCGTGGATGTGTGGTACTTGCTACGTATGGGTACTGACGTGAAGACTTAGTGCAGGGCTACGGAGATCGCCGTACATCCTCAAGACGTCGCCTGAGCTGAATGTATGCGCTCCCATACCCTTTTACACCAGCCAAAAGACTTAAAAAACCTTCTCACCAGCATTTCAACGTCAAACCATGGCATATTCACCCTCATATGTCTACTCGTCGCCCTCTCAATACCTCCGTGACGACCTGCTAGCCGACCTCGACTCGTACGCCCGCGACCTCCCGCCCTCCAGCACACCGACGCTATCTCATGGAACGTCGTCGTCGCTGGAAGATCGAATGCCATATACAGACTCTCCGGGGTCGAGGTCGAGCTTGGACGCGCTTGCGGACGTTGCGGAGGCGGTGAGGAAGAGGCAGAGGTCCGATGAGTACGGTATGAATATATGCGCTTTTTACTCTTACCTTGTATACTTATAAACCTCAGGTAACCCTCCACGCTTGTCTACTAACGGATCCTGGTACCTCCGCTCGCAATCAGACCCGGCATCCTACCTCCCATCCTGGGCAGTCCCTCCGGCCCCAATCGACTACGCGAACCTGCAAGACGAGCGCCCGACCAAACGCGCGCGCGTGCTCTCGCTGAGCCCGCCCGCTGTTCCAGTTCCAAGCTATGCCCGCGAACCAGCTGCGTTGCGTAAAGCGCGTTCGTTGAGGTCTGAGGGATCTGTACGTTCTTACCTTGTTGCTGTTTCTCTTACTTATAGTCGGAAAGGTTCCTGCGCCGAGGCTACCTATAGTCGAGCAAGACGATGAGCCCTCGGACATGTCCATCTCGCCCGATAGCACCGGCGTAGGCGCGTTGTACATTCCCACACGCCCATCCACGCCCGCGCCAGTTCTGCCCATCCTCCCGCACTATGTGTCCGTACCAGCGCGCCCCGACGCACCCGAAGACGCCGCTGCACGTCGCTTGCAGCTTCTTCTGGAGAAAGAAGGCCGTATGAGGCACGAGACGGGACTGACCTCTCGTTTCGACCGCACGCGCCATGGTGGGGTTATGTATGGATCCGACGCAGAAGGGGAGTACGCCTATGCTAGCTTAGACGAGCGCCACGAGGATATGGTGTACGACACGGATATGAACCCGCGTCTGCTTGAAGGAGCCGTCGAATGGATACTGACCGTACGTCTTCCTTCCCTCCCTCCCTATCATCTTATCCTCTTCCTTCGCTAAACCTCCAAACCAGGTCGTACCCCCTTCGAACTCTACATCCTTCCATAAACCCGGAACACGATCATACGCATACAGCGCAGACCTCCACGCTCAACTCTCAAACGGACCCGAAACTTCGTTCTTTGCGGCCGTGTTGTTTAGGACGTATTGGGTCGTCGAGGCTAAACGGGCACGCGCAGAGGTGCAAGAGAGACGCGATGTTGTGGATTATGGATATGAAGCGGTGGAAGGTGGAAGGGAGGTGATAGGAGAGTTTGATGGGGAAAGAGAGCTGGCGTTTGATTTCGCGTTGGCGGCGATCGCGTTGGCGGTCAAAGTGCGTTACTTCCGTTCCTTTTTCCTCATTCTCTCGACGCTGATGCGGCGGGTCAAAGTTCGACCGCGATGTTCTGCGTCCTCTGCGCCCGGTTTTTGCGCGTGATTTTGCGAGGATGGCGCCGCATGAGGTGTGTTTCGAGGAGCTCGAAGTACGTCTCTTTATCTTGTTACTATTCACCTCCTCCACCGCCTCTGCCATCCATCCGTTCTGTCACGCTCACGCACATTACACAGTCAGCTCAATGGTCAATCCTCCGCTCTCTCAACCTCGAACTGAACCTCCCAATGCCCCACGCTCTCCTCACCGAACTCCGCGCCTCTTCCATCCCTCTCCAGCTCCTAATCCCGAGCACATGGATGTGGGAGATCGTAGTAGATGATGTATGGTGGATGTCGGGGTTGGCTATCCGTCGTACGTTCCCTCTCTCCCTCTAGCCTATGTGGACTTAATATTCAAGTTGACTGGGTTCTACAGAGAAAGACTTCCTGCGTTATCCCATATCACTCCTCGTCATCACAGCCCTAACCGAATCCATCCAACGTCTCACAGCCCTCCGTCTCTCCGACACCGAATGCGAGTTCTGTATACTCAAAGAACCGGTCGATGTGGACGAGCTTATGATCGGTACTGGAACGGCTATTGAAGACGTTAGGGAGTTGAGCGGGTGGAAAGAGGATGATGTTGATGGATGTACGGTTTGGATTGGGGGGTTGGTTGGGGAGGCGGAGAGGAGTGGGAGGAGGGGTGTGTTATCGCCCGAGGAGTGAGGGGTGATTTTGTTGATGTGCCATTGGTCTCTTGCTGTGTACGAGTCTTGTTCATCGTGCTTTTCTTGCTCGCTCTGTCTGCTGCTATCGCTGTCTTCGTCGTGTCTGCTCTGAAACTGGACATTGTAATCTTGTACTCGCCGTTGTAGATCTCTGTACTTCTGTATCTTGTTACCGCATTGCTGTAAACTGTAACTTCCCTCGGGCTGTCACTGTATTATTCGCTGTTGGTCCTATCTTGTAACCGTACAGAACTTGTCCGACTGTAGCTCTATATAACATCTTGTCGTCAGCCTATTGGAGTGGGGTCTGGAGGGGAGTTGAACGCGAGGAGAGAGATCACGAAGACTTAAGGTTAGGGTTAACCCTTGGCGGCGCGCCACACGTCGGCGCGTCTTCATGCACCTTGGTCAGTGGTCACCTACTACCATGACCGCAGGCAACTGGACTCTTGATTCACCTTCTACACCTATACTTACTTTCCTAACTGCTTCGATGAACTTACCTGGTTTAGCCCGAGGATGTTCTTGACGTACTTCACCATGCGTTTTCCTCGTTCATTTCATCAACGGCAGCGGATAAAACCGTCGCTTCATGGCACTGCAACGAAGTTCCCGACCATCGCCAGCGCACATTCTAGCTTTTCGAAATTCCCTGTCGTTAGATCTACGCCATGAATGTCGACTCGTACGTGCGATGAATCGACTCGTCCCACACTCTGCTGACGAACAAGATAGCAAACCGCAACGTTCTGAGCTGTCCGTCGTGCAGCTGCTGCCGACAGACGTCCTGTTCGAGCTCTTCTCGACCGCCGCTGTGCTCGATCCTCCTATAAGGAAAAAGCACCAGATAGGGGGTGGGTGGACGACATTTCCACGCAGAGCGGACTCGCCGAGGGAGAGGCTGGGGCCAGCTTGGAGCAGGCTTTCTGAGGGCCATCGCAAACACGAGGAGACTGCGAAGTTGTCTACGTATTGCCTATGGGACTCTCCGCCGACCTTGGGCTGGATACGTTTGACTCATGTCTGTCAGCAATGGCGAACCGTCGGGCTCAGCATGGCTCAGCTATGGGGGGAGGTTTTTCCCGTCTTTCCCCTCGCTGCAGAGACTGTTATGGCCCGATCTCGCGGACGTCCGTTATCTCTGGACATGGACCTTGTTGGTGCCATAGAGTACCCGAGGATACAGCGTTCCCGTCATGTAGTGAGGTTCTTCGAGCTTGCTCGACAGAACGTACCGCGTGCACGCGTCCTCACCTTCGCTCATTTCCATTCCCATTATCCGGATTGGCACGTCATGCCTTTTGTGGGTCTACACCTCCCCTTTTTGGAGAGACTTCGTGTCGGGAAAGCGCAGGAGACGATCGATCCTTGCGGACCACCCATGCAAGCTCCAGCGTTGACGCACCTCATTCTCGGTGCATTCCTACCGTTCTCAGCACCGGCTCTCAGATAATTGGAACTCACCGATTTGGATGACAAGTTACACCATGCGTTCCTCGCAGGCGTTCTGCGCTCCACACCGTTGCTCGAAGAGCTTATATTGGGTTGGGTGACCCTAGAGGAGAGCTCGAGTGCCACGTTAAGCTCGGAGGGCATGGCCGTACATCTCCCGAACCTTACCTCGGCGCGCTTCTGTGGGCCAGCGTTTTCTTTGGCGTTCGCTGGACGCTTGCGCGTTCCGCTCGATACAGAGCTCACTTTCTATATCTCGAACGAACCGTACATCGACGGCTCAATCATAACACTGCTGGACGCGCTCGCCCCACACCTACAGAACCCCTCCATCGACTACATGAGCTTCAAACCAAGCAGCTATGTCGAGTTTTGTCTCGCCTCTTCGGCTTCATCTACACCAGGCGCCGCAGAGCCTTCACGACGGTTATTCATAAAGGTTAACTACATGACCACCACCCACGACACAACTTTGCGCGGACCACTAGCCTTCCTTGTTCAGGTCGTTCTTCGCATGGAAGCAGAAAATATCGTGTTTCTGCATGCGTATCCGTTCATGGCGAAGGACCGCTACACTCGCATGGACCCGGTGTTTCTTGGATCGCAGGCCGGTGACGTTTTGGGACGACTATCGGTCATGGCAACGTTATCGCTAGCATGCATGCCCGAACGCCATCAGCCATTTTTATCTGCATTGGGTCTTGCGGGCGCGTAGCCTCCCTCGCAGGCTTTTCAGTGACCTTTTTGGCGGGAGGGGTGACGGTCACTGCGGGCGCGGACGCTCTTGAACCATTGATTGTGCGCTCGGATGATACACTCGTTGTGTATGTCACATCGCCGTGGTCTAACAGCCGTGTTATCATAACCGCGCAGGCAGGCGTACAAAGTCGTTGGGAAGATATAATCTCCGCATTAAAGCGGCGGGCGAACCTTGGTCGGCCATTGAAGCGACTGGTCCTTCAAGGTCTGCTTGGCGACGCAGCGGAGCCCGATGCGATACAATCCCCGATGGTCTCTCTCGCGTCTGGTTTCGTGGCCGAGGTTGTCGATGAGAGAAGGCGCCTTTAGCCTGACAGGGCGGGCTCAGGCTCTGTTTATTTGGCGCCGGTCTAAACTGGTGAAGATGTCACCGTAGTATCGTAGAGTGTATGCCAGGTTCTGTCTTGTGCAACTACTTTCTACACAATACACCGATGCCTTCATATGGTCGGCGCCTTCGGCGCGACTGATTTGCGTTCAAAAAAAGCCTTCATATCACAGCTCTGACGGCTTGAGTTAAGTAATCTAAGTAGATGCGGACGATGATAGAAAGATATGCGTCCAAGTATTAGCGGTCTCTCCGCTCTCAATATCCTGGAAGAGTTAGTCGGTACTACACACGGCTGGGGATGATTGGCCGCCACAAAGTCTGAGCCGCCCCAGGTCGGGAATCGGACCGATCCCCGGAGGTGCTGGAATTCAGCCGTTTACCGACTGCTTTTCACCTCCTGCCACCATCGTCCTTGACTTGAAACCATTGCGTCCTTCATGACGTCCCACACATTATACAGTTGCGGCAGCGAGTATGACTGTTTGACTATGCCATGCACTCGTTATTGGGGTGTTCCGCTCGAGAAACAGCATAAGCATGACACTGGTGCACCGTGAGCGAGCGGCCAATGCGCGACAGGGCTCGGGACGGGTCGCGAACCGCCACTTGCTCTTGACGCTTCGCTTGGCTGCCCACTACCTCAGCTGCACCACTCAGTCGATATAGTTCTCGCTTCTGGTATGTCGCATTCTTTGGTTTGGCACCGGCTACCAACTGACATCTTTCGCAGTTTATAAGATGTCTACCACCTGCTCTACCCACCATCTACCGGATGAAGTCCTCTCGCTCGTATTTGGGGCTGTCGCGCAAGCTGTGCGCGGTGCTCATAAGCGCCTTGTTGTTGCCCTCTCGGTCTCCCAAGTCTGCCGCTTTTGGCGCATGGTCGCACTTGGACCCGGCGGGCGTACGCTGTGGAAGAATATACCAATCTGGTCCACCGTCGACTGCGCGCGCGCCTTCATAGAGCGTTCTGCTCCTCTGCCCTTTTCGCTCGTCATTGAGCTTGGGGACACAAAATGGCCCACATATGTCCCTGCGCTTGCCGAGGCGGCACTGTCGATGCACCGTGCGGGCGCTATTGAGGTGGTCGACTTGTACGACCGTGAGGAGTCATTGAGCGCAGAGGAAGCCGCACGCGACGAGAAGATATATCAAATCCTCAACACAACTACGGCACCGCTACTTGCGAAGCTGGACATGACGTTCGTCCATATCGCCCCACCTTACGACGATCCCCCACTTCTGTCTCCCGATTTTCTCGGTGGCGAAATTCCGCAAGCACTACGCATCCTCAACATCACTGGTCGTCGCATCATGCCAGATAGCGCCTTCTTACGCGCATCGTTGACTGCACTCATCATCACGTCGTGTCGCGTGTGGAACAACATCGATGAAGTGCTGGGCACACTGTCACACATGCCGGGGCTGGAGGTCCTCGTTCTAGAGTCCGAAGTCAACACATTCTGTCCCCATGCGACAGATGCGTTTATGGAATACAACCACGAGCGCTTTGTGCCGCTTCCGCGACTCAAAGTTCTGAAAATCGAAGACGATGCTTTTACTGCACCGCTCCTTATCTTGGCGTATTTGCGCGTACCTCTCTCGACTAGAGTCCATCTTTTCCCAGCGTCATCGGATTATGATTCATTTATGGCGGCTGAAGAGGGCCCATTGCTCGAGACGAGAGTCGCACACGACATTGCACTGCTGCGTCTTGCCCTCACGGCGCACTTCCAGGCCGGTACTGGGCCTTCAGCGTTGGTAGCCCCGTTCAACACAATCGCCATCGCTCAGGACGGGAATGGTTGGAACTTCGTATTCCACGCCGTCTACGAGAGCGAGTCGCAGGACGCGTCACCGATAGGCGAATTCACTTTCCGCTACTATGCCGGACCACGAAGCGCTGCTGGACGTCGCCGCCTTGCCGCTGTCGCGAATGCACTCCTCACCCTTCCTGTCATGTCACAAGCAGATCTCCTCATTGTCTCGCATGACGGCCTATACGGCTCAGGCTGCTCGGCCGATTGGACGCCTTTGTGCGGGTTCTTCCCTAAACTGGTCAATCTGGCGGTGTCCCGTGGCGCAATACATGGCGTCCTTCCGGCTCTTCGCAACGAACATCTCTTTCCTGGCATAGAGTCTCTGACCATTGCCGGAGTGCGACTCGAGGACAACGAAGACGATGCTGCACGCACTGCCCACTATCTCATCTCGATGCATGATACCTTACGCGCGCGGGCGGCCTCAGCACACAAAATACCGTCCATCAACTTTTGCGACTGCTTCGGTGTGGATAAGCTTGCTCGCACGCTTAAGCGCCTGTCACCGGACATGAAGGTCTGCGCAAGTGGCTTGTCTACGTTGGAAGGTGCTTTGGAACGTGAGGAGGCCTGGGATGATGCCGATGAAGATATTCGCTATATGGTGGATCGCATATAATCAGTTATATCCCTGTAGTCTTATGATATACGTGTTGTTTCATCCGAATACATCCTTGCATTGCACTAACATCATATATACGGAATTGGCATGTACGCTACGTACTTTGGTTGACGTATTCACGAGGTGGCAACCGCTCATGACGTCCACGGCGGCGTGTTGATGGCGATGAAGTATAACTCTGCTCCTACCACCACCAACTCTCTTGACAACGTCGGCCGGTAGCCTATTGATCCCCAGCTCTCGCTTGCTGTGCTGTCAAGTTAGACCTTGACTTTCGTGGCGACACGGCATAGCGACGACGACGACCAGTAGACACCCCGCATGGAATTCGAAGGCGGAAAGCTGCTCGTGCAGCGAACCCCCATTGCTCGCCTTCCCGTTGAACTCCTCACCAACATCATCGATATCAGCGCTCATGACCCTCTCTACGGCGGCTGGGACCAATACCTGCCTGATGTATCCATAACCATCTCGCATGTGTGCAGGTTCTGGCGCGACGCCGCGTTAGGCCCGGGCGGCAAGATGTTGTGGACACGTGTCCCGCTTCGACATAGTGCTGCATGCGTACGCGCATTCATGGAGCGCTCGAACCCCTTGTTGGTTTTTTTGAAGATCGAGCTTGGTGATACCAGCGTGCCGACGTCCTTAACTGCTTTGGCCGAAGCAGTCACGTTTATGGATCGAGTTGGTGGCATATCTTTCAATAGCCTATACGACCGCGACGAGGATCTCAACGACGTCGATGACCAGCTACACCGTGACATCTACAACATCCTATCGTCGAAACCTGCGCCATCATTGGAAATCATGAGCTGGTGCTATGCACATACCTTAGAAGAAGCCGGACCAACTACATTGCCATTGAACTTATTCGCGGGGCAGGTGCCCGATAATCTCTGCTTTCTGAGGATCACTGGCATGGAGTTACCTTTTGATCACACCATACTACGCGCCAACCTTACATCTCTCGAGCTCGAGGACTGCAGCGCATGGGAGACGGTTGACGACCTCCTTGGCACGCTCTCCCGTATACCGGCCCTGGAACAGATTTCATTCAAAGCCATGTCGCAACATTTAGTCGAGGGAGATCACCAACTGTCGCAAGCTTACGCCCAAAGGTCGATCAGCCTCCCACGTCTCGATACGCTCATTCTTACGGACTCGCAACCGGACTTGCCGGGTATCATCCTCTTCTACCTCCGTCTTGCAATCGATACACGCATCCATATAGAGATTGAACTCGATGAAGATACGATACCGGACGAAGATGTGTCCATTTTACGCGGTGCTCTCGAGGCTCATTACTCCGACTTCGCAGACGGTCAGAAGTTTGCCTTCTCCGCTGTATCCGTCGGACTTTGTGGCGCCAACGAGTATGGCCTCTCTATGCAAGCATCTTCTCACGGCGAGACATACCTCTCCGTGGTCTTGGCGCCGGCGTGGCCAACCAATACCTCCGGCAATGAAATGATGATGAAAGCTGCACGCCAGCTCCTCAGCATATCTATCATGTCCACCGCAACACGTCTCAACATCTCGCACAGCAACTTCTTCGCCATAGGGCGTGCAGCCGATTGGCTCGCTCTGCGAACCTGTGTTCCAAATCTAGAGACTATTGCCATCTCTCGGGACGCCTTGTACGGACTTTGCCCCGCGCTACTCGCGCCCCCCGACATTGAGTCGGGTGTCCTCTTCCCTAAATTGGGCCGCATACGATTTGAAGGCATAGCATTCGACGAGGATGCCAATTTGGTGGCGTTCTTCATCGTTGCTTTGGTTTTCATCGCGCGACATCGTCTTCGCCATGGACATCCGATTAAACGAATCAAGATCCGCAGGTGCTTTGGCGCCAAGAAGCTTTCAGAGCACCTGTCGGCGGCGTTGCCTGATACTGACGTTGTTTGGCGTGAAGTGGGGACGCAAGGTAAGGCCTTGGTCAAAACGGAGGCAACTCGATGGGATCATGGCGATGCGGATTTGAGGGAGGTAGACTAGAGATATAACTGGCAAGAAGCCTGAGGCCCTACTTAAGTGTGCATCTTCTGTTTGTAAATAAAATACCCCTGAGACTACGGGTAGAACTCTGTAGCTATACATATTATCACTGTTGCTGGTACGCAGTTGAGCACACGGCAGTAGCCGATATCTGAGTCTTCGTCTTCGGTTCGTGGAAAACGATCGTCGCGCCGCAACTCTGCTTCTCACCACCACCATCACGCTACCCGCACGTTGAAGCAATTCATTCCCTGCGGCTTCGACCTCTCTACGGCCAAAGCTCTTCCTAGCATTGCGGCAACAACGTGAGGAGATAACGCGCTATCGAAGAACCGCGGCATGGAAGACGGAGAGCCGTTGGTACAGCGGGCTCTCGCCGCTCGCCTCCCCGTCGAACTGCTCACCGAAATCATCAACATCATCGCTTACGACCCCATCTATGACTGCCGGGGTCAGTATCTTCCGATTGACTCCATCACCATATCGCAAGTGTGCAGGTTATGGCGCGACGTGGCATTGGGTTCTGGCGGCAAACTACTATGGACGCGCGCCCCACTTCGCCACAACGATGTCTGCGTACATGCATTCATGGAACGCTCGCATCCACTGCCTGTTTCCTTGGCTATCGAGCTCGGCGCTGCCGGCGTATCCACGACCTTGGTTTCTCTGGCCGCGGCCGTGACGCATATGGATCGTGTCGAGGAGATATCCTTTGAAGCTATATATGACGAAACTACGAACTTCAACAGTGAAGCCGAGGACCAGCTCCGTGATCGTGTCTACGAGTTGCTGTCTGACTGCCCAGCACCGTCGTTGAAGAAATTGACCTGGTCATTTGTACTCGACATCTGCGACGAACCGCTCTCACTACCAACCAAACTATTCGCAGGGCGAGTCCCAGACAAGCTTCGCTATGTGAGAATGATTAGCACGGCGATGACATCGCAGAACATCGTACTCCGCGCACCCCTAACGTCTCTGGAGCTTGGACACTGCATGGCATCGTGGGATAGTGTGGATGACCTCCTTAACATGCTGTCAAGGATGCCCGGCTTGGAACGTTTCATCTTCGATAACTCGATATACCCGATCGTCGATAATTACCAGCCGTCGCAGATTTACACTCAGCGATCCGTCAACCTCCCATATCTTTGCACCCTTTCCTTCTCTCCAGGCGACACGCCATTGACACTGTCGCGCATCATCTTTGGTTACCTTCACATCCCCGTCAACGCTCGAGTTCATCTTGTAGCGGTCATAAATGAGGAAACACAACAGGAAGACGTGACATTGCTATGTGATGCCCTTGCTGCTCACTATCACGACAACAATCTCCCAGACGGCCAGAAGTTCACTTTCTCGGCTATATCAATCGGATTATGTGGCCTCAACACGGACGGCCTCATCCTGCATGCATCGCATCGCAACTCAACTTGCCTTTCTCTAGTTTTGGCTGAGGTACCACGACGCGACCGTTCGGGAAGGGCAGTGATGTCGGAGATCGTCCAATCAGTTCTCAGTTTGCCCATCACGTCGCGCACGACTCGATTCAACATCAAACATTCCAACTGGTTTGCAATGGGGCGTGCTGCGGACTGGACCCCGCTTCGCAGCTGTATGCCAGAGCTGGAGACAATATGCATATCCCGGACAGCTCTGCACGGCCTGGCTCCGGTACTTCTTGCGCCAGCCCAACTCGATAACACATTCCCAAACCTCAACCGTTTGTACTTTGAAGGCTTGACTTTCGATAAGGGAGGGATCGCCGCAGCGTTCTTCTTCGTTGTGTTGACCCGCATCGCTCACCATCGTGCCGCTCATGGGCACCCGCTCGAGTGCATCCTGTTCCGCGTGTGCTCGGGTGCGGCGAAACTTGCGGAGCAGTTAGCAGTCGCGCTGCCAGATGTGGAGATTGTTCATAGGAGGGGTTCTCCAGATAAGAGGTTGATCGCAAGGAAGGAGAGTCAATGGGACAATGGCGACGCAGACATCCCATATCCCTATTAGCACGCCACACCAGCCATTGTTTGGTATACATATGTATTACCCATGGCCCGTAGCCGATGCCTGTGTACTATGTCACAAGATGAACGTTGCGCTTGAGGCTGGAATTTACTCAAGCTGTCGCGAGAATATGATTTTTGGAAAGCGTACTAGTTGTGTGATTATCGTGATACCGCTCTCTTTGGCCGGGTATCGTCGAAATGGCCGCCGCACGTCAGCATCCGGACTGAGCCGAGCGTCACAAGTCTGCATCAAATGGTCATCGCAGCAACTCTGCTTCATACTACCACCATCAGGTCGCGCATCGCGAGGTTCAGCCGGTGACTTGTCATCCAATTCTCCTTGCTTCTACTTCTGCCGGCTTAGCGGTCGATTTCTCGAGTGACTTTGTGGGGTTAGAATATATACTTGTCGTCGGAACTGCTACACGTCCTGCTACATGGAAGACGGAGAGCCGCTCGTACAACGAGCTCCTATTGCCCGTCTTCCCGCTGAACTCGTCACCGGCATTATCAATATCATCGCTCACGACTCAGTTCACGGTCGCTGGGACGATTACCTGCCCGACGAGTCTATCGCCATCTCGCATGTGTGCAAGTTCTGGCGAGACGCAGCGTTAGGTTCAGGCGGCAAAGTGTTATGGACACGCGCACCGCTTCGCCACAGCGCTGCCTGCGTGCGCGCATTCATGGAGCGCTCCCACCCATTGCCGGTCTTCTTATCCGTCGAACTCGGCGATGACAGTATACCCACCTCCATGGCTGCACTGGCTGAAGCGGCCACGTTTATGGATCGCGTCGAAGGGCTATCGGTCCGTTCTGTTTACCACCGCGACACAGTCCTCAGCGCAGCCGACCGGCAGCTACATGAGAGTCTCCATACCATTCTATCTACCAATATTGCCCCGTCATTGAAAACTCTGGCTTGGTGGCACGAGTACGATATGGGATATGACGGACAACCCACGTTGCCAGCGAAGCTGTTTGCAGAGCACATACCGGACAACCTCCGTTCAGTCAAGATCGTCGGTATGGCGTTACCTCATGAATTCGCCGCACTGCGCGCGCCCTTGACGTCCCTCGATCTCGGAAATTGCGAGGCATGGGAGTACGCGGACGAACTCCTCGACACGCTTTCGTGCATGCCAGGCTTAGAAAGCTTCATTTTCGATGCCGCAAACACGTCCTGGTGCAGTAACCGGTGGCCGCAGAGATATGAAAAGCGCTCCGTGGCCCTCCCATGTCTCCGTACACTTTGTCTCACTGATCAGCCGGCAGGAGTGTCGAGCCACCTCCTCGCCTACCTTCGGATTCCGGTTGACGCTCGCATACACGTGGAAGCCACTCCCGAGGAAATTACGCCGCAGAACGATATGGCACAGTTCTGCCAAGCTCTCTTCGCTCATTACCATGAGAATGCCCTCCCAGACGGCCAGACGTTTACATTCTCGACGATATCCATCGGACTCTGCGGCGGCAATTCAGATGGCCTTACCCTACATGCATCGTACCGCAATGCTCCTTGCCTTTCCTTGGTCGTAGCAGAGGCTGGGATACTCAGCACCGGAAGCCGTGCAGTCATACTCGAGACAGTACAAACGATTCTTCGCTTTCCAGTCATGGCGCACGCAACTCAGTTCAACATATCGCATTCCAATTACTTCGCGATGGGGAACGAATCAGATTGGGGCGCACTACAAACCAGCTTCCCGGACCTGAACACGATATGCCTATCTCGGACAGCGTTATACGGTCTGGCACCGACGTTGCTTCAGCCCCACGCTCCCCATTCTGGTATCATCATCTTCCCCAGCTTGACTTCCTTACTCTTTGAAGGTTTGACCTTCGTGGAAGGAGACCTCCCCGCGGCGTTTTACTTCAACGCTTTGAAGACCGTTGCCGATCATCGTGCATCCCAGGGACATCCGCTCAAGCATATCGAGTTCCGCACATGCTCCGGTGCTGCGACACTCGCCCAACAGTTGTCGATTGCGCTTCCTGATGTACAGGTCACTCACAGATGGGGTTCTCAGAACAACGTCTTGATTGGGATGAAGGCGACTCAATGGGATCATGGTTACACAGATATACATGACGGAGAGTAATACGTCCTCTTACTTGGTCTACCCTATCATCGAGCACACATATACCTTCACGCGATACAATTTGTTCTTCGTTGCCTAAGTAGTGCTCAGACGTACTCGTTGCAGACATTAAGGAATTAGAATATACGTATTCTACTACAATCAGATGTCCAATTACGACGCCGCACCCGCATCTTTCGACAAGTATGTCCGTGTCTCCCCAACAGCCTCCTTTGAGCCACTACGAATGAAGAAGCCCTGCAACATAGCCATACTGATCCTCCGTCCTCGAGCCACACCACCCTTGACCAAACCCTCCAACTCTTCGCCAAGAGTTTCGACACCCTCAGTCCCCTCGTAGAACTTATCGAACAACTGCCGTGCTTGCGCGGGCGAGGCGTCATCGACGAGAATATTCATATCGACGCGTCCAGGTCGTACAAGCGCAGGATCCAACTGCTCAGGATGATTCGTCGTCATAAAGATGATCCGTTCTTCGCCCGATGCGACACCGTCCAGCGCGTTCAAGAAGCCAGAGAACGTCACGCTGCTCTGGTACCCGTCTGCAGATGTCTGAACGCGCTTGTTGAATGCCGCATCGACATCCTCAATGAGTACGATCGAACGTTCGGGAATGTTGCTCATTAGGTGCGTTAACTTGTCGTCTGCTAGACCGCGCTCGGAGAGGTTTAGAAGACAGATGTCGTAGTTCAGTTCGCCGGCAAGAGCTTGGATGAACGAGGATTTGCCGGAACCTGGTGGGCCGTGTAGGAGGTAGCCGCGCCTGTATGGAATGCCTGAGAATTGCTTGAGTACATAGGCTTGACGAAGTATTATTCATAAAAATACCTCTGTCCGCGTACCACTGTCTCCGACCCAAGAAGGCTTGAACATCGTTCTTGACTTTCTCCGCGACGCCTTCACCAAGAACAACGCTTCCCAACGGTCTCTTCCTCCGTGGTTTACCAAACGGCCGCCACTCAAGACCCCATGCAGTGTGTATAGTCAGCCTGCCTTCCAACCCAGTAAGAGCAAGATCCCGCGCGTCGGCCAAGAGTTTAGGAAAGAGGTCGCGGTCGCGTGAAAGTGTTGTGAGAGTGACAGTCTCCCAAGGCATACCGCTCGGATCTGGTGCAGAGCGAGTCTCCCGCTCTCTGCTAACCTATAGCATATCTCAGTGTAGTGTTCATAGGCAGGATCGTTCAAAACATACCCGCATCCACGCCCCACGATACTTCAACCAATGCACACCCGGCCCTGCCACAAGCCTGAACGCAACATTCTGACTCCCATTCCCTCGTTTCAATATATCCGTCACAACGCTCAACTGATGCGTGCGCTCCAGACCTCGGCTCTTCATAGCGTTCGTATGCTGTGACAGCCAATGAAGGAACCAGTGATATGACGGGTCTTTGACGTTGAACTCGAGTGAGACTAGCATGCGCCGTTGTAGGGCTGTTGAGCTGAGCATTACTCCGCGCCGTAACATGGTCAGACCGACGCCTGCGCCCTGGGAAGCTGTTCGTCATATTGAAGAAGAGTGGGCTGTATTGAATGATGTGAACGCACCATTAGACCGACGCCTGCAGCAAATAGCTGGCTAAGTACATTTCAGCAGTGTGCTTCTTCTGAACGACATATTCGAGCGTACTTTTCCCCGATTATTGATGAGAGCCATGAGGGCGCGGACGCGCCTGAGGCTTGTGGCGCTGGAACGGCCGGGGTAGGTGGAGGTATAGCATCCTGTATCGGGATTTCGGACATGGCTTAGACCCAATGCGCGATGGCCGTGCTCAGACAAGGCTTAGCAATGTACGCGTATATGCGCGAAGGGTTTAGCTTGGAGACGTCGCGGTCAGGATGCAGGACGCGTCGTGGTGACGCGACGCGACGCGTTGTCGGGCCGACGCGTCCCGGACCCGAACTCGTCAAGAATTCTCTCTGCCGAAGTTTTTCTCAAGATCTTCGCCTTTCTTCACACAAGCGCACAAGAAAGGCAAGTGGATAAAATGGAAGGAGATCCAGGTAAAGTTCCGCGTACAATCGCCACTAGTTCTGGCCTCGATAAAGGTATGCGAGCTCTCTCGAGGTTTGAAAACAACTATGTACTTAGTAGAGGGAGGAGGATGAGAGAGCAATGTGTATATTTGAAACAGTGGTTGTTCGAGCTCGTCAGGACGGATGGTAAAACAAGGGAGGCGAGATATAAGGGCATGCAGTCGTGAATTTACAGGTCGTCGTCCTCCTCGGGAAGCGGGACACTCTCGGCCTGTCATATACTTAGTAAGCGATCAACTAGTTGCAAAGGGTAAGAAAATGCGTACCTGGGCGAGCTCGCGGTTGTACTGCTCCATGAGGGCGGCGTCAACCGTGACCTCTGCGGGCGCGAGCGCCGGCGCAGCCACGAAGTCGAGGGTGGGGTTGCTAAGATGGACACGTAAGTAAGAAATCAATGCAAAATAACAGCTGAAGCAATGCTCACCCAACGAGTTTCCGGGCGAGCCAGAGGAAGGGCTTTTCGAAGTTGTAGTTGGACTTGGCGGAGATCTCGAAGTACTGGAGGGACTTCTTCCTATGGAAGGTCACCGCCGCAGTCTTCACCTTGCGCTCCTATAAAACCCAATCAGACAACGGCAAGTGCTGAATTGAAAGGATCGCGTTCATACCTTCACGTCAACCTTGTTGCCGCAAAGAACGATGGGGATGTTCTCGCAAACACGCTCAAGGTCGCGATGCCAGTTCGGGACGTTCTTGTACGTGATACGCGACGTCACGTCGAACATGATGATACCGCACTGGCCCTGGATGTAGTAGCCGTCACGGAGACCACCGAACTTCTCCTGTCCGGCAGTATCCCAGACGTTGAAGCAGATGGTACCGAAGTTGGTGGAGAAGGAAAGCGGGTGAACCTCGACACCGAGGGTGGCTAATAGGCGCGTGTATGTTAATATCGCGTGCCACATCTACCAATGACATTTCCCAGTCAAATAGACGTACCGATGTACTTCTTCTCGAACTCTCCAGTCAAGTGACGCTAAGAACGGTGGCGATCAGCCAGAGATCACGCTTCCCAAATAAGGATCGCTTACCTTGACGAACGTCGTCTTGCCGGTGCCACCGTCACCAACTGCTCAAATAATCACGTACACACAGCCACAGAGTTAACGCAGACCGAAAGACGCGTCGAGTTGAGCGCGAGGGACGATATCAGGATCGATCGCGAGCGGGGACAAAAATGTTCAAAGGATCCGTCAGCGTTGGCACTTGGAGGCGATCTGGCTCAAAACGCACCGAGAACGAGCTTGAAGGTAGGGACAGTGTCCGTGGCCATGATTGCGGACGTGGATGGGAGGAGGAAGGAAGATGGAGGTCCGAGAAAGAGTCGGGGCGGCGCAAGGGTGTTGAAAACGCGCGCGCGTGTGACTGATTACATCAGCCAGGCGCCCTCCTTCCTCTCCCGTTCTTTCGTATTCTTTCCGTTCATCATCCCCTACGCCCTTGCAGAAAAGCTTGCTTTGGGACCGTAGATGTACTTTAACTCGCTTGAGAAATAAGGACGATACAGCTCAGTCAATGATTATTTTTGCGCATTTTGACGTCGCGTCGCGGCCAAGTCGCGGTACCGAGAAATACGAGTAAGCCAGTAGTCTAAACCAGTCAGAGCCAATCGACAGAGTCAAAATAGACCTATTCCACTCTTCGGAAGCGGGAGGCTATCTCTGTCAGCAAATATATACCCTTTGCCACCGGAAGAGTTAGACATCTACAAGCATCGTCATCCGTACACAACTCGGTTCCATCGGGCCGTCCCCACCACTTCTGGTCAGTTGCGTCCCGCCGTCATCGTGCGCTGCATATCGCAGTTGCCTCATACCCGCTACTTGTCTCCCATCTCGACAGACTGTGTAACGAATCATGTCCGGAACCGGTCCCCGCGAGAATATCTTCCCTACGCGCATGGCGCTCACGAATACAAAGCTGCGGTTAAAGGGCGCGCAGACTGGACACTCTTTACTGGCAAAGAAGCGCGATGCTCTCACAACACGATTCCGCGCTATCTTGCGTAAAGTTGACGAGGTACGCTAGGGTCTTATATAAATATGTGGAAGATGTACTAAATGATTGTGTACAGGCGAAGCGCAAGATGGGTCGAGTGATGCAGCTCGCATCGTTCTCGCTCGCGGAAGTGACGTACGCGACTGGCGATATATCATATTTGGTCCAGGAGCAGGCCAAACAGGCAACATTCCGAGTCAAGGCAAAGCAGGAGAACGTATCTGGTGTTGTACTGCCTGCTTTCGAGGTCGATCGGGTCCAGGGATCTGGTGCGTTGCGCCTTATACGGTTTGATTGGCATGTGGATCCTGATATTGACATGGTGTAGACTTCAACTTGACTGGTCTTGGACGTGGAGGACAACAGGTCATACGCTCGAAGGAAGTCTACGCAAAGGCTGTCGAGACGCTCGTCGAGCTCGCATCGCTCCAAACCGCATTCATGATCCTCGACGAGGTCATCCGCGCGACCAACCGACGCGTGAACGCCATCGAGCACGTTGTCATCCCGCGTCTAGACAACACTATCAAGTACATCATGAGTGAGCTTGACGAGATGGATCGTGAGGAGTTCTTCCGGTACGTTGTCGGCTCCAAATTATTGTTGAGCGCGGTCTGATCATATGAACAGGTTGAAGAAGGTGCAGGGAAAGAAGAAGAGGGATACGGAGGCTGCGGAGAACAAGAGGAAGAAGGATCTGGCTGCAGCTGCTGCTACTGCTGACGAGGCGGAAGGGCAGGCTGCAGCACCTCCAAGCATCGTCGACGAAGAACCCGGCGAGGCTGCGGGAGACCTACTGAACGACAAGGACACGGATGTCATCTTCTAGTATACATAGCATGGACGCCGATATCTGTACCCTTCTCGTCTGTCTAACAAAGGTTGATTTCACACCCAAATCTCCTTCTTACCACGCATAACTTCTTGAAAGCAAGTGGAGGCACACACAGTTGATGGAGTCTAACTCCGGTCTCTCCTGAACTGCAGCGATCAAGCATATGGGAATATTCGTGGACACAGCTCTTAGTCTAGAAGCAACATATGATATACTAAGGGATCATGGCTTCCGAAATAATTTGCCACCTCAACGAACTACCCGGCGGTCTATAGCTACGTTTCATCGCCTTGATCTCATCGGAAGTCTTATACTGGCCGTCCCAATTGACTTCTGCGCTCGTCCCATCGCGCAGCATGTCAAGTGCCATCTGCGTCACTCCGCAAGAGTCAAAGGTGACGTATTCGATGTCCCGTTCTGTGGACAGGTGCTTGCGTGCCGCTACGGCGCCGATAAGTGCGTCGAATACGGGCTCGGTGGCCTGAAGATCGCTCTTGCAGAAAACAGCCTCGCGAAGCTCTAGGTGCCGAAGCGCAGGTAGGAAGGTGTAGGCTGGATGCCGCGCGAGCGCGTATATTGTGTCCTGGGAGGCGAACCGAGTGGCCGTGAGATGTTTGACCGTGGAGAGGAACTTGGGGGGCGGTATGAGACCATCGAGCTTCGGCGAGAAGAGGTGCACGTCCTGCGCAACAAGACTGGTGATCTGAGAGAGAAATGGATTTTCGAGCAGTACTCGCAGTGTACGCATGCATCGGCAGTTCTCATCAGCAGCGTCTTGGTAGGTGAAGAAGAAGGCGAGATCCAATGTGGGTAGCATTGGCGATGTCGCGTAGAGGGAGAATCTGATGTCGTCGTCACCATGTCCTTCCCCAGATACTACAAGTCGGCTGAACGACGCCGATCCATATTGAGCGCGTAGCGATAATGATATTCTATGCCAGCGATCCCAGTATCGAGCGGACGCTGTTTCAAGGCCGTTGACACGCACGTCCATATCGATCTGACAATCGACGGGCACATGTAGGTATGCGAACAGCATGGCGACAGTTGTGAGTGTGTCTGACAGGGCAAGTCGCTTCAAACGAGGAAGTGAAATGGACCGAAGTTGGTGTTCTGAGGACCAGCCTGGCAAAGTTTCGAGGAACCCTATTCGATTCGTCGAGAGCGTTTCAAGGGTTGGCATACTCGACAGGGCGGTAGGGTAAGTGTCGAAGGTTTGCCAACCACCGCTGATGTCCAGGACCAACGTCGTAAGGGGGGCGCTCAGGAGCGGGTTCGGCCATCCGACGTGGATGTTCCGTAGATACGACCTTCTCAAAGAACGCACTGGTTGAAGTGCGAACAAAGTAGAAGACGGGAAATGACCTGCGTAGTCAGCCCATGCATACCAGTACAAGAACTCCAAACTGGGGAATGGGTGGTTGTCCAGGAGTTCCAGAATCCTCTCGTATTTGGTGTGTTCGTCAACGTCATGCCGGACGTGGTCGAAGGCGAAGCTCAAGGATATCGTTGCAACTCGAGATGAGTACTTGAACGCCGATTCTACGGCTGAAAGTGCAGGCGATACCTTCACCGTCAGTCGCGTGTTTATTATCTCGATCTTGAGGAAGATGGGCAAAGGATGCGAACGCTGCATGAAAGCGTCGACGCACGCGGCTGCCTTATGCCGCAAGGGCGCGTGTGTCCATAATCTCTTTCCAACAGGACTGAAAGCGATGGATCTCCATAGCTGGCAGACATGGGATATGGAGATAGAAAGTTCAGCCAGGTATCCATGAGGTACAGAGGCAAAGTCAGGGTCGTCGACTATGTGGTCCACGAGGATCGCGCTCAGAACCTCGACAGGGAGAATAGCGTTCAAGTTGACGACATGATCAGACATGATGATTCCAGTGATCTGGTGCTGGTCGATATAGGCAATGAGTACGTGGGTGTGCGCAGGGAGCAAGCTGGACGAAGAAAGCCGTGAGTTCTGATGAAACTCGGGGAACCGAGGACCTGAAGAGCTCACGCGGCGGCACTAGGTTGATAATAAGTTCGGTGTCCAACGCACAGAAGTGTTTACGATGATCGATTGATAATGGGTTGAGAGTGTGAAGCCCACAGTAGGTACAGCGAGTTGACCGGCTTATGAAAACGCGGTCGTTTGGCGCGCGTCATGGAGGTTGCGAAGAAGGCGCCACGACCGCGTGAACCATCCTCCGTATATCACATGGATGCACTCTCTCTATGACTCGGCGCTCGCAGGCCATAAGGTTAGGACACGTTCTCTGAAGCCCATATGCCTCCTATTGCACGAAGGAGGATGCACTAAGAGTCTAGGAGATAGCACACTCGGTAATACTAATCTAATACGGACATCTCGCTTCATTTATGACCGGCCATAGGATACCGTCATCCTCCGTTGTGTGAGGAGAACCTATCATTTTGAAGTTGAAATGATCATAATTCATGGTTTTCAGCGCATCCGAGGACACACACTGCCCATCCCAGTTCACTTCTGCGTTGACAGCGTTGGCTAACGCGTCTATCGCCGTCTGCGTGATTCCACACCTACGGAATTCGATGGTCTTCAGAGCCTGCACCGAGCCGACTGGCATACGCTCGCGTGCCACCACAGCGCCCAGAAGAGCGGTAAACATCGGCTCGACGATGAGAGAGTCGCTCCTGCAGAAAAACACCTGACTAAGGCGGATACTCCGCAAGGCCGGTAACAACGGGCGGTCCGGATGCAAGATGAGAGCATTCAAAAAGCCATCAATGGCGACACTCGAGGCGACCACTTTGCGTGCAGCGGAAAAGGGATTGGAGACAGGCCGCCCGTCGTAGGAATCGATGGGGTCGTATAAACTCGGCGATAGCACACGTATGGCTTGCACGATGACGGTGGACGCCCGCGACAGGAAGGGAAGTGTGAGTAAGTTGCGTAACGTGCGCATTAGACGCATGTCTTTGCGACTGAACTCCAAATCGTGGGCGTAAAACTCGAGGTTTAATGTGGGCAGTGTTGGCGACGATGCGCAAATCAAGAACCTATCGTCGTCATCACCGGCGCCGCTCACGACCAGTCGGTCAAAAGATGCTGATTCATAGTGGGCGCGGAGTGATGATTCCATGATATCCCAATGCTCCCAGTACCGCTCGGTATCGGAAGAGGCTCCATCGTCGAGGGCTAGATTCAGGTCGAGGCGACACATCACCGGCGCGCGTATGTATGCGAATAGCAGAGGAACGTTGCTGAGCGTGTCGTGCAGCACCAGACGTGTCAGGCAAGGGAGCGATATGGAGCGATATGGTTGGGAAGACCTGGCTGACGAGTGAAACGTCCTGTGTAGACCTTCGGATGAGACTACCAGCGTATCGAGGGACGGCATGTTGAGAAGAGTAGCGAGGAAGTCGTCTATTCCAGGCCAGCTCCCGCTATGTTCGAGGACCAGAGAGGTTAAGGGCGCACATAGTACAGGGTTTGGCGGTGTAAAAGTGGTGTTGCTGAGAAACAACCTCCTCAATGAGTTGGGGACTTCCATCTTGAACACACTCTCTGAGATTTCGTCTCCTCCTGCTTCGTTGGTCCATGTGGCCCACGATAAGTATTCCAGCGCCGGGAAAGAATGTTGATCGAGTAACTCGATGATATCCTCGTACTTGGAGTAGAATTGGTTTGTGAGTTCGTCAGAGAATGTGTAGTCTTCGATGTTGAAGCTGAGAATCATAGTGTCAACTCGAGCGGAGTGCTGAAGCGCCGTCTCCAATGCCGACCAGAGTGAGAACGTAGGTTTCTCTCCTTCGTCACGCATGATTGCCTCGATCTTGAGGAGAACGGGCAAAGGGTGCGAGCGCGCCATGAATGCATCAACACACATAGCCTTGTGCCGCAACGGCGCGTGCGTCCATAAGCGCTTTCCGCCAGGACTCAAGGAGATATTTCTCCATAGCTGGCAGGCTTGAGAGATGGAGAGTGCAGTTTTGGCAAGGTATCCGTAAGGTACGGCAGCAAATTTAGGGTTGTCGACTATGTGGTCCACGAGGATCGCGGTCAGAACCTCGACAGGGAGCATAGTGTTCAAGTTGACGGCGCGACCGAACATAGTGGAAAAAAGATGTAGACGATGGTGTTCGTATTTTCGCGAGGGGCGTCTGGGGGAGCGAGGTAAGACACGAGCTCTGGTCGGAATCGGGGAGACGAGGGTCTGACGGAGCAGCGCACACGGCGCTACGTTGATGGATCCGCTCTTCCGGTGCACGTCACTTGAAGATAAGCAGTTCACAGTAGGTTGTATGAGATCAAGATGGGTTGGGCTGCCAGCTGTATTGTGAGGACGTGCTTGTGGTGAGCGTCATGAACGTTGGGAGGAAGTCACGACCGCGCGAATTTTTGCCGTCGGCTTTTCTCTCCTCGCAATGACACTGACTTCTGTAACTTTGCTGATCCTAGGTATGAGACACGTTATTACAAGGCCGTCTACGCTATTCTAGGGGGGACAGAACGACGATACAAGAGACAGCACTCGCAGTATTCTAATACGGACTTTTTGCTTCATCGATGATCTGCCATAGGATGCCATCATGCTCCGTTATATAATTAGAGTTGAAATGATCATATCTCATGGCCCCTAGCGTGGTCGGGAACACATGCCGCCCGTCCCAAAACACTTCCGGGTTGACCGCTTTGGCGAGCGTGTCTATCGCCTCCTGCGTGATCCCACAGTCGCGGAATTCGATTGCCTTCAGGGCTTGCACTGAGCCCATATACTCGCGAGTCACCGTAGCGGCCAGAAGAGCGGTGAACATCGGCTCGACGATGTGAGAGTCGCTCTTGCAGAACGAAACCTGACGCATGCGAATGCTCTGTAAGACTGGCAGCAGCGGACGGTCCGGGTTCAAGACAAGAGCACTCAGCAGGCCATCGAGAGCGCAACGAGTGGCCGTCACCTCGCGGACGGCAGAAAATGGATTGGAGATAGGACGTCCGTCATAAGGATCAATAGGGTCGTAAAGGTCTGGCGATAGCACACGTATGTCTTGCACGATGATGGTGGACACTCGCGACAGGAAGGGGAGTGTGAGCAAGTTGCGTAGCGTCCGCAACAGGCGCATATCTTGACGATTGAACTTCGGGTAGTGAGTATGAAACTTGAGGTCTAGCGTGGGTAGTGTTGGTGATGATGCGCAAATCATGAACCTGTCGTCGTCATCACCGGCACCGCTAACAACCAGCCGGTCATATGAAGTCGAGTCGAAGTGCGCGCGGAGTGACAGCTCCATTAAATTCCAGTGTCCCCAGTAATGGTCCGTCTCGGAGCGGCCATTCTCAAGTATAACATCCATGTCAATGCGACAAGTGATCGGTGCACGTATGTATGCAAATAGCAGAGGGAGGTTGGTGAGCGACTCGTACAGGGCCAAACGCGCTAAGCGAGGGAGCGATATGGAGCGATATTGATGCTGAGTGACGTGGCCTGCCGTGCGGAACGAGCTATGTAGACCATCGGACATGATTACCAGTGTCTCGAGGGATAGCATATTGAGCAGGGTAGTGAGAAAGTCGTCTATTCCAGACCAACTGCCACTGTGGTCAAGAACCAGAGAGGTTAAGGGTGCACCTAGTAATGAACTTGGCGACGTAAAGATGATGTTGTTCAGGAATAGTCTCCTCAAAGATCCGGGGACTTCCATTCTGAACACATTTTCTGAAAGTCGGTGTCCTTCTGACTGGTTGGTCCACGCCGTCCATGACAAGTATTCGAGCGCCGGGAATGAATAATGGTCGAGTAACTGGGTCATATGCTCGTACTTGGTATAGAATTGGCTGGTGAGTTCGTCAGAGAATGTGTAGTCTTCGATATTGAAGCTTAGAATCATAGTGTCGACTCGAGCGGAGTGCTGAAGGGCCTTTTCCACTGCCGGTAAGAGTGAGAACGTTGGTTGCTCTCCTTCGTCGCGCATGATTGCCTCAATCTTGAGGAAGACGGGCAGAGGGTGCGAGCGTGTCATGAATGCATCGACACACACGGCCTTATGTCGCAACGGCGCATGGGTCCATAGGCGCTTTCCGCCAGGACTCAGAGAGATATTCCTCCACAACTGGCAGACTTGGGAGACGGATAAGGCGGTGTCTGCAAGATATCCGTGAGGTACGGCAGCAAAGTCGGCGTCGTCGACAAGTTGGTCAACGATGATCGCGGTTAAGACCTCGACGGGAAGGATCGCGTTAACACGAGCGCATCTCCTGGAGTTTGACATAGTCTTCGGGCTGTAGGCACTATGCTTCACAGTAGTTGAAAGGCGTGTTCAGAGTGAGTCCATATTGAAGATCAGAGGTCCAGATAACTCACAGAAATGTTTGTTGGCACAGGCACCGCGATGCACACCAGATGGTACTATTTTTGCTCGTCGCCACGCGCCAGGGCGAATAGCGTCGGAGACCGGAGATAGTGTTTATCTCGACGTCTCTTGGAGGGTGGTCGTGCGAGCGACGTGGCTGTCGAGACGCGCGTGATGAAGGTCGGGAACAAGCCGAATCTCAACCCGAGTGCCGTTTTATCGCCATTTACCGGCGGTCACCGTGACCTTTGCCAATGCCAATGGTCGCAATTCTGAACGTAGATCTATCATTATCCACCTTCTGTGCTTGCCTTTTGCACCTGCTGCCAACTTTCGTGCACTCGTGCCCTCTGATGTTGACCAAAATGTTTCGGTACGTACTACTGGAAGAAAACTAAAATCTACTTAGTACGGCAACTGCGCTTCCTCAATGATGTCCCCCATGATCCCCTCGTGCTCTGGCTCGGAGCGATGTCTCAGGTCCGCGAGTTGGTTTGGAGATAAGCAACGCTCATCCCAAAACACTTCTACATTGGGCACAGCTTCTGCCAATAAATCGACTGCTGTCTCCGTCAGCCTACATTGACTAAAGTCGATGGTCTTCACGCTTTGCACCGCGCCCAGATGCTCGCGCGCCACTACTGCGCCAATGAGACTGGTTAATATCGGTTCGATGACGTGAAGATTGGTCCCACAGAAGAGTGTTTCGCGAAGACCAATGCTCTGTAACGCCGGGAGTAGTGGACGGTCCAGGTTCCGTAGAAGGGCATGAACGAAGTTATCGACCGCAGACCGAGTTACTATGATTTCGCGGACCGTGGCGAAGCTCGGGGGCGTGAAATTGTCGTTGCGATCGTGAAGCCTGGCAGAAAACAGGTCTATGTTGCGCACGAGGATGGTACATGGCTGCGACAAGCAGGGCAATGAAAGCAGGTTGCACAATGTCCGTAACAAACGCATATTTAAGCGATTGAACTCCTGGTAGTGGGAGTTGAAACCGATGTTTAGCGCAGGTATCGTAGGTGATAGGGCGCAGAGGCTAAATCTGTCGTCATCTTTGCCGGCGCCGCTCACGGTTAAGCGCGTGAACGCAGTCGACTCAAAGTGCTCGCGAAGCGCTGACTCCAATATGCCCCAGTGGTCCCAGTATCGGTCTACGTCGAAGTGGATAGGATACATCTGCAGACGCAAGTCGACACGACAGGTTTTCGGCGCCTGCATGCATGTGAATAGCAGAGGAACAACTTGCAAAGTGTCATGCAGTGCCAGTCTTGTCAAATGGCATAACTGAACAGAGCGATGATGGTGCTGAGAAGGTATATCTGACGAGTCAAGCGCGGAATAACCTTCGGACGATATGGCCAGTGTTTCGAGGAATGGCATATTGCGCAGAGTAGTGATGAAGTCGTCTATTCCTGACCAGGACCCGCATTGATGGAGGACGAGGGATGTCAGGGGAGCGCGTAGCACAGCAAGCGAGGAGTTGAATTCGGTATTTTGTAGAAACAATCTCTTCATGGACGCAGGAATTTCCATCTTGAAGAAGTTCGGAGAGAAGGTATGCTGGTCTATGTTGATCCACGTGGTCCATGACATGTATTCCAGAGCTGGAAAGGAGTGGTGATCAAGTAGGTTGACCATCTTCAGGTATTTCTCCGTCACTCCGTAGTTAAAGACTTCCTCGTCGAAATCGCCGCCGCCGTTGCCTATGTCAAATTCCACGGTCATCGTATTGACCCGCGCGGAATGTCGAAGCGCCATTTGTAGCGCCGGTAAAGATGATGATGTTGGTTTCTGTCCTCTGGGGAAAACTGCCTCAATTCGAAGAAATACGGGCAGGGGATGCGAGCGCTGCATGAACGCTTCAACGCATGCCGCCGTGTGTCGCGACGGCGCGTGAGTCCACAGCCTTTTCCCGCTAGGACCAAGAGCTATGGTCCGCCAAAGCCGGCATACGTGGGATATAGAGAGCGCAACATCCGCAAGATAGCTATGTTTGACGTGGGATGGTGGAGAGGTAAAGCTCCGGTCGTCGACTATGCGGTCTACGATAATCGTCGTAAGGACCTCGACGGGAAGGATACTGTTCAGGTTGACGCGATGGGACATGACCAAATGTGTTCCAGAAACGTGGCGAGTCAGAGTACTGCAGGGTGTGAAAAGTCGATCTATGTGCGGGTGCGCTCGGGACGCGGTTATGATGGATGTCGGAAAGAAGTTGCCCTGGCGCGTTCCGGCGAGCGTCGACGTGGGCGTGGCTACACGTGCCACTTTCCAGTCATACAACTTTCGCTTATTACATTGGTATGTAGGGTCCGGTAAGACGAGGAGCAGGTATAATAATAAATTCAGGTTGTACAGCTATTCAGAGCATGGTAGACGGGGCGCCGCTAGGAAACATACAAAGCATGCCGGCTTGTAACATAAGGGGAGTGTATATGATAGGTATAAACGGCGCAAACCAAACGCCTAGGACCTCCCAATGCCATAATGCATCCTTCACCGCGTCCGAGAAGTACAGCCATCCCAACGACGGCACTAAATAGATAGCGTATTTGATCAAGCTGAGTAACGGCGAACTCGAAGGACCGGCCAGCGTCAGCGGTATCCCGAGGGTTACGGCGAGGAGAGCGGCCAAGGAGAAGTTGAGCAATGAGGTAACGGATATGAGTGTACTCGCTAGGCAGAGAGTGATGGCCTTCAGGAGGAGGTAAGTCCTTGGTGTGCCGATGGGTTCGACGTTCATGACCTCGTGGGCGACGCGGAGACCAGGCAGCGTCACAATCGGCGCCATGATCCACTTGAATATAGCCTGCACGCCTTGCATGAGATATCGGTCATCAACGCGTCTGTTATGGAAAGCGTACCCTCGAGAAACTGCCTCCCACATAGAGCCGGGATACAGCGAAGTAGAGCACCAATCCCAGAACATGAGACAAGGCTACGAGTCTAGCAGCTGGAAGAAGATCGCGAGATCGCTTCGTCCAACGCTTCGCTCCTCCCGGCTTCTCAACCCACTGTTCGTACCAACCAGCTTGGACCCAGCTTCCAAGCCCACCGAACATAAGCGAGGCACCAACCAAAATCGCGCTGGGCAGATACATGCCAATCTTGAGGAACTGGCCGGGGTTCGCCATGATGTAGAAGAAGAACGAGGCGTGCAGTCGCTCTAACAGGTTGTTCATAGTACGCATTGTTGATTCGACAACCCTGAGGCACGGGCGTAAGCAACGGCACGTGAATTGCATATCGAATGTGCTCACCTCCCGAGAGCGTGGAAGCCATGCGGACCGTTGGAGGGGACTGCGTAGAGGGTAATTGCATCTATACGGTGCCTACGTATTGTCAGTAAGGCAAAGGTCGAGTGCATATATGCGACACCCACTGGTGAAACAATCCGTGTGCACCGCTGGGTATACCTCTTGCTTGGTACGTGAACTGTCTCCAGATATTCCTCGCCCTGTACACGTACTCCAAGGCGACCGGGTTATCCAGAACCGTGGGTGGTATCCATGAAGGTAGCAGGTCTTGTAGTTGACGTCGTCCGGGAAATTCGGAGGGGTCTATGTGGTCGTACAAGACAACGGGAACGCCGAAGTTGTGAGCAATGACTCGCAGCGAGTTAATGAGGTCCTGGTTGGGTAGACGCCCGTTGACGCCCTCTGAAATAGGTGAGCGAGCGCCAAGTTGCTATCATATGTGACCTACCTCGGAAGACGCCCAAGTGAGAGAAAGAATGTCCATGGTAATCAAGATTGAGTGCGGTCCATACGACACCGTGAGGAAGCGTCAATGAATCCGTGACGAGATCTATGTCGAGTATCAGTTAACAGCTCAACCAACTACATTCTTCATCCTCACTGCTCTGCTCTTCTCCATGGTATGCGCTTAGCCACGCTTGCATGCCATCAAGATGTCCGTCGCTGATGACGAAAACGAGGTTCTTGGACCAATGCGAGTACCCCTTCAGAAAGTTGGATAGAGCGAGAACAGTGGAGATGCCGCGAAGGTTGTATGCGCCTGTCAAGCTCTTCCAGGGAGCGCTTATAATGATGGCTTCGGTTCCGGAGGCGCGAGGAGACGAGAGCACCGCGTATGCGTTGGTTCCGTTCAGCACCTGCAGGCGCCGTAAGTATCATCATCATAGCCTAGTCAAGACGTGCACGTACCTCGGTTACAGTATTGAACGAGTATGCTTGTGTCTCTGTGGGCAGACCGAGCTTAGCAAACTCAGTCACAAAGTATTCCGCTCGCCTATGCAATCATGAGCAATGTTCGTTGATGCAAGGTCGGTCTCATTTACTCTACACTGGATGCGTTTCTATCTCTCAAAGCTTCTAGCTCAGCCAAATACTGATCTGCCTTTCCGACATCACCCCAGTTCCAATATGTGTTAACCTGCACTCATCAATTAGTGATGGGCGCTTCAAGATATAAGCATGACGCACCTGGCCCGGTTGCAACGCGTTCTCATCAATATATGTGCGCTGTCCTAACTCCGGGTACGGTATGGCGACCATCCACACGAGGCCAGTAACTAGGAGCGCAGCCCTGGATACCTGAGAGCCTGATGCACCGGCACAAGCGGAATTGCCTACTGGACGAGGGCGAGATTATTCCAGAGAGTAGCTGCCAATTTCTTTCGCCTCTGAATCCGGACGGATGGATCGCCCTTCAGCTTGCTTCTCAGCTTCGCAAGTATGGAAGCCATGGTGCCAGCGGAATAAGGGATAACAATGGCCTCGGGTGGTGGTTAGCGTGAGACCTGTAAACGCGGTGGCGCGCGCGCGTTTCGCCTTGTCGCGCCGCGTTACCGAACGCGCTCATCCACGACTTGCCTTATACGCCCATCTTCCTCCTTCTTCCCTGTCCAACTCCGCGATGTCTATCGTGGGGAGCATGAAGCGAAAGCGCGAGGCGCCGCAGCCGGGCTTGACTGCTGGAGAACGCCTTAAACGCAGCAAGCTGACCTCTAATCCTGACATCTGGACATCACCTTGGGGCTGGGTTGGCACCGATGTCTTCGACGCGTCTTTGATCACGAAAGACCATCTAATGGCCACATGCGGCTTCTTACCAAACTTTGGACATACTCTCTGCGCGAATAAACTCAGAAAGAGTTTTGACAAGCGCCCAGAAACTGCGGGGCAGGCTTCCACGGAGGAGCGCGACGATGTGATTGTCATCTCGGATGACGAGACGCCTGGGTGCAGCAAGCGGCCTTGTAGGAAGAATCCGAACTGCTTGAACTATCTTGGGCAGGAGAAATGGGTTGACGCTGGTGCGTAGAGGATCATCGCGGGTGAGGGTAGGCATGCTGAATCCTGATGTTATTTCAGATGAGGCGTTCAAGCTATATTGTGCAGCCGAGCAACTTATGCTCGACCCTCGCAGGCTCGAGAGGAAGCAAGACGTGCCAGTTGGACTGAAGGTCCGTGCATGCTCAACAATAGTCGTCTGTCACTGACTTGAGTATAGAATCTCGGTGCAACCTGTTACGCCAACGCGACTCTCCAAGTGTGTATGTCTGGTCTTCCTTTCATTGCGTTTCTAAACTTTTGCACCAGGTCTGGTTTCAGGACGTTCGATTTCGCAACGGCGTATATCGGTGCCAGGCCTCCCAAGAACCGGAAGATGGCTCGAAAGAGGTGCGGCTGTCTATTGCTTCTAACTAATCCAATATAATAACTTGTGTTTAGACTGTGTCAGTATTCCATCTACAAGCTACATTTGCCGCCCTACAAGAGAGCAAGAAGTTCTGGTACAATCCTGCGAAGTTCATCGACTCGCTGGGATTGCAGCATGAGATACAGCAGGACGCCGCAGAGTAAGTTTCGTAGTCATAACAAGTACATGCACACTCATGCTATGTTGCCGGTTAGGTTCTCCAAGCTATTCACAGGCCTACTCGACACCGTTTTCCATAAACAGACTGACCCCGAATTGAAGACCTTACTCGCCCAGCAATTCCAGGGCGAATTTGTCTACAAGCGCACATGTCCGACTTGCAACACCTCGACAACGAGCAATCAGACTTTCCTTGAGCTCGACGTCACTTTGGAGGTAAGCATACCGCCGGACACTTTGCCAAGCATGGGCTGAGGACCGCTGGGCAGAACAACGCTACCTTAGAAAGTCGCCTGCGCGCGACGTCGACGACAGAAGGGTGCGTTGTCGACCTCTACTTAGATTAACTTCAGGATTAACTCGCATCTATCAGCTGGCCATGCCCGAAGTGCAAGGAGAATCGCGATGCTGTCGAGCGTACGGTCTTGCGCAAACTGCCACCGGTATTGCATATATCGCTCATGCGCTTCGCCTGGGACTTGGCGACTGGCGACCGCCGCAAGATCAAGCACAGCATCGCATTCCCGACATCGATCGATATGGGCCAGTTCGTCGAGGCAGACCCAGAGCAGCCGAACAATGCTCCCTCTTCTGATATCTACGATCTTCGTGCCATCCTCTTCCACAAGGGCGCCAGTGCGTTTCATGGACATTATGTCTCCCATGTCCGTGAGGCATCGTGCGTAGCTTGACCCGTTTGGTTTTCGAGAATATGTCTAATTGCCCGTTAGGACGAATTCGTGGTTTGAGTTTGACGACGACACGGTCTCCAAGATTCGTCCGCCCGGCTCGGATAACGTAGCGTAAGTCGCAACGACCTCTTCTTTCTCGTCCACTCAGCTTATGGTGGGATAGTGCGAAAACCACTGCCGCCAAGAAGCGAAAGGCACAAAGGATCGAGGACAGTGAAGATGAGGACGAGATCAACATCATCGAGTATGCCTTATTCTATTTTCGCAACGCTCCATTGAACTCACACTCATTTCAGTGCTCCTTCCAAATCGGATCAGTCGACCAAGAGCAAAGACTCCAAAGACCAGACAGTCCCGGGCGCCAGGATCGTCAAGTCCAAAGACGCGTACATGCTCGTCTACGCTCGACGTGGGGACAAGCAACCTGATCCCGAAGCACCGTCTACTGAGGCTTTAGAGGCCATCACTGCCATTAACGACGCCCATGAAGCCCGAGCTGGGAGATATACTGAGAAATACGATATGCTCAAGGCAAGGTTTGACTCGGAGCGCGACACAATGCTTGATATATTCAAGACTTGGAATTTGACCGATGCACGACAGGTGAGTTACCGATGATCTGTTTCTGTGCGACTTGTGCTTAACCCGCCCAGCCTTCCGTAGTTGCAAGTCAACGTGCTCTCGAGGAGTTTGTCGTTCGACCTCTCCGGAAAGCTGAGGTCAAGAAAGAGGCGAAGACCGTCAAGAAGGAGGAGCCCGCTACGGATAGCAAAGCGACGTCAGAGGCTCCGGCGGATGACTCGGCCGCTCCCGCTAGCGCCCCGATGGATATCGACCGTGAGCCAGCCTCTGAGCCTGAGCTAGCAGACGGCGAACCTGGAGACATATCCGTCAGCGAACTCGTTTGCGAACACGGCAAGCTTGATCCATCGAAGTGCGGCGAGATGAAGCGGATGAACATTGTACGTCGAATGGTTCCGTGGTCTTACATGCTTCTCACTAAACCCAACTGTAGGCTGCTTACGTGCAGATGAAGGAGGACCTCGGTGTACGCTTCGTTCCCGAGTTAAGCCACGAGGACGTCTGCGAGACCTGCGTGAAGGATAGCTTCCCGGGTAAGCGTCTTCGGAGAATTGACCCTCAGCTTACGCTAAACGTCGCACTAGAGCGTTTATATCAGCGGCAGCATCCAAAGGATGTCAAAGCAGTCGAGTCGGAGCCGTATGACCTCAACAGCATACAGTACTGGATCTCAAAGGAATGGTATAAGGGTAAGCTCTACCTTGTGTCGCGACGCGCCTTGATCTGACTCAATTGGCTTCAGACTGGAAGCAGATGAAACCGAAAATGCATGTCTCCGGCCAACCCGATCCCACCCCATCCGACGGCAAGTTCTACGGCGACGTCTTCTGCGAGCATGGTGGTCTTCAATCGAACTTGAACAAGCGCCAACGAATCAGTCCTTCCGCCTACGACTTTCTGCGTGGTCTGTTTCCCGGGTGGACATCACTGCGTGCCAACGAACCACAATGCGAAATCTGCGATGCGAACACCGAGCGCGAGCGGCTACAGAAGCAGGGGCAGAAGCAGCGCGCAGAGAAGGAGAGCGCGTTGCTTGGCTACATGAAGGGGAATGCTCTGAACGGCAACACGGCGCTCCTTGAGAACGCACCGCTCGCTGTCGTACCCCGAGAATTCATCGACAACTGGAAGAAGTGGCAACTCCGTCCAAACGGACACCCTCGCCCGACGAGCATCGACACCTCCGGTTACCAATGCGAGCATGGTCTGCTGAACTTCGACCCCAACAAAGGCGATATGGACGAGACGATGTGCGTCGTGCGCAAGCTCGACTGGGCGCACCTCGAGAAACTGTACCCGGCTGGACCGTTGATCTCATACGTTCGCCGCACCGAGAACGGCGAGACGCTCTTCACCTGCACCCCGGAAGTGTGCGAGGAGTGCCGTACCGTGCGCAAGTCGACGTACGAGATCACGTCTGTAACCGTCCGCGTACTCGCCGACGGTGACCCTACTCCCACTCCCGGCGCGCCCCCCACCTCCACAGCCGTCTCCGCACCCGATGGACAGACCAAGCTTACCACCTACGCCAGCTCGTCGAGGCAATCGAAGCGTCTACGCCAGGGTGGGAAGCGTGTCGAGCGCTCGATGCAGATCTCGAAGGGCATGTCCGTCAAGGAAATCAAGCTCGCCGTACAAGACGAACTCAAGATCCACACAATCTGCCAGCGGCTTTTCTATGAAGGACGTGAGCTCGAGGATAACGCGGCTACTGTCGCTGATCTTGGCATCCTGGCTGGCTCTACGCTAGAGCTCGTCGAGGTGAAGGAGGACGAGAGTCTGATGGATGACGATGGACCACCAGCGAAGCGTCGACGCGAGGAGGGCCCGGCGTTCGGTGGCACTTTACTTGGTGGAGGTGGCGGAAGTAAGGCCGACGTGACCTCGAGTGCGTCCCGGGAACCGAGCGAAGGCGCCGTAGGAGAGCCGCCGGCTGAGCTGCCGCCGTCGAGAGCCTCGACGACGCTGGCGGACAGCGCGAGCGAGCGTGCTCTGTCGACACCACCGGTAGCGAACGCTGCTGTCGAGGAAGGCGTAACATTATCCTGTCCCCACTGCACGTCAATCAACAAGCCCACCGCTATCATCTGCTTCGTGTGCGACAACGAGATCTGAGCCTGTTTATTTCCTGGATACATCAACCGCTACTGTTCTCACTATTATTCTCTGCTCTCAAGCTGCTCTCTTCCCACACACTCTGCACCTGCTTTCGTCATATTGTGTATACTGTAGTTGTAGCTTAAGATTGATTGATCGATCTGACGTGCTTTAACGTCGTATGCAAGGTTGCAGATTGCTAGATTGGTATCCAGCTGCATATGTGCCCACGGCTCTGACCTGTATGTGCCTTAGATTCTATGGAAACTCATTTGTCGCGGAGACCAGTCAAGCCAGTCAAGACTTGCTAGCTAAAACTTCTTGTTAGCTGATCACTTTGGTAAAAAGGCTTGCTTTAGTTTGAGATAGGCTTTCTTTCTTTCTTTCTTTCTTTCTTTCATTTCAGTACATTATAAAGCACGGAGTCCATACAAATGTGAGAGCATCCAGTCCATGTGTGTTGCACCCTCATCTCGCAAGTCTTCTCTTGGTGGTTCATTGTCCATGAATATTGATTCTTAAGATCAAGCTATCATCAGATGAGGGTATACAAAGAGGAAGAGTGTACACACCTTACTATTTCAGCCTATAGCAACCTCCCCTGCAACCCCATCCCTCAATCTAAGTCAGCAGCTTCCATCCGAACCAGCCGCCGATGCCCACGGCCCCACGAAGGTGGATAGGCGAGGGCCAGGAGGATGCGGAGGTAGTTCGTGCGCGAAACCGAGTTGATCAACAACCCGGCCTGTTGCTGCGCAGAAAGCTTTGAATGTTTCGGTTTTGACGGTATAAGAGAGGAAGAGATCGATGAGGTAGAGGTGAAGATAAAGGTAGTGGTTTGAGCATTTGTCTCGAGGGTGTTGTTGTAGAGTACTGCGCGGTCGGGCTCCCTCTTTATATGCTGGGTCGTCACGGTCATACGAGTCGCGGATCTTAGAGAATTGTGGCACCAGAGACCGAAACAGTCACGGGTACGTGCCCATACGTGCAACGCGATCCCGTCTTTCGTAGCACGGTGCAACTTGACCTACGACGGGACAGCTTTCGACGGGAACTATCCACTCTGGTCACTGCCAGAGATACAGTCACCATGTGAACATGGTCTATCAGCACGTAGTTTACCAGAGTACAGATAGCGCGCCAAGAAGCACCGACAGAAGCCAGAAACGGGATATACGCAAAGGTGAGTATGTATGATGCGTACGTGGCGTCAACATCCTATACGTATCCGCTCGGATGCTGTTACAGCCAGCGCAGACAACGGCGATTATCACCGTGCAAGCCGAGCGACCGCGCAAGACGAGCGCCTCTGGGTAGACGGAATGTAGACCCCCCAGCCGCCCGCGGGATAACCGGACACTGTTTGTTAGCGTGAATTGCACGGGAGTGGCGTATACATACCGACGTCTTCAAACCGTCTCGACGATTCAGAATGAGTGAGTGATATAGATATAGATGGCATCTCACCAGAGCGTACCGCAACGCGACCCATCAACTCGTCGCCCTCAACCGCGATGAACAGAGGACGTGCCCGTCGGAAACGTATCAAGCAAAATGATGATTCTATACAGTCAGTCGGGTCAGTCAGTTGCGAGGCGAGGCAAGGCGATTACGAGGATATCGAACAGTACGGTACGTCGAGACGTGGAGACAGATGGATGGGGTAGTGCGATGGAGCATGCAAGGATACGGTATCGCGATGTCAAGAAAGATGAGGTGATGGGGGACCAAGAAAAGGTTGTTATGCACAGGAGAAGCAGGACGGGAAGAATAGACGAGATGGGATGGGTGTAAAGAGCATACGAGCAGTGGTGGGAATACAACAAAGGTTCAAGATGGTCGAACAGAGACGTATAGCGAGCGGGTCAAGAAGGTCGGAAAGCTGGTTGTGCACGATCAAGTCGTTCACTGCCCACGGCCGCGACCGCGTCCACGTCCCCGACCCTTCCCGCGTCCTCGTCCACGCCCGTTACCACGCGATGCACCATCAGCATTACCATTCTGAGCTTGAGCTTGAGCGCCACCATTAGGCTTAGCCGAGCCATTCGGCTTAGCAGATGGCGGAGGAACACCCTCATCCTCCTCCGAGCTGCTATCATTGCTACTCTCAGGCGGAGGAGGTGCCGCCGCCTTCTTCCCCTTCGCGCTCCCCGACGCGACGTTATTAGGTTTCTCGTTCGCCCCGATCCCACCATAACTCATCAGCAAATTACAGATCTCCTCCGCCGCCGTACCCTTGCCCTTCGCCGCGCCCGACTTATTCGGCAACGGCCGCGTATTCCAAATATCGCGGATCTCCTGCTTATTCGCCAGTTTATTCTCGAGGACCAACCAGACTGTTTCGGGTGTCTCAGACTCGAGGGCAAGGGATAGGATGTTGTGAGGTGAAGGTGTACGGTAGACCGAGCGGTATTCGGATTCTTTAGGTGGGAATTCGGAGAAGAAGAACTTGACGGTTTCGGTATGGCCGAGTTTGAGGGCGTAGTGAACGGCGGTAAGGTCCTTACTATCGCGTTCCTCGGGATCGGCGCCTGTGTGAACAACAATGATCAGCAATAATTCAATCAATATCAAACATGTGAAAAAGACACATACTATGCGAGCAAAGCCACTCGACCAAATCCGCATCCCCACGTCTCGCAGCAATATGCAAAAGCGTCTCCTTCCTGTCCTTCGGCATACTCTTAACGAACTCATCATGCCCAAGCTTAACCTCCCCACCCGCAGCGTCCACATCATCCTCATACACGCCCTTCTTAACACCCGCAGCATCGCCACTCCGAGCCGCGGCGAAAACGGCACTGCGACGCGTTTGAACGCGCTCTTTCAAGGCTTTGGCAGTTTGCTCTGCCGTCTTTTGCTTCTGCGCGGCTTTGGCTTTCTTGGAGGAGGCTTTGTTGTTTTTGCGCTCTTCCGCTTCGCGGCGTTCTGATTGGATTCAGAGGGAGATTAGACGGTGGGGAGATTGGGATAGGTGGTAGAGTTTTGACGTACCGCGCTCGCGCTCTTCCTCGAGGCGTTGCTTGCGACGCGCCTCCTCGCGTTTCCGGCGTTCAGCGGCAGCCTCCTGCTCCTCAACTGCACGCTTAGCAGCTTCGGGGTCATACGGCGGTTCGTCGTAATGGTGGTGATGGTGATGTTCACCTGGTCCGTAATGGACGTGCGGGTGTGGATGATCGTGCGAATGCGCATGCGCATGCGAGTCGTAGTAGCTGTTGTGCGCTTGACGGAAATCTGAAAAGGGGGTATTAGAGCGGAGATATGGGGTAGGATTGTGGCGTGATACGTACGCGAGCTGTTGAATTGACGCGAGCGACCGCGCATGAACTCTTCAAACAGATACCTATACTCATTGTAAGTCTCCTGCAAAGAAAAGGTCACGATAAGAAAAGAGCAAAGACGTACATGTAAAACTCCATATCCTCATAATCGCTCTCGTCATCATCATCATAGAAATCATCATCCGAATAAAAGTCTCCCTCGTCCGAATCGTACATCGCGCCCATCTTGTCCTTCTTTTCGAAGTGGCGCTGAAGGTGGGCGTAGGCCTCGCTCAGCTGTTGGAACTCGGCGGTGGCTCCTGCGTTGTCAGGGTTCTTGTCCGGGTGGACGCGTAGAGCCAGCTATAATCGCACTGGTTCAGACGCGTATTATGATTGTTATTACAGGACGCGAACCTTTTTGTACGCCTTGGATACGACCTCGAGCGACTCGCCCTAAATCAACCGAAACACGTCAGGAAAAAGCGCGTTCAGATACGAAGCACAGGGTAATATCGGCGTACCTCGGGAACGCCCAGACGCGCGTAGGCATCTGAGGTGGATAAGCCGTGGCCTTTGGGTGCCATTGTGCCTGTGCAAAGTGCGCGATGGCGGTTGTCGGAGTAGAGAGACGATCCTCGCGACGCGCGCGTCGCGCGCGGCGAATACCATCAACGCGATTTTCTCACACGCTTGGACTTGGTAATTCCGATCAACCGGCTAAGGAGTTTTCAGAATGGACAAGTGGCGTTGATTGTAACAGCTCGATTTTGCTGTGAGCATTGTTCTGCTACACAGCTCGTCTCACCTTACTTCGCAACTCTCTCGCTCAGCGATTTCTTGCCCGCTTATACTCAGGTTGACTGTGGGTGAACGTGCATCTATATGACTACATCGCATTACATAGTAAGTCCGCTACTGTACAAATATGTTCCAAAAAAGAGCAAAGAGCGGGGCAGGGCAGTTAGCAGAAGCGGTCACTGGGGTATAAGGTCAGCATATAAGATGGTATATCGCGGAGACTTAAGCGCACCTCTTGAGTTTCTGTCGGCGATCGAGAAGTGTCTCTGCAAGCTTGCCCTCCTTCTTGGCTTTCTTGAGCTGTAATGAAAGGTTAGCAATGATGCTGGTAGCTACTCAACCACACGAATCAACTCACGTCTTTCTTGTCCTTCTCCGACACAACCGATCGACCGGCGCCCCATGCCTGGTATATCTTACTGTACAACCATTAGCAGCGATACTCATCGGGCTGAGAGTAAGATACGCACTTTGTACCAGCCTCATCCATCGAAGGCCCCAGTAACCCCTCCTTACTCTTCCTCTCCTCCTCATTCGCCTCCTTCTTATACTTACTCTGAATCTTCACCCAAAACCTCTCATTGAACCCCACCGTATCCGCATCCCCTCTCAACTCCAACTTCCCACCCGCAACTTCATCAACGCTCAGATACTTCTCGTATATATTTTGAAACGCGACCATCCCGTCTTCCAGCACTACAGGTGTCCATTCCTCCTGCGGTCCACGAGCGTCCCGGTCGGCTGAGACAAGTCCGTGTTTATCGCAGGATAGGAACTTTCCTTCGCCTACGCCCGTACGTAGGTTTATAGTCCCTGCGCCAGCAACGCGCGTCGTAACCCAGACCTGACCGACTTCACTCGGTACACGGTCCG
Organism: Peniophora sp. CONT; assembly: GCA_001632445.1. Taxonomy (NCBI): domain Eukaryota; kingdom Fungi; phylum Basidiomycota; class Agaricomycetes; order Russulales; family Peniophoraceae; genus Peniophora; species Peniophora sp. CONT. The sequence goes on along the minus strand of KV424490.1, from coordinate 170,428 downwards.
TGACAGACATGTCCTCGCCCTCTCCCTTAACCACTGGACCCAACATAATTTTATTCCTCGTCGTATCAAAATACACGCATACGGGCGCCGGGTCGCTCGGATGTAGAACGAACGTCGGTCCGCGAATCTCTTGTGCTGCTGAGGGACGGACCCATGTCTCGTCTGGTGCGTCGTCGTCCTCGCCGCGTCGCTTGCGGCGAGAACTGGAAGAAGGTTCGTCGCCGTCTTCGCGTTTACGCTTCTTCTTGGTCTTTTCGCCTTTGAACTTGAGTTTGGAGGAACGGACGTCGGCGGACATGGCGGAAGGAGACAAGTGTCACGGCGAAGGCGGTGGCCGGAAATGTCACACTAGTGCTGATGACCGAATACTAGTTCGCAGCAATATCTCAGAGTAGATCTCTCGAGCTCATAATATGCGGAGTAACGCATGTAGTGAACCTAACAGCAAAGCATAATTCAGATGGGAGTAGAGCACAAGAAAGCTATCAACTCGAAGTGAGGTCCAACTCCGGCAAACCGGGCCGATCACTCCCACGAATTTCCGGCCAATCGCTTCTCCTCATCGCCCAATCCGACGACCACCCCTCCGTTCCCCTCGCCGGCCTCCTCAAGATGAAGTTCAACGCCGGTGCGTACCTATGCCGCTACTCTGCAGGATGGACTATGTCTGGGAAGGATAAGGCGGTTGGAAGAGGCTGGATGCTGAAACGGATGGACGGATGGACTTCTTCTGCGCGAAATCTTTGAGACGATGAGCACAATGCTGATGACGATGAACAGACACGTCCAGCTCGCGCCGCAAGTCGCGCAAGGCGCACTTCTCGGCGCCTTCGTCCGTCCGCCGCAAAATCATGTCCTCCTCCCTCTCAAAGGAGCTCCGCGGCAAGCACTCCGTACGCCCCCATCCCCTTCCCTCCCCTACTCCAATATTCACCTCAAATATAATATAGGCCCGCTCCATCCCGATTCGTAAGGACGATGAGGTGCGGATCGTACGCGGAAAGTACAAGGGTCGCGAGGGCAAGGTCACCCAGGTGTACCGCAAGAAGTGGGTCATCCACGTCGACCGCGTGCAGAGGGACAAGGCCAACGGATCGACGGCTCCCATTGGCATTCACCCATCCAACGTCGTCGTTATCTCGCTTAAGCTCGATAAGGACCGTCGTGCGATCCTCGAGCGTAAGGCGGCGAAGAAGGCGGCAAAGGAGGATGTTGAGATGACCGACGTGCGTTGATCTTTTCTTGTTATGTTAGACTCTATACTGATTGGGATACAGTGAGCATTTTCTGTTGGGCATTCTGTATTCGCTGTCTTTTCTTCTCCGCTTTCTCTTTGCATCGCATACAAAAGCACCCCATGTACCTATGCGCCCACACATTCCCGTATGCTCATGAGCCGCATGCATCCGCGCCGCACCTCAGCGACCGCTTCTCGTCTTCATTGCTCGCACGAGGGCATGTACGAGATCAACATGGTGTTATGTATCAAGGCCATGCGCCCTTTGGTCAATGCTGCCTCTGGTATTGCCAGGCCCGTATCCAATAACAGAACCGGAACGTAAGGTCTAAGCGGTTCAGAATTGTGATGATAGTCATGACTAGATCGGGTGTTGAACTTCGTTCTTGCTCGCTATACCAACCTCCAGATGCCCCCTGATTTGTTTTTGGAATCTGCGAAGCTCATCGGTACTTTCAATACAGACTTCACTGCCTATCTGAAGAACCCAGTCTATTGGAAAGCCACAGTGAATATGGTAAAAATCTGCATCTGGAAGAAAGCTCACTCAACCAGATCTTCAGCTTTTTCGGCGCCTGTTGGTAAGTCTTGAGCATCTCGTGGGGTGCAGGTTTGCGATAGTCGTCTTGTGTATTATACCTCCAGACTGCGCATGTCTCCGCTGATAAGGGCGGTGAGCTGCAGGAAGTTTGAGCAGGGAAAAGAGCAGCCACGCACAGATGGCGCGCTTTACTTCTTCATGCGCATACTCGAAATCTGCCACGAAAGCGGAAGCAGAGAGTATGGGCAGAGTATCCGCGCCAGTATCGTCGATTCCGGCCGAGGCCAATCGCCAAAAGTACTGATGACTACGACGATCCTTGTCGTCGCTTACATAGGTCGTATATCCGCAATCGGTTAGAAAGTCTGAAAATCGGCGGCTTAAGGAGGGAGAGCGACTGGATTGTCGGAGCTGGCATACCAAGTGCCCTTTTCAAATCTATGGGAGCGTTGTCGTAGACGTCCTGTACCTCGTTGCGCTCTATCCAGTCCCAAACATTGGGGTTTGGGCGCGCTGTCCAGGCTGTGATGGTATCGACTACCGATTTCCAATTAGTGGACGAACTGTGGTCTGCAGACTCGATCAAGAACATACGAACAGCTATTCTCACCGACTCTTTTGCAGCTTCGAACTTTGCCTGAAAGTTCCAGTTGCGAGATATCTCACCTGCTCGAGGAGGTGGTGGTGGGAAAGAAGAATTCTCAAGAGAGTAAGGTGGTGGGGAAGCAGAATCGGCGCGAGAAGGCATGGCGAAGGTACGGCCAGCGGCCTGTATGATGGATGACAAGGGATTTCAGCCAAAGAACTCGTGAAACTTGCGTCAAATAAGTAAGCAGGGTGGACAACACGCCCCGTATACGGTTTGTGAGAGCCATTATTTGAGTCGGTGGCTGACGGTCTGCCTGCCAACGACAGACAAACAAGGATCCAGCCGAAAAAGGGAGGTGATCACCCGTTCTTGCTTAGTGAGAACAAGCAGTACGCGTCGTTATGAGGAGACGTGCGAGATATATGTTCACCTGGCAACATAGGCGAGTTGTAGCAGTCACTAGCCAGTGTACTTATGTTGCGGGCACGACTGACGCGCGCGGCGGCTCGCTGGTACCGAGGAGGTGTAACGATACATGTTGTACACGTTCAAACTAGCTCCCGCTGCAAGCATGGGTGTCTTCTCAAGCATACGAGTGCAATGCACTGGCTCACGATGGCACGATCGGTGGTCCGAGTGAGAGGCGAAGGCAAGCCGCACCCACCGGGACGGCGGCCCGCCGAGAGTGATGGCGCCGAGGCAAGTCCGCTTGCTCTTGCTTTCTCCCACCATCTGAGCGACATCCGCGTTAGCACAAGGATGGCGGACGTATGTATACTAAGCGTAGCTCGTGAAGTGGTAGTGGTTGAAGAACTCAGCCGAGAGAACAACGCGAAGTTGAATCTAGCCGCTGGCGCCAGACCGCGAAACAGGTTGCCACGCATGCGACTCCCGGCCTCCTCTGTCACTTCCACCGAAACTCGCCCACACTCGCCGCATATAGACGTTTTTTGTGTCTGACCTGCTACGAGGCCTGGTATCTCTCTGAGGAAGAGCCAGGTCCACAATAATAACGGCCGCATCGCCTAAGAAGCCGTTATTGTCTTTCGACGTCTGACTGCGAGTGTACGCTCGACGTTGATTGTAGCTCGCGCGCCTAGCCGCTTTTTGTACTCACTCTAGTGCTGTGAACGGGGCAACTGCTTATATTCCAGACTACTGTGGATTCAACTCTCGGTAACTTGACCTCTGATCCCACCTCGACTCACTGCTTCCTGAATAATGGCCGAACTTCCGTGAGCTCGATCCTATGCGGAACTGCATCCACGCTCTCACAACTACCATAGTCCTCCAACCCCGCGTATCGGAGGGCGCGCACAGCTGCCCGATCTAGACTTACTCCCTCCCGTAGGCTCGTAGGTTCTGTGCTTTTGGTGTGAAACTGGGATCTCCGCTTACGATCGTGAAACATCAGAGTATTGCCACAGAGACAGAGACAGCAGGAACCTCGGGGACGGTACGACTTTACGCCACCACAAGTGCCCGCGGCCATGTACGTGCCTTTTGAAGCGCTGACTGCTCGCACGCTCAATGAATGTGTTCAGTGTAGAAGACGAATCATTGATCCACCAGGGAGTACTCCCGCATCACGGTGTATTCAACAACAACATGCAACAGGCTCAACAGGCTCAGCTGCAAGGCTTGCCTGAAGACGAAGTGGTGCCGTTGGTCAATGTGGATGAGAATCTAGTTGGGGAGGATGCTCCGGCTGGAGGCGATCAGGAACATCAAGATCAAGACGAAGATGGGCCCGATGAAAATCCCGAGGCGCTCGACGTGCCCAATCAGCATGATGTCCTTTTCCTGCAGCACGGTACAATACCGATCGAAGCGAACGGTGCACCAGTTGCTGGTGTTGCTGGACCGGCGCAGCAGGCTGCGCCTGCCGGAGCACTCGATGTAGACCGTCATGCGGCTATCACTGAATCTCCTCGCATCCGGTCCATAAGCTTATCATTGCCGCCGCACATAAGGGCCCAGGTATCAAAACTCGCTGTGTCCCTATCGCCAGACAATGCTGCCGCTGAGGGAAATTTGTCCGACGTGCTTGAACGAGGTAAGGGCTACCATCAGTGCCCGTTGTCCTCGACTGAACCAGTAAATCCCTTTAGCGCACTTGGAGATCCTCCGCCTGAGAGAACCACCAACAGAAACTCATCGCCGGTCGGCACGATGGTCCGCTGTGATGCAGCGTGGTCTGAACGCAATTACTCGTGGAGTAAAGCGTGCTGGCAAGGGTTGGGCGTCACTTGCCAGGAAGACGAAGATCGGTGGCAACCAGGCTACTAATGGCACGACAGAGATGATTCAAAGTCCAAACGATTGAAATTTGTCATGGTCGTATGCGTGCAACCAGTGTTCTTGTAATAATGATAACGACTAGATAATGGGTTGAACTTCGTTCCTGATTGCTATCTTCGCGTCCAAATGCCTCTTGAGAAATTTTTGGAATGAGCGAAGTGTCTCGGTACTTTGAATCGAAGCTTCACATCCTATTTGAAGAACCCAGTCTACCGAAAGACAAAGTGAATAAGAGGAAGCCATGAATCCGCAAGAAGAACTCACTCAGCCAGGTCTTCAGCTTTTTTGGTGACTGTTGGTATATCTCGAGCATCTCGTGGGGTGCCGGCATGCGATATTCGTCTTGGACATTGTACTTCCAGATTGCGCATGTTGACACTAAGAGGATGGTGAGTCTTAAGACGTGAGCAGGGGGGAGAGCAAGCTCTTACAGACGGCACGCTTTACTTCTTCATGTGCATAGTCGAAGTCTGCCACGAATGCAGATGCAGAGAGTATCGGTAGAGTATCGACACCAGGGTCCTCGATGCCAGCCGAAGCTAATCGCCAAAAGTACTGATGTGTTCGACGATCCTTGTCATCACTTAAATATGTTGGGTATCCGCAGTCAGTTATAAAGTCTGCAAAGCGACTTAGAGAGAGCAACTGGATCATCGGTACTCAACACACCAAGGGCCCTCTTCAAATCGACTGGTGCGTTATCGTAGGCATCCTGTACCTCGTTGCGCTCTATCCAGTCCCAGACATCAGGTTTTGGGGGCGCCGTCCAGGCAGTGATGGTATCGACTTCGCATTTTGTCAGTGAAGGTGCTGTGGTGTATGGAACTCGATGACGTACGGACTGCTAGCCTGACTGGCTCCTCCGCAGCCTCGAACTTCGCCTGGAAGTCCCAGTTACGAGATATTTCACCCTCATGGGGTGGAGGAGGTGGGAAGGAAGATACTTCGAACGAGTACGGCGGAGGAGACATAGAATCAGCACGAGAAGACATGATGGCAGGGCAACCAGCGACCAGCCGGGCGAGAGAACAAGAGGCAAGAACTGAACGGTGTGTGGCATGCACGTCTTGTGCACGTCGCATAAGTACACGAGGGAGACAATACAATCCAAACGCGGTTTGTGAGAGCATTCGAATGGTGTCTCCCAATCACCTGGTGGACAAGGGTGTGTCCGGAAACGGAAACCGCACGACCTGCTATCCGCCTAAATATCACCACACTTATTCCGGATGCAGAACAAGCAGATTGGACCATCAATTACGGTCGGTGCTTCGCTAACGCGTGATAGATACGGCCCCCTCAATTCTTTTAGAGCGCAGCTCAGCTCATGTGTCCGAGTCACGGGCACCATCGTCAACTTGTAGCAGTGACCTGTGGATCAATACACGATCCACAGAGACAGACCAGCTCTCACTGATACCGTACAAGCAAAGTGGCCAGGTCAGAAATAGAGGCACAATGCTAATGTGACCATACGCTGTGGGGGTGAGAGGCAAGGAGTACACATCGAAAGACGTTCAAACGCGTTGTTTCGGTGACCGGTCCGCCAAGTCCGGACTGCTCTTGCCTTCTCCCACCATTCGAGTTCGTTGACTATGTCTGAGTAAGATAAGAAGGGTGGAAGAGGATGGACGGATGGGCTTCTGCGCGAAATCTTCGATCGACTTCCAGCTCCGAGCGCCGCAAGTCGGGCAAGGCGCACTTGTCGGCGCCCTCGTCCGTCCGCCGCAAAATCATGTCCTCCTCCCTTTCAAAGGAGCTCCGCGGCAAGCACTCTGTACACCCGCGTGCAGAGGTACAAGGCCAACGGATCGACGGCTCCCGTTGGCATTCACCCATTCAACGTCGTCGTTATCTCGCTCAAGCTCGATAAGGACCGCCGTGCGATTCTCGAGCGTAAGGCGGCGAAGAAGGCGGCGAAGGAGGATGCTGAGATGGTCGACGTGCGTCCATATTTCATCTGTTGTGGTAGAATACATACTAATTGAGAGTACAGTGAGCGTTTTCTGTTGGGCATTCTGTATTTGCTGTCTTCTCCTCTCCGCTTCTCTCTGCATCGCACACAAAAGCACCCCGTGTACCTATGCGCTCACACATATCCGTATGCTCATGAACCGCATGCATTCGCGCCGCCCTCCAACGGCCGATCCCGTCCCCAGTCATCCATGGGATCTGAATGGCTGCAGTCCGTCCGTTATGCTTCGCCTCAACGTATCCTGGTGCTGCAATTGTAAGGGCATCGCACTCTGACTTGGGCATCCAGAATATGTAACGGAGCCTCGAGTTTGTATCTCGTCGGGCTTTCCAGGCGACCAATACTCTCAGGGTATACCGCTTCCGACACACGTTTCTCCTCGGTTTCTAATAGCTTCAGCTAGGCTTGAACATGAACTAAACACGGACAGGAAGACAAAAACTATCATAGACGGGAATGCGGGGTACGAGGCGAAATGGCGATCGTGCTTCGTTCGTATCTATCTGGCTTGATGATGATTAATGTCGAGGGCTTCTATGTATCGTCAGGTCCCGTACGCTTGGTGAAAGCTGCCATGGGTAGTTAAGTGTCAACGTTTCAAGACTCTTCTCTGGATGATATACTTGTTCGATCCACTCTTCTCGAATGTAGACCACGGATGTTGCGCGTGAAGTGGTGTCGCCATCCCCAACGCCGGCGCGGCGCTCGCTGGAACTGCGCCGTCTTGTCGTACATCATATTTGGCGCCCTCCGCATGTACCTGATCGTCGTCGCCCACCTACTTATAGGATCTTGAGCCTCAGGCGCGCATCGGAAGCGTTGCGTCTTGCGTGGTCGCCCAAGCCATCGGCGCCGGTGCAGCGCCAAGTACTCTTCATTGGTTTCTTAGGCGCTGGAGCTACGAGCGCCACTGTCAATTTCGCAAGGCTGGCAGATGTTCGAGGTGCGGTAGGCGGACAGATTGAGCGTCTACCGTGAAAGGTCGACGTATTAACAGTGCTACGGACCTGATGCATCTACTGGCTGCCAGTGCAACCACGATAGTACGAACAACTCTTGGCAATGGTAGTAGAAAACGTGAGCGAGTAGCGTACAACATTCCCGAAATTGAATTCATACTACGCAATCGATGAAACAGTACAGGTCGTCCAGGCGCTGGGACGGCAATGACCGGCCCACAAAGACTTGCAGTGCAGGGCGGGACGAGCTACGAGCTACGCAGTGCGCGGAGGCAAGGTGAAGCAAGGTAAAGAGCCTCAGCCCGGTGATCAGTGCGTGTGGGCCCGCGCGTCCAGGTCTTAGCCGACCCGCGCACTTCGGCATTCGCCGAGTGCTCTTTCTTTCGCGACCTCGACCTCCACTCGGGTCGCTGCTGTGCGCTCTCATAGGTGGTGATTGTCGCTCACTCCCCCTCCCTCTCTCTATGCTCGGCGTTCTAGCGCTGTGCGCTAGGGGGTGCTCTCCGGGCTCCGGTCTCTGGCCCGGCCGGGGGCAGCGTCTGCGCCTAGCAGCTCGCGGTTCATCAATCGGCTTTGCGCTAGCCTTTCGTGCACTTTCTGCGCAGGCTTGGTGGCGCGTCGTGCGCGTCTCTCAGGTGGCCACGACCGAGCTGGGCTGCACCCACCTTACAGCGTCTACTGACGCTGCGGAAGGTGATCCTTCAGAGCTTCAGCTTCCATGTACAATGGTCCTCCCAAGACTTGGGGGACGGCGGTCGGGACCTCCCTCCTGACGCTCTCCTGCTCAGACCTGCGCTTCGTGCGGCAGATTTGCGGACGCAGCACTTTCCGCCGTCAAATGCCCGCACCTTGCCCTATGGCTACGGCTCCCTTGTCTCTCCTTTGCCTTCATGTCCCATCATGCGCTCAAACTACTGGACTATCACACTTACGTCTCATAGCGATGCTGACAAAGGCTCTCAACGTACTAGGCTGAACGTCTCCTGCGACTCAATGCGCGAGAGACTCGGACGCGGAACGGGTCGGAAGTGCGGCCCAAATTGAAGTTACCACACGTTGGTTCATCGGTGTAATCACAAGGTCCAAAGAATTGTACGTATAAGCCTAGAAGGATCCAAGAACACTGTAACTTTAGAGTATGGAGCTCCGGTGTCAGACTGTTGAGGCTCGATACATGTCGCGAAGGTTAAAGCGTGAAAGTATAGTATGCAATCTCCGTGTTTTAAAGTGGCACACTGGTACATCCAGGGCACCGTGACATTGTACAGATGAATCAGCTGAACATCTATAACAATCAAAGACGTGAATGACCATCTAAATGCTAGGGCGTTCATCCGTCTCAGCGATACGTAGGGGGATACATTGCGGCTTCGGCGTCGGTAACCTTCTTCCTGTCCACCGCATAGCGCAAGACGACCACTAGCATGGCCGCCATGCATGCCCCTGTAAGCATGGTTGCCACCCGTGTCTGTGTTCCACCGACGAGGCACATCGCGCTTGTCATCGCGCATCCACCGCTTAGCAGCAAGAAGCGCATAGCTATCTTGCACGCTCTGTTTCTGACGAGGGAAGCCGCGACACCGACGAACAGTGTACCGATGATTCCGCTCAGCGCACATGCGTCTACGAATATGGAAGGTGTCATGTTCCCTGTCAAGGCCGTTGATGTGCTGAACATGCAGACCGTTCCGGCGAGCGTGATCTTTATACCCAAGATCCGTTCTATAGGTTAGCGTGTATGTGGGAAGTCATGATTCTATTGGGCTCACCAGGTCAAGAATGTCCGCTGGATTATGCTTGTTCTCCGCAAGAGGTGAAGGGGCAGGTACATGAATGGTCTCAACACGGGCTTCGACTGGCGCAGCTGGCGGTATACATGAGCTAGGCAATTCCGTTGGCAACGTGCAGGGTGAATCTCACAGGGTTTATCGGCTACCTTGCGTCGTACAGGATAGTTGTTGATTATGGCTTGAGGTGGGACACACGGGCGAGGGATGCCTACTACGCCTTTGGAGGTCGTCGGCTTCAGGAGTATGGTATTCCCCGTTGGCGACATAGCGGAGGCCAATGCCAATAAATGGTCGTAGGCGAAAGCGTGAGATTGTATAGAGATAGAGCCGTTTCGAGAGACTGCAATTGTTGCAGTGATGTTGCCTTTGCACCAGAGAAGGGTAGAGATTTGAAGACTGATGATCGCTGATTGAGACAATAAGTACTGCTCGCTCCCGTAAAGCTGTGCTGGACAGCAGCCATGGTGTCGCAGTAGACTAAGAGGTGGCTGGGGCCTGGGATAACGTGCTTCTAGGACGAGCGCACTTCTCACATGAGGCTGCAGAGGGACACCAGCCAGTAGGCTGTGATGCCTGGGATAACGGACTCCCGATAAGGAAGTGCTTACCGCCAAGCTTTTGGAGTAGGATCACTCAATAAAAAGCGCTTTTTGGCACCCCGCTCGGGAGCAGGAAGCTGTGGAAGTACAAGTGCGTTGAACCCCACCCAGCATCGATCTGCGACGATGACATCGAACGCGCGGGACTTGCGCAGTGTCTCTGTCCACTCAAGAAGACACTTTCGATCATCGAGCCTCTAAGACAGCAGCCTCCCCACTCATTGTATATCTCACGCCAATTCAAATTGCGGCGGAGTACTAAAAGACTTGGAGGCGAGTCCCAAATTAAGACAAGAGGCCTGAAGTTGTCGTACTTCATAATCTGCTCCACACTTACTCCACGGTCAGCAATCCCGACCCCCGTGACTGCCCGAGCGCCGTAGGTCCGTCAAAGTGGTCCATACAAAGTTTAGCACCTCCGGGTCAAATAACCAACCCGCAGCACTGCTCTCATGAGTGATGGTCTTGCAGGAGCCTCGTGGACAGGCCTTAAAAATATCGTGGTAACGGAGTGGCCATATCTATACCTGATCTGTCCTAATAGTGTCTGCTGTAGGAGCTGAGATGAATATAGCTCGAGATTGCGAGACTACGATCTCCGGGTAAGTCTTTATAACCAAAACATGATATCGAAGCATATCAGAGACATATGCATGGACGGATTGCAAGGACGTACTGAACATCAGCACCCTCTCCATGGAACCCGTTCGGAAGGTCTGTAGGACAAGTACTGCAGGTGGAAGATAGCCTATTCGAAAACGCGGTAGCGGTCCCGACTCGAAACATCACCGGCATCAAATGGAAGGCCGAATTTTTCATTATGCGACAGGCGCTCAGTGGAAAAAGCGCTCATTGCAGGAAACCTCCGACCAAGGTTGTTCGAAAAGCGCTCATTCAAGCTGCTCCCGGCCGGAATGACGGAATCAGGAGGCGGATTCATCAAGATGAGTCCAATCGCATCACAGCAGCCGGTGTACCAGTACCACGGTCTACCTGCGAATGTCATAAACCGCGAACTCCCGTATTCATGGCTCGGAGCGCTTCCGCAAGCACGGGCAAACACGGGCAAGCACCTTTGAAGCACCTTCACAACTCTATCCATGTGCAAATAACATCAATTGCATTGCACCGTCTCGATCAATAGATCCGGTCACCCGTGTACCGGTGAGGGTATGTTGTAAGAGAGGCGAAGATACTCGTGTAGACCTGTACGTGCGCGAGGCAGCCCGCAATTACCTGAGGTACACCGCGAGACGAGCTAAACGAGGCCCGATGAGCGCGCGCTCCGCTCTCGCCGGGCAGGATATACCATATTCATATTCGCGTGCAACAACGTGTGTGCCTCCACAGTGCCCAGATTCTTACCAAGGTGTACGGTAATGTATCCTGTCTCACGTGCATGGCACAAGTTATGGCTACAGCGCACGATGTGTCAGGACGATCACATGTAGGAACGACTGTGACGCAGGCCACAATAGGCCCGCCGAGGGTTGACGCGCACAGGCAATTTGTTAGATATTCCATTTAGAGTGTGCAAGGGCGTACTGAGACTCGAGAGATACACACTTCAGCTCTTGAACGTATACTTCCTGTAATCCTTCATCTTCACCTTCGTCGCCCAAACCCGCACCCATCGAACAGCAGAACGCACACAAGGACGGTATAAATCTAATTCAGATGTCAGCCCAGGGTCCCTTTAAGACAAGATATGGCGGGACACGCACCTCAATTGCAACCTCGCCTTCTCCAAAAAAGCTTCGTATCGAATCGCCTTTCATACACACCACGCTCCACCCATGTCCCCTCGGTCTTGAGCTGCTCCTGACGAGCGAGCCATTCTTTGCGAAGCTCTCCGGGCGTGAGTCGGTCGCGGTCGCGGTCGGGGAGGAAGTAAGTGTCTACGCCGTTCGATGCGCGCTGTTCGTCGTGATCGCCGGAGTCGAGGGGAACACCTGGGACGGGTGTGTGGGCGTAGACTGAACAGTGCGAGTGAGGCCAAGCGCGAGCCTTCGTCTTCGTCCTCGTCGAGCGCAACAGACCACGTAGCCTTGGCAGGCTGCAGCCTTCTCGCGTTTCGGCAAGCGCCGTGCACGGTCCGGCAAGACCGCTTGCTTGCTCTTGCTCCCATCCAGGTGAGTTTCTGAGTTATGTACGCTGAGTACAGCTGATGCAGTGGTAACACTACGACTAATAAGGGGTGATAGAACAGGTCCAGACGAGAAAGCAACGTGTGAACTCGTAGCGCCAGACCGGTGCGGCCGCGGTGTTGCGGGCGGCATGCGACTCTCCTCCGTGACTCCCATCACGTCCGCCAAATCTGCACACACTTGCCGCATATGAGTCTCTTCTGTATCTGAGCTGTGACAAGGCCTGGGATCTTTCTCTGATGAAGAACCCAGTTCGCCATAATTATGAGCGCGTCGCCTGGGAATATGTTATTGTCTACCGACATTTGATTGCGTACACTCGACGATAATTGTAGCTCGCGCGCCTACCCGCTTTTGTGATCACTCTCGTTCTATGGCCGGGGCAACTGCTTATATTCCCGATTACTGTGGATTCAACTCTCGGTAACTTGACCTCTGATCCCACCTCTAACTGCTTCCTGAATAATGGCCGAACTTCCGTGAGCTCGATCCTATGCGGAACTGCATCCACGTTCTCACAACTACCACAGTCCTCCAGCCCCGCGTATCGGAGGGCGCGAACAGCTGCCCAATCTAGACTTACTCCCTCCCGTAGGCTCGTACGTTCTGTGCCTTTGATGTGAAACTGGGATCTGCGCTTACGATCGTGAATCATCAGAGTATTGCCACAGAGACAGAGACAGCAGGAACCTCGGGGACGATACGACTTTACGCCACCACAAGTGCCCGCGGCCATGTACGTGCCTCTTGAAGCGCTGACTGCTCGCACGCTCAATGAATGTGTGCAGTCTAGAAGACGAACCATTGATCCACCAGGGAGTACTCCATCATCAGGGTGTATTTAACATCAATATACAACCGGTTCAACAGGCTCAGCCGCAGGGCTCGCCTGAAGACGAGGTGGTGCCGTTGGCCGATGTGGACGAGAATCTAGTCGGGGAGGATGCTCCGGGAGGCAATCAGGAGCATCACAATCAAGACGCGGGTGGAGATGTGCTCGATGAAAATCCTGAGGCGCTCGGCGCGCCTGGTCTGCCTATCGCCCCTTTTGTGCAGCATGGGATCGAAGCGAACGGTGCACCGGAGGCTGTTGATGTTGATCCGGTGCAGCAGCCTGCTGCACCTGTCAATGGACTCGATGAAGACAGTGATCTCCCCATCGCTGAATCTCCCCTCGTTCACTCGAGATCGTTACCGGACCACATCAAGGCGGAGATGTCAGAACTTGCTGCAACTCTATCGCCGGACAACGCTGCTGGCGAGGTCGATCTGTACATCTTACTCCAACGAGGTGAGATCCAAAACCGATCCTCGTTTTCCTTGCGAGAGTTAATCAGTGAACACCTGTAGCTCGCGCAGAGATCAACCGCCTACGAATACGATTGACAAGCGATGCTGACACATCGACGCGACAGGCTGGTTTGATAAGGCGCAGTCTTAAGGCAATTGCCTTGGGTATTGAGCGTGCCGGCGTCAAACAGGGCTGGGCGTCACTTGCCAGGAAGATCAAAAGCGGCGGCAAGCACGCTGACATTGCCTCTGGAGGACACAGTAACATGGTAGATAACATGGCGTGAACAGACTCTGAGTGGTTGGTAGTTACTACGGTGGTATGTGTACGATTGACTCTTTGCTGTGGTAATCATAACTAGACAATGGGTTGAACTTTGTTCCTGATCGCGACATTGGCCTCCAGATGCCCCCGGAATGATTTTTCGAACATGCGAAGATCGTTGGTGCTTTGAATAGAGACTTCGCTTCCTATTTGAAGGACCCAATCTACACGAAAACCATAGTGAATATGATGAAGTAGCGTGTCCGTAAGAAGGACTCACTCAGCCAGACTTTCAGCTTTTTTGGTGCCTGCTGGTAGATTTCGAGCACCTCTTGGTTTGCCGGTCTGCGATAGATGCCTCGGAGATTGTACTTCCAGACTGCGCAAGTTTCCACTGAGAGGATGGTTAGCCTCAAGAACGTAAGCAGGGGAAATAGAAAGCACTCACGAACGGCACGCTTTACTTCTTCATGCGCATACTCAAAGTCTGCCACGAATGCAGAAGCAGAGAGTATAGGCAGGGTTTCAGCACCGGAATCCTCGATGCCAGCCGATGCTAATCGCCAAAAGTACTGATTTGCCCTACGATCCTTGTCATCGCTGACATAGGTTGTATATCCGCAGTCGGTCAGAAAGTCTGCGGAACAGCATAAGAAAGGAGAGCGTCCGGAGTGTCAGGACGGACTCACCAAGTGCTCTCTTCAGATCAACTGGCGCGTTGTCGTAGGTGTCCTGCACCTCATTACGTTCTATCCAGTCCCAACTGTCCGGGTTTGGGCGCGCCGTCCAGACAGTAATGGTATCAACTACGAACTCACATCAGTAGACGTGCTGTGCTTCATAGAGAATATATGACATACGGACGGCTCGCCTCACCGACTCCTCAGCAGCCTCAAACTTTGCCTGGAAGTCCCATTTACGGGATGTCTCACCTGCACGAGGTGGAGGGGGCGGAAAAGAGGATACTTCGAATGAGTACGGCGGAGGAGAAGTAGAATCGGCACGGGAGGACATAGTGAATTGACGACCAGCGACAAGTGGGAGCAGATAACGGGAGAAGATGATTACTAGAGGTCGCGGTAGCGAGATATGTGCATAAGTAGACCGGAAGAACAATGCAGTCCATAAGCGGTTCGTGAGAGCATTCGAATGACGAACTCCAACGGATGACCAGCCTCGAACAAAGGCCTGTCCGTAAATAGAAAGCAATCGCAACCTGCTCGCCCGAGTTTCCTCCTGTCATTACCGAGTGAAGAACAAGTGAAGAACAAGCAGCTTGCAGTGAAACTCCGAAATGGCATGTCGAAAGGGCAACCAACAGCAGTGCATATTGCGGTTGCGACAGTCATACCGTCGGACGACTTTGGGGGAATGTCACATCGACACATCGTACACGGATCCAAGCTATTTGTCGCTTCAATCACATGCACATAGTCGTACGCTCAAGCGCTCTGTAGTGGTGAGAGGCAAGGAGCAACACACCGCCGAATGATCGGCGTTGTCGGTGAAAGCCGCCACGGTGCTCTGGTCCGACCGGAGCTGCGGTTTGCTTTGCCTGCCCCCTTCATCCAGAACTGCGCAAGGCTGGCCGACGGATAAAAAGTGAGCACCATACGGTGTAGCACATTTGATCATATCCTGCTCGGACCAGCGTCGCTCATCGACTTTGATTGGAATGGCTTCAAGCTTCATCTTCGACGCCATTCAGTCACACAACGCAACGTACGAGTGACGTCGAGCGTAAGTACTACACGATCACGGGCAATCGACGCGTTCACAGATACCTAAGTTAGTAAGCAAGAAGAGATATCAACATCTTTTTCGGAAAAAGTACAATGCGATGCCTGGACACCATATACCCGACATCACCTGCACAGCAAGCGTAGTCTATCCTCAACCGAACTTCTCGGACCCATACGTCGCTTCTCAGCACGAACCTCAGCCGCCCTCCGTTCGTCCTCCGTAAGCGCCCTGAGCCCGCCGCACTTCAAACACGGGACCATCGTCACGTCTTGCTCGCCAACCCTCCTCTCTCCAATCTTCTTCACGGCGAAGTATCCTCCGCCTACCACAGCAGCACCAAGAACCGCAGCGCCCGCGAAGCCGATGAAAGGCAGCGCTCCGCCTGCCCCGACGGATTGTGCTACTGCGAACGGGGATCCCGCTACGACGTTTCCGATGCCGGCTTGAGTCGCAGCTGCCCAGGAGCCTGTGGCGCGAGATCAGCGATTTGGAAGATACAAGAGGAGCGGTGCGCACCTGCTAACACGCCACCTTGGCCAAAACCGAGTCCACCGAGGATCCCCACTGCGACGGGGGGCGCGGCGGCGGCTCCGCCAACGGCACCAGCGGCAGCGACTGCTCGGACATCCGTGCTGTCGTTGCACGAGCAGAGTACAGCGTCGACAGTCAAGTCCGGATCAGAATTGCCTTTTTCATCCGAGGGGGACGAGCCTGAAGGACATAAATATTGAGAAGAGATAGGCGAGAGGGAAGGGTAATTGGGCTCACTGCTCACGACAACTGGATCGTCAACGACGCGATATTTGGGTGGTTCAGTCGAGTCCATGGGTATACGAAGGAAGCTCTATACGATGAAAAGTGTAAGGGCGAAGTCTTTATACACTTGTGCATGAGGGCGCCTGGAGGTTGCCATGTGCTGTAGGACTTCTATAGTGACAGGAGTGATTGGCGCCGAGCTCTGGAAGAAAATGTGAGGACAGGCAAACGACCACAAACCTGCCAGACGAAAATTCCGCACAGAATTTCTTCCGACGACGTTCATTCTTCCCGCACGCGACCAGGTCGCGCACTTGAGACGTGCGGAAGACTGGCCAAGCCGAAAAGCGAGGGCCCAAGCGTACCCAGACGTACGGGTGCGCTGTCGACTTGTAAACGACTCAAAACGCGCGGAGCGGTACAAATGTAAGCAAATGAGGTACAGGACGACAAAATAAGAACGATCAGAATACAGCTTTGCGCCTGCGCCCCGTAAACTTCGAATCCTTCGGCACGTCCTCCTTCCCCCGTTTTCTGTAAAGCTGGAAACACACGTTATAAACACTTCCAACCCACCGAGATCAACGCCGAAAACGCTCACCTCCTTCTTCTTCAAGATCCACTCCTTCCCACCTTTATCCTTCCCCTTTTTACCCTTCAACCTCCTACTCTCTCTCAACCTCTTCTTCTCATTCTTCACCGTCTCCGCGTCAACCGGTTCGTCCCCATCCAAACCCTGAGGTAAAGAGCGAGTAGAAGCACCGCCGTCGCCGACGTAGAGCACTAGGAAGACTTTACGGGCTTTGCGTGAGTTTGGGTAGTCTACTACGATTCCACCGCCGAAACCGGCGCGTTGGGCTGATTGCGTTACTAGTTGGACCTATGCAAGAACACTCGTGTTAGGAACATGCTCTGTGGAACGATGTAAGAAGAACGTACCTGGTCGTCTGAGGAAGGGTAGAACTGTAGGACCGCTCGAGATGGATTGCGTAGGCATGCGTGAAGCGTGGTGAAGAACCTCGTTAGCCTGTGCGCGGGGGAGGATGTCGGGTGGGAGGTCTCGGCGTTCAATAGCCATTGAATCACAGATATACTACGAGCGGATCAGGTCAACGTCTGGTATGAAGGAAGAGAGACGGAAATATGCGCACCTGATCGCGCCGTCAAAGCTTCCAGGTCTGAACCCAAACCCTTGCCCAATATCATGCAAAAACAAATCGCCTTCGACCTCACGCTCAAGCGCAACCTCTCGTATACACCATCAGCCTTCCTGCCCATCCCCTCCCTATCATCCACGAAATGACAACTCACCCAGCATACTCGGCGCAATATCCACACCAGTCCATATGTATCCCTCTTCATCCAATATCTCCCCGCTCAATCCCGAACCGCAGCCGATGTCGAGGAGGAAGGCCGGTTGGCCTTCGGGTAGGGCGAGGAGCTCGAGGGCGCGGTAGGTCATGTCTGCTTGGATTTGTTGTATGCGTGTGCTACACGGAGGATGAACGAGAGTTCTAGAGGAAAGAAGGGGATGCGAAGTACTTGTTCGTGTATTTTGTGGCTTCGATGTCGCCGTAGTACTATCAATGCCCGCATTAGATTGAACGCGCAAAGAGAAGGGGATGTTTTGTACAATTTCGGGAGGCGCGACGTGTTCCGGCCGTGACATGTTGTTGTCTTTTGAGTATGATACAGATAAGTGTACAAGATGGGCACGGTTCGGAGCCGAGGGGAGAGCAAAGCAGACGCGGAGGTGAGGGGAAGAAGGTGAAGTGCAGAAAAGTTGATGCCGATTTGATCTGGAATGGAAGTGAGCTTGCGATCAAAGTCTCGCGCACGCGTCCTTGAACGCGAACCGCGATATCCGGCTACCGTCTGCAACAATGGCGACGACCAAACAGTACAAAGCGATCGGCGAGGAACTCTGGAAGACGCGTACGGATAAGATCGTACGTCAAATCCCCTCCCTCCCCTCTCCTTCTCATCATCCCCTAGCTATAGCTGATACTGAACGCCCAGAGCAGAACGCCGAACTCTTCGCAATGACGTACGGCGCATTGGTCGTCCAGCTTATACAAGACTACGAGGACTACAGCGAAGTCAACACCCAGCTCGAGAAGATGGGGTATAATATCGGGACAAGGCTCATCGAGGACTTTCTTGCGCGTGCGCCTCAAGTGGGACGGTGTGCGGATTTTCGAGAGACCGGGGAGGTCATCGCAAAGGTACAATACAATCCCATTGTACGCAGTTGGGATAGTATGCTGAACGAGTATTGGTATAGGTCGGCTTCAAGTCATTTCTGAACATCACGCCCAACGTCACCCATTTCGCCGGCTCTTCGACTGGCGCAAACACAGCGCCGAGTACACCGGTGAATAACCGTGCATCCGTGCCAACTGCCGCGGCGTCCAACCCGAGCTTTGTGCTTACGTTCGACGAGAACCCTCTGGCTGAGTTCGTCGAGTTGCCTGAGGAAGCGCTCGAGGGAGGGCTTTGGTTCAGTAATGTTCTCTGCGGCGTGTTACGCGGTGCTTTGGAAATGGTATGTTGATTCCTGGTCTTTCGCGTGCACACAGTTGCTCAAAGAAAACGAATAGATCCAGATACGAGTGACAGCCGAGTTCGTGAGTGACGTATTGCGCGGGGACGACAAGACGGAGATCAGGGTTCGACTGGTGCAGTATCTGGAGGAGGAAGTGCCAGCAGGCGAAGACTAAGACTAAGGCTCATATACCATGCATAGAGCTTGTACTGTACGATATAAACCGACTCGACCCTGTCTGTAGTAATAATGCTCTCGTGCTCTGTGAACTCTGCGCCTCTATGGACCCATGCCCCACGTCTAACCGAAGCGCTCGATCCTATTAAACTTCCTCGCGCTCCTCGCATTGTTCTGTGTCGTCTGTCCACGGACCGGCAGACCGAGCGCGTGCCTCCTACCCACATAACTCCCAATCATCCTATGATGCGCAATATTCTCCCTAACCTCCCTCCTCAAATCGCTCTCAATCCTCAACCGCCTCAACGGGTCGCCTCCACCCTTCACATTGCTCGTACGCGGGCCAGGAGGTGGCGCAGGTGTAGGCGGTGCGAGTAGACGTGTCGCGTGGGGGAGTTTCTGGAGAGGCGTGGTGGGTGCCGGCGGCTTGTAGTGTGTGCTGGCCAAGGGTAGACGCGGGATTAAAGGCGCGGTTGTGGGTGAGGATAGGAAGGCCGTTAGAGAGGTCAATTGGGAGGGCGTCAAGCGGCCGACTTGGCAGGTGTCGTGGATTTGAAGTCGGGCGCAGATGCGCGCTGCTGTCTGGTTTCCAACGCCGTAGAAGTGCGTCAACGCATGCTAATTATATTATTATTCAGTGTACAGTTTCATGTATGTAGTTGGTGAGTTATCACCTTCGCGAGCTGCTTGTCGGGCAGAACGACGCCCAGGATGTGGACCATGGCGTTACAAGTCAAAGTCAAAGGAAACCCGAAATAATCCGCGCGCGACATTGAGCTGGCGTTTCGCTCCCACGCGTCTTGTCTCCTCCCATCACCCTCAAATAATGGAAGACCGTCGCTCGGCTCTAGCCAAGCAGCGCGAAGCCGCCCATGCCGACTACGAACGTCAAAAGATACAACTGGTAGCCGAAACCGAAAAGGCCCGACCCTCTTCGCACCGATTCGTAGGACAGAACGATAGTGTCGAGGATAGTCTCAAGCGGCATACCGTTGGCCTGGTACATCTCGAAGACTTTCAGGCTAGACGTAAGGAGTTGGAAGAGGAGAGAGCTAGGGCTGCGGCGAATAGCGATACTCTCAAGTGAGTGGTCTTGTGCGGTTTATGCGTGGGAAGGAACGGGTGGCTGAGGGCGGCAGATACGCTTTGTAGGGCGGAGCAGAAGGCCAAGAAGAAACGCAAGAAGGCTGCAAAGGCTACTCTGTCTTTCGCGCTCGACGAGGACGAGGACGATGGCTCGGCGTCCCCCGCACCCGCTTCCACGCGCAAATCTGCACCCGACACACCCGCTGGCTCTGCAACACCCGTCCCAGATGAACCCATCAACTCCGGCGACGACGATGAACAACGCGCATCGAAACGCGCAAAGAAGAATCCCGGCGTCGATACATCTTTCCTCCCGGACCGTGACCGCGAAGAATCCGACCGACTCGCGCGCGAAGAGCTTCGTAAAGAATGGCTCGCTCGTCAAGAGCAGCTTAAGACCGAGGAGATCGAGGTCGTTTATAGTTACTGGGACGGATCGGGACATAGGAAGAGCGTGGTGTGTAAGAAGGGTGATGCGATTGGAAGCTTTTTGGAGAAGGCCAGGTTGCAGTTCCCGGAGCTGAGGGGCGTGAGCGCGGATAATTTGATGTATATCAAGGAGGATTTGATTATTCCTGCTGTAAGTCTATCTTGATTTATCATACTGGGAGTTAAAGGCTAATGAGGATATAGCATTACACGTTCTACGACTTCATCCTCAACAAAGCTCGGGGCAAATCCGGTCCATTGTTCAACTTCGACGTGCACGACGACGTTCGCCTGCTAGCCGACGTTCGACTCGAGAAGGACGAGTCCCACGCAGGGAAAGTTGTCGAGCGCTCGTGGTACATGCGTAACAAGCATATTTTCCCGGCTTCGCGGTGGGAGGTGCGTATCTCTTTACTTTATTTGAAAAGGGAATGTTGGGCTGACGTCTGGATTGGATTCATATTTCGTCTTGGCTTGTTATGTTACTCGATGGGTGCGGGGTTGGGCGCGATAGGTGTACGACCCGGAGAAGGATTATGGGAAGTATACGATCAAGAGCTGAGTCGGTGGGTCTACGGATCATGATGTGGATAAACGACGCAATATACGATGGATTATTTATGGGGCGTCGACATGACTGTCGGTCATGCGTGATGGCGAACTCGGTGATGTATGAGCGCCTAAGTTGCCGCGGTGAATATGGAGAGTTATGTGGGCGAACTTGCAAGCGTACGATGATTCGTATCGCACTCTCTTTCAATTACAGCCACGAAGTCAGTACTGCCGAATGTAAGTACCCGAGCAGTTAGGTTTGGTCTCCAAAAGACAGTATCAATAAGATGTATACCTGAATTAGGATGCGGAGTCGTGTTATCAAGCCGCCGGCAAGTGAACCGCGCGTTCGTTTCATTTCCGAACGTTCGTGCGGTGCCACACCTCACGCAATTGACACCGTGCCTCGCACGCTGTCTTCTCTTCGCATTCACCGACCGCAGGCGTGTATCCAGTCAATGAACAATGTACAGTAGTAGAGCATCAGCAATCCAGGTTTCTGAAGACAGACGTGCTACAGTACTTAAAGCGCAGGGCTCCGTGGATATTCCGCGGCTCAGCTGATGCCTTTTAGCCTGGTAGTTACCGTATGGAGAACAACAACCCTAGCGCCTACCTTATTCAGCTGACGGAGATTCGGACCAGATGACGCGAGTTAACTGAGGCCTTGTGGGCGCTAAAGCCCACTTTGCGCCATACGGAAACGTTCACGTTGATCAATTTCGGCTTCAGACTTCCACAACGGCTGCGTCCAAATATAGTCGGATCCCCTTCACAATATAGTTGACGACTGGTCGGGTCAGCACTAGTATTGGAAGGTCTCAGCAGGATGACGGAACGCGCGATCTCGAGCCAATGTGAACGCGTATGCCGACGGAGAAGGTCCGGAATCGGGTGCAGTGCCGAAGTATAGACGTGGTGGTCCGCTTGCTTTATTAGAATGCTCGAGACATTTCAGAACCATCGCACGCGCAGCTTGCTTCCTGCCATCGTCGCTCTCGCACACAGTTTGCTGCCCTCTGAGCAACTCCCTGCCGCCATGTCCAGCGAGAAGGATTTGAAGAACGATGCACCGACAGATACGGTGGTCGAGAAGAAGGCCAAGCCCGGCGCGTCATGGAAGGCGAACGAGGAGCATGTTCTGCCACCCAATAACATCCCTGTGGTCTTCTCTGCCTTGATGCTTACGGTGTTTCTGGCGGCGCTCGACCAGGTGCGTGATCATGTTCAACTAAAAAAAGACTTGGCGGGCGCGGCTAACGCAGTTATAGACTATCGTCGCCACAGCGCTGCCCACCATCGTCGAGAGGCTAGGGGGAGGCTCAAATTACAGCTGGGTCGGCAGGTGCGTGTCTATACTGTCTTTAGATGCCTTGATACATACTAAGTGCCACATCACAGCTCATACCTCCTCGCCGCCGCCGCGCTATCGCCTTTATATGGCAAATTGTCTGACATCACTGGTCGCAAACCTATTCTGTATACGACTATCGTGATCTTCCTCATCGGTTCGGCACTATGTGGCGCGGCGCAGAACATGACATGGCTCATCGTATGTCGTGCCGTACAAGGAATCGGTAAGTTAGCGCCCAAGATCCCTGTATAGAAACCTTCTCACCTTAATCAGGCGGTGGTGGTATCATTCAGCTCGTCATCATCACGATATCAGACATCGTCAGTTTACAAGAGTGCGTACAGTCAGTTTCTAACACATTGCGTTCTTCGTGCTCACGCCGACACAGCCGTGGAAAGTATGGGGGCGCCATCGGTGCAACGTGGGGTATCGCCAGTGTAGTCGGCCCATTGCTGGGAGGTGTTCTCACAGACCACGTATCATGGCGTTGGTAAGTCCAGACTCGTGTCTTCTTCAGGGTACGCACGCTGAGTTAACCTTAGGTGCTTTTTCATCAACTTACCAACAGGCGGCGTCGCTTTAGCTATGCTCTTCTTCTTCTTGCACTTGAACCCGCACAAGGGCAGGACACTGAGGCAGCATGTTGGCGACTTTGACTTTGTCGGTCTCGCACTACTCGTCGCTGGTGTTGTATGTCTTCTTATTGGGTTTAATTCCGGAGAGACTACATGTAAGTCCCTCTACGTCCTGATGAATGCCACTTGACTGAGATATATGTGTAGGGTCAAGCGCAGAAACCATCGCCCTTTTGACTGTGGGCACCGTCCTTCTTATCTCGGGTTTCATCAACGAGTTCTTCACCCCACGCTCGCCTATTATACCGCCACGCTTATTCCAGGTATAAGTTTCATTATCGTCGCTCGTGTCCTTTACTCAATTTTATACAGACCCGTACGACTGGCATTATATTGATCAGCTCATTCCTGCACGCCATCACCTTCTTCGGCGGTGCCTTTTACTTGCCGCTGTACTTCCAAGTATTAGGCAGTAGTGCCACTATGGCCGGTGTGCGGTACGTGCCGACGTCAAACAGTGCATTGCACAATCACTCACATAGCAACCAGTATGATACCATTCTCTGTCGGGGCTGCCCTTATATCGATGGTCACCGGTATCCTGGTCACACGTTTGGGAACGTATCGGCCGATTATGTGGTTCTGCTGGACGATCATGACTCTCGGATGGGGCCTCATGATCCAGCTGGACGACACCTCGAACGACGCGGAGAAGGTTCTTTACCTCCTCATCACGGCAATTGGCATCGGAGGTCTCTTCCAAACGCCCTTGATCGGTCTTCAAGCCGCGATGCCACTAAAGGATATGGCTACCTCTACGGCTACCTTCGGCTTCTTACGCACACTCGGAGGTACCATCGGCATCTCTATCGGCCAGGCGATCTATACAAGCGTGCTCAAGCAGAAGATTACCTCTCTGGGTATTGACTTTGATACGTCGCCTGCTGCGCTCGCTGAGAGTGTACGCACGCTTAAGAATATCGCGGACCCGAGCACTCGTCAGGCTGTCATCCACGCTTTCGCAACGTCCATCAGCACCATCTGGATAGTAAACACTCCTCTAGTGGGTGTCGGCCTGATCATGGGTACGTTCAACTTATGTCGGCTTTGTTTACCGTATACTCACACCGTGCAGTGTTCTTCATTAAGAGCTACTCGCTCAAGCGTCCGACGGTACAGGGGACGAAGAAAGATGCGGAAGTCGGAGAGGCTTCCGCAGCGGCGGTTCCCGGTGTAGCTGACGAGGAGAAGTCGGCCATACAAGAGCAGGACGCTCGCGATAGTGCTGAGACGAAGCGCATGTCCGCGGCTGACGAGCCTGCAGGGGAAAAGGCGGACAAGATCTCTGAGAAGACGTCCATATGATTAGGATTTGCCAGTACGATTTGCTTCTGTCACGACGCGAGACGCCTCTTTACGGCTTTGAACGCGGATTATTATCACGCATCACTTTGTTTTCAATGCTGCATGGGTTTTTACGATACGGATTTACGTCTCTGCTCACATCTATATCTGTAGGATATATAATGGATAGATGTCGATCGATGATTACTTACATCAGTACACGCTTGCCTCGTTCTCACTCGCACACTCGGTCCATTGCGACATCTTGCCTCCTGACCATCTCTCGCAAGTATGGTGTCATCAACCTAAATAGGCCGGGGAGCCGCAGTCTCCGCCTCGAGTCTCTTGCTTTCGACCGTCATACGCTCACGTTCACCAACTTCATCATGCCCTCGACATTTACTGCGGTACCAGTGCTTGATTACGCCCAGTTGCAATCACCAGATGGCCGCGTAGCCTTCCTCGCAGAACTGCGACATGCACTCGTCAACGTCGGCTTCCTATACCTCAAGAACTCGCCCGTCGCACACGAGGACTTTGATAAGCTGATCGAGCAGATCCCGAAACTGTTCGCGCTCCCAAAAGAGAAGAAGGAGGAGTTATATATGACGAACAGTGAACACTTCCTCGGGTACACACGCCTTGGAGCGGAACGCACCAAGGGTGCGGCTGATATGCGCGAGCAGTGGGACTTCGGGACGCTCGATAAGCCACAGTGGAAGGAAGGAGATCCGGAGTATTTGCGTCTCTGGGGGCCTGCGCAGGTAAGTACGCGTATTGCGCGTGAGATGGAGGGGATAGTAGCTAAATCATGTGACCGCGTAGTGGCCGGAGGAGGAGGACTTGCCGGGGTTCAAGGATGTCGTGGATCGGTATTTGAAGGCGGTTGAACAGCTTAGCTATACGTTCATTGAGCTTGTTGCCGAGGCGCTTGGCTTGCCACCTGATGGTTTTGCGAGGTTCTTCGCTGCTCGGGAGAATACGATGCATAGGGCCAAGGCGCGTTCTCTTTCCGGGATGTATGCGCCGCGATTGGACTTACATGCGCGAGTAGATTGTCAAATACCCGAACAGGGATGAGGTCTCTTCAGATCAGGGTGTTGGGCCGCACTTTGACGGAGGGTTCTTGACGTTCGTACGTGCACCAGTTGAGATCTGTTCGCTGTTCAAGCTCACGATGCGCGGGTTAGCTCCTTCAAGCAACGAATCATAGCGGCTTGCAGGTACAGAATCCGCAAGGAGAATGGATAGACGTACCGCCAGAACCATACACTTTTGTAGTCAACATCGGCAAAGGCATGTCCGACTCTTCTGTCGCGCGGTTCAGTCAGTGCTTACAATTCCAAAGCTTTGGAAACGGCGACGCGAGGACTCGCGCGAGCCACATCTCACCGCGTGCTGGCACCTGCACCTGGAACAGGCCCGCGCTATTCAGTCCCCTTCTTCCAGAACATCTCGCAGGACCTTAAGCTCGCTGACTCGGTACTCGACTTCCCTCCGGAGGTGCTGAAGCTGAAGGAGGAACGCGGCGACTTCGGGCCTATAGAATGTTCGTCGTGTATATCAATCTCTCATCCTGCATTCGCTGATGCAATATGCAGCGGTGAACTACACAGAGTTTGATAAGCTCCCAACCGGTCTCGTCGCGTTGATCGGCAGAGTCAAGTGAGTAAAAAGAGATTCAACGTGTAAGTTCAAAGCTGAGAATGAATCGTTTTAGGAGTCACCCAGACGTGGCGCAGCGCCATTACCCGGACATGTTCAAGCAGTACTTCCCGCAAGGTCTACCGGCGCACGGAGAAGCATATTAGGCCATAGGAGGAAGATGAATCCGAGTGTACAAGGGATATGTGATGCTACAGAGGCTTGTCCATGAATGATGCGACTACTCGTTCGGAATGTAGTGGCGGGCAAACAGGTCGTTTTGTATCCAAAGAATCTGTCGACGCGTATAAGTGGGATAGACGGCATAGAAGGATGCCGTTCGCACCTTGTTCAAAGCACCGATGGCCTCTACCTTTTCGGCCATGCTAAGTTCTGCTTCTGGCACACCGAGAAGTGCTGTGTGCAGGACTGTCTGCACCCAGCCCAGCGTCAAGGCGCAATCACGATCTGCAATACAGTTGAGCAGGCAGAAGGATTACACGAGTGGAAATACGCACAAGGAACATGCAAGGGCGAGACGGTGGTGCGGTGCTTGAACGATTTGACGCCCGTGTGCATGATGCCGACCTTGTCCATGTATGCCCACGTCTTTCCGGACGTGTAATCTGCCATAAGCACGCGCCGGCACCAAGTGCGCATAAAGATCTAGATTCGAGGTTAGTCAGTACGTCTACGAGCGGAACAAACATGAGCTAGACGCGCCTTGCGGTAGACAAGCTGCGGGCTGTCAAGCTTGAGATCCTCCAGTCGTTCAGGCAGTTCGCCATCAAAGCCGTCGTTGCGCTCCATGAAAACCTTCTTGGTGATGTCAAACTCGAATAGGTTGGCGTATAGGCGCTCGACCGTCTCGTTGATCGTTTCGGACACGATCGGCGCGATGCGCTTCATGATCTCCTGGTCTTTGACACCGAAGCCCAAGAAGTCCTTGAGATACCGCATTCGGTCTTCGAGGTGGAGACGGATGGCTTCGGGATCGATCTCCTGCATAGTCGGTATGGGTAAGGTGCCGTTCGCGTGGGCGACGGGGCAAGCAGCGCCATCGGTGGCAGCGTGTCCAGAGACAGGACAAGTAAGAGTCTCCGCGGGCTCACCCCGAGGCGTCTGTTGGCCTTCGTTCGGGGTCTCGTTCACGTCGAGATTTGCGACAGATTCGACGAGAGAAGCCATAGTGTGCTATACTAAGGCAGTAGGAGCAAAGCCAGAGTGAAGATGGATGGTAGCGGGAGATTCGCTGGGTGAAGAGCCCATGTTCTCCGCATCGTGTATAGATATAAAGATCAGGCAGCTGAACGCCGGAGTAGACCGGGCCAATCGCATCCGCTACCTGACAGGGACGAGCCGTAGAGAACGGCCTGGAGGCGGTCGAGGGCAAGATCAAGTGGCGGACTCGAGACGGCGCGCGCGACGGCGGCCGAGACCGAGGCATCCCGGCTCTTGGCTCGGTCCTCCTAGGCAAGCAATAATTGACATTTCACCGTGTATGCGTACAACTGTAAGACGCAATGCAGCGCTGGAGTCAATTGAACCATTGTTGTCTTTGAACATACATGGCCAGGCTGGGTGTACGTATATCGCGTCGAACGCACAGCACTTTAGAATATCATATTTGTTCGACTACGCCTACTAGTACCCACTGTGTCTACACATGTTTCTGGCGGATTTGTTCAAGATCGATCCTAAGGGTCATGAGAATGCAACTGTGTATTGATAAAGGTAACACTGATCGACGGTGCGGTATCTGAACACTATGAATAAATAGAGATGGCATTGGAAACGAAGGACGCAAGGTCATCAAACAGGGAACACCGGAAGCGACGGTTGAGCTCCCCAGTCTTCGCGGACGATATCACTCTGGAAAATAGACATTAGTATAAAGTGTATCGTGATGTATTGGGGGCGGGAGACTCACCACTCCAAACATAACCGGTAGCTGAGTCCAGAACTTCTGGCGCTCATCAATGAGCATATCGGCGACACCACTCTGGCACTCAGCGCAAGCCTCTTCCATTTCGCAGCTTTGGAGCTGCTCTATGATCCGCCCTAGACCGTACAGGAAGAAGTCTGGATCGAACATGTAATCCCGCGTTCGCTGGAAATACCACGCATAGATTATATCATAACAGGCTTTGCTAGACTCAAGCCCACACTCAACATCAGTCATCTTAGCGAATGAAAGGAAGCGCCTTGGTTTGAACTCGATGGCCGAGCGTATGAGGGCACGTCCTTTAATGTATCGATGCAGGAGTTGAGGGGTCGCGTCCAAAGGCGAAAGGTCATAAGTCCGTCCTTCGGCTCGCTCGTAGGACAGGTAGAGATCGTAGAATGCAGTTGGAAGGACATCTGGAACGTTATATTGAGATGCGAGTAAAATGGCGTGGACTGGAATCATATTTTGAGTCAGGTAAAGTGCATTTGATGAGAGCGATCTGCGACAGACCAGGGTTCGGGTGGTTGTCCGTGAGATATCCTTTGCGGTGCACTGAAGTCCATTGCTCCCAGTAAGATGGCCACTGCTGGCTCATGCTGAGCGAGACAAGACCGTGCATTTCCTTCGCATCATACTTGTGCGCCAGGCGTAAAATTCCGCCATAGATACCGGGAAAAGTAGCATTCACGCCCAGTCGATTGAAGCTGATGCGAGTATAGTGATGGCGTTGAAGGTGTGCTACATGATAGAGACATTAAGCCATTTTCAGTGACTACATCATGTTTGAGTACTTACCCGGAGAGTACAGAGCTTTCAGGAACTGTGCGACGTCTCCTGCGTCGTCCTGCATGTCCATGACCGGTACCCCGTCATGTTGCTCCGAAGCATTGTCAAACATTGTCGAACCATGCGGCCCACCGAACATTTCCAGGAAGAAAGAGCTGTGATACGAGAGCACGGCTTTGTGCACCTTCCAGAGTGTATGTGTGGTTTGGTCGTCTGTTTTAGTGACTGCCCGAAGTACGATGGAGCCGTCTGACATCCAAGGGTCGCCTTGCACAATCTCCGTCAACGAAGACGCATCAGGCTCAGTATGCGGCCTCTTGGGCGGCCGTTCCGTGTCTTCCATGGATGAGCTGGTCTACTGTAGAGCTTGCACTTTGCCGCTCGATGAGCGATGTGATGATGGTTGGTGCCAAGGTGGTCGCCCATGGTGACCCGCAATTCAACGGAACAAACCGCCGCGGCCAATTCCCACACGCAGTTGTGGGTCCTTGTCATTAACTTTCATCTGACTTTCAACCATGTACTTACATGAAGCAAAGGCAATGGTACAATTTAAGCAAACACCTTCGCGAAGTACTGCTTGATCCCTTCGCATTCCCTGAGCAATGCACCCACCACACCATCCGGCCTGATGATCGCCACCTTGACGCCGAGCCCCGCGCTGTAGGCTCGGTGGGCGTGTTCTTGGGTGTCGGTATAAACGTCGACCTCAACGTTCACCTCCCGATCGGCAGCTGGGGCAATGACGATGGCCCGAACACTGCCCTCGGGATACACGCCAATGAGCGCCAACACGACTTCGGCCTCGGCAGGATCGAAGACGACGATAGTATGATGGGTCGGCTTCAAGAGTTGGAAGAGCTGCGTACTCTCCCCTGTCTTGATGTTCACGAGCTCGGGCGCATCCGGCGCTCTGTCTCCCGCGTGCAGGCGGTTTGGCTTGTCAACCCCGTACACATCCTCCGGCTCGATGTTAGTACTCTTCAGTACCAGCTCTCCCTCGCGCAGTTCGTCAATCACGATGGAACTCCAACGATAGTGTACGCCCAGCTGGCGCAGAGCGAGAGGGCGCTCCCATGCGCTCGAGTCCTCGTCCTTGAAGGTCTTGTCGGCAAGGTTTGTTGTCATCCGAAGCATCTCGCGGATGACAGGCATGCGCTCTTCTTCATAGCTTTGGAGCAAGGAAAGCTGGGAAAGGCCCTTGACGACCAGGGCAAGCTTCCATGACATGTTCATCTGAGCGCACTTGTCAGTACAAATGGTGTTGTTCGTTTCTGAGCGTGCGCACCACATCCAAGACACCGCTATTGATACCTTGACCTCCGGTCGGACTATGGCAGTGAGCAGCGTCTGTGATCGTGTCAGCTGGATTGTACGTTGCCTTCAGATGTCTCAGTACACACCTCCAGCGATAATAACGCGGCTACCAGCCATAAAGTGGTCAGCCACTCGTTCGTTGAGCCTATAACCGTGCGATCAGTGCGCGCCCGCGCAAGTGACACTGCCAGCTTACCGCCATTCAGCAAGTGTGTGGATCTTAGTCACTACAAGTCCGGGGTGCTTCGTTATATGGCGCATCTGCTCACCCAGGTAGTCGACGTCTGCCAACAAACGTCGGGTATCGATGCTGAGACCACCTATGGCGATGAAGTAAAGCCCGTCCTTCTCTGGTACAGGGCGGACAACAAGACTATAGTGCTAGAATCAGACGTATGTTGCTTGTTGTATTCCCGTGCACTAACCCGTTCTTGTTCTCATCCATGAACCTATGCCAACACTTTAAAGGCGATCAGTAACGTGACACAAAGAAGGGTCGACACGGCAAGGCATACACTGCGGTCCAACGCGCTCTGACCGGCAGCATTAGAAAGTTCGACGTCGCCAATGATGGCTGTGATCTCCTCCGTCTTGCCTTCAAAGCGTATACCCGCGACGCGACGTGTAGGACCTATTGTTGGTGAGCATTCAAAAATTTGCTCCGGATCAGCGAACTCGAAAACAGCCACCTTTGGCACCATCAGCACCCAAGAGGAACTTCGTCCTTATCTTTTCCTCCCGTCCCCCGATCTTGACCGTGGCAGTTACGCCCGTCTCATCTTGTGCAAAAGTCAATAGCTCCGTGTTAACCTCGACGTCAACACCGTGTGCCTTCAGGTGCTTGCGGAGGATGGCGCAGTTACTATCCTGGCCAAGCGTGATCGGGTTGGGCTAGTATACAGACGTCAGCGCCTGCGGACAAGGCGTCAACAGAAAAGTGAAAACTCACAAAGGGTATCTCAGGAGTCTTCTCCGCATCCATGCTCATAGCTGTTTCAGAGACTACCTCCCCTTCAGTGTCGTATAGTCTCATAAGCTTCACACGGCCTTGAGATGACATCCTCAAATAGTCGTCGAGAATACCCAAGAAGAGAAATGCCTCTTGAGAGCGGGGCTACGAGGACGCTCTTTCAGAACGCACATGTTGACATTAACAAGACTACTCACCATGAGCGCATGAGCCCTGATCCTCGTTGTCCGATTGCGAAGTCGATAGCCTTATCTATGAGGCGAATCGATAGACCGCTTTGAGCGAGCGCTAAGGCGCCGACGAGACCAACAGGGCCAGCGCCGACCTACAGCAAGAGGTTAAGACAATGCCTTCCTTTGAGAAAGACAGAGTGACTCACAACAAGGACGTCGATAACTGGAGATGACATGGGTGTGGAAGCAGGAGTGTGCGGGTCCAGGCAAATGCAACTACAGATCTCTCTTGCTTCGCCCTCGCAGTTATATATATGGCGATGACTCCCATCAACCCCAGACGCAGCTCGTTACGCCCATTGCATAGCATCTCCGCATATAGAACCAGAAGCCCTTCCTGCATGAGGCGCATGATCTGTTGTACATAGTCGGACGTGGTATGGTCTGCCGTCCAGACGCTCAAGGCAGTCCGACAATTAGCTTGCAGTCGATGTTAATAGAAAGGAATGAGACTCACACATGCCTCAGGGCCGTGCACGGTCAACACGTTAAACGTATACAGTCTCCCCGACCAGCCCTTCGGGCATGCCTCGGGCGTACCATCCGGTCCTGGGAATACCGAAGCTTGCCCGTACCTTCAAGCGGTCAGAAGACATCGGCCTTGGCAGTATTGCTTCCCGACCGAGTTTCTTCAAGCATCCAAATACTCATCGACGCTCAAAAGCCGGTGCTTGGTGTCTATGTGTGCTGTGGACGGCCAACGCAGGTCCGTCAGAACAATGCTGGGCATCCATCCGAGTATCACTGGTGTATTCGCGAGGCGTTTCAGCGTATGACACCGAGATCGATCCCGAATGAAGTGCGGCGGTGGTGGCGGTAGTTCCCAATCAATCCGGAAATCCGAACCTACTCATAAGGCTAAATTTACCACGTCTTTGCGAGTCAAGACGTTGAGGATTCTATTCCTGGTACAGCATCTAGGCAAAGATCTTAGCGAAGTAGTTCCTGATACCAGCGGCACTCTTGAGCAAGCCACCGACCACACCATCCGGCCTAATAATAACGACCTGGACACCGGAGGCCGAACCGTATGCGCGATGCGCATGGCCTTTGGTGTCGACGTAAGAACCAAGCGTCTCCTTTGCCTCTTGTTGTTTTCCTTTGAGTAGAATGTCGATGATACGAACAGCGCCCTCAGGATAGGAGCTGACGAGCGTGAGGACGTCATTGATTGAGGCCGGGTCGAAGACGAGGACGGTGTGATGAGTCGGCTTCAGAAGATCGAAGAGCTGAGTGCTGCCGCTCGCCTTGACATTGACGAGCTCGGGCGCATCAGGCGCGCGGTCACCTGCGTGCAGGCGATCAGGAGTCTCGGACCCATACACGTCCTCCGGTTCGACGCTGGTGCTCTCCACGACGAGACTTCCCTCACGTAGGTCGTCAACCACGATCGAGCTCCAGCGATAATGTACGCCCAATTGACGCAGAGAAAAATGGCGGTTGAATGCAGTTTGGTCGTTGTGCTTGAAGGTCCTGTCCGCGAGGTCCGTGGTCATGCGGAGCATTTCACGGATCACGGGCATGCGCTCTTCTTCGTAGGTATCGAGCAAAGAAAGAGGCGAGAGTCCTTTGACGACAGACGCAAGCTTCCAGGAGAGGTTCATCTACGTGCGGAGAGTTAGCATACTCGGTATAAATGACGTTAGGGCGTACATACTGCGTCAAGAACGCCGCTGTTGATTCCTTGCCCGCCAGTAGGGCTATGGCAGTGGGCAGCGTCTGGGTCATCCATTAGCTAGGTTCTATACAACTTCTCTGACCCTTGCTTACCTCCGGCAATTAGTACGCGTCCGACCTTAAACTTATCGGCAATTCGCTCATTAAGGCTAACATGAGTTAGTTACGTCGTGCAATGGCGGAAGAAGTTCGACGTCGCTCACCGCCATTCAGCAATAGTGCGAATCTTGGAGATGACAAGCTCTGGGTGGTGCGATATGCGACGAATATGTTCGTGCATGTAATCAGAGTCCGCGATCACGCGGTGGTTGTCGATGTCGGGGCCGCCAAGGAAGATGAAGTAGGTGTTAGGGTTCTCATGGACGGGGCGCAACAAGAACCTATTACCACGTATCAGAAGTTGAATGCTGATGCGGACATGGCTGCTTACCGATTCTGCCTCTCATCCGAGAAGTTATGCAGAACCTAAGTCACAGAGTTAGTCCGCTTGCTCGAAGACAGTCGAACTCACTCACGTCTATGCTGACCGCATTTGGCGTGCCATGAATGTCGGAGACCTCAACGTCGCCGATGACAGCCTTGATCTCATCCTCAGTCTTGCCCTCGAAGTGAATGCTTGACGTGCGACGCGTGACTCCTGCTGAGGGGTCAGTCAAGTGAATACAACGTCGAACACCGAAGGCATACCTTTGGCGCCGTCGGTACCGAGAAGGAACCTGGACCTGACTTTCTCCTCACGCTCTCCGATCTTGAGTGTAGCGGTAACCCCGGTGTCATCCTGCTCATAGGTCACCAGCTCCGTGCTGAGCTCGACATCTACACCAAACGTCTTGAGATGTTTGCGAAGGATAGCGCAGTTGCTGTCTTGACCAAGCGTAAGAGGAATGGGCTAATGAGATGTCAGCCTTGCGTACAAACAGCAAATATTACTAAAAT
The DNA here is from genome assembly GCA_001632445.1 of Peniophora sp. CONT. NCBI lineage: Eukaryota > Fungi > Basidiomycota > Agaricomycetes > Russulales > Peniophoraceae > Peniophora > Peniophora sp. CONT. The sequence continues at coordinate 136,663 of KV424490.1, read as the reverse complement.
GCTTACAATGGGTATCTCGGGAGTCACCGGAGCACCCTGCCTGAGGTCTGTGTCCTTGACCGGCTTGCCCTCAGAGTCGTAGATCCTCATGGTGAAGGGATCCCAAGAACCCTTCGATGCGTAGTCATCATAGATACCCAAGAACTTGAATGCCTCTAAAGAGCGAGGCTATGGAGATGTGAGGTCAATACATAGATTTAGACGAGTTATACGGGCATGCGTACCATGAGTCCTGATCCACGCTGCCCGATGTTGAAGTCGCCAGCCTTGTCGACGATACGGATCGAGACGGCATTCTGCGCAAGTGCGAGTGCGGACACAAGACCAACTGGGCCTGCGCCAACCTGAAAGATAGCTGAGGTAAGGCAGCGTACGAAAGAGGCATCGATGGTTACTCACGATGAGGACGTCGACATTCGAGGAAGACATGGTTGACAGTAGAGGATGTAATATTAAGATTTGTGGATGCGACGTTCGGCGACATTCTGCGACATCTGTGGTTATATAGCAGCTGCACTGGAGGTGTCTTCAAAGCGGGCTTACCGCCAACGGAACCGATAGCCGTCACGGAGGCACGCAAGACACTGGCAGGGTATGACGAACGACAGGCCTCGAGAAAGCCGTAGCTCAAGCTATGCACCGATTTTCAGTGCCGCCAAGTGTAAGGATCGCACAGAGTCCAGTCCTAGATGCGTAGGCTGTGTAAGAGCCATCCCAGATTCATACATACAAAGGTCAGTCCTCGCAGGACAGATGGCGGTCAGCAGCAACACGAGTTGTGGCGCGTCGCGACCGCGGCGCTAACCGGATGACAGCGCGCACGTCGCGTGCGCCGGAAGAGCTAACCGCGGACCCGCGCACGCGCACAGAGTCTTTCGGAAACTTCGCCCGTGACCGCGATGAACGTGGACGCAACACCGACGCTGCACATCTGGCCAGCCCAATGGGGCCTGCCATCGCTGGACGCAGAATGCCTGGCGACATTGATGCATCTGCAGCTTGCCATACCTGGGCGCTTCGCCGTGGTCGAGTGTGCCAATCCTGACTCTTCTCCGACCGGTGTGTGTTAGTGTGCGTGCTTCTGTGCTACCTGAACCAACGTGTTTCTCCAACCCTTCATAGGACACCTACCTTATCTCTCGCATGCGCTACATACAGTCGCGTCATATGCTTCAATTGTGAAATATGTCTCCGCCTTGAACCCAGCGACTTTGCCGGCCGCTAGCACAGAAGCGGTGCCCGAAGTGTTCTCTGCGGACTTGGACCATATGCTGAGCGGTTCGGAACGCGCTGTTCGGACTGCATGGGCAGCTCATACGCATTATGTTCTTGGTGATCTTTTGGTGAGAATGTTGCTATACTGTAGCTCCTTACAATGTCGCTCACAACCGGCCAGGCGCATGTGCTTTATTCGTTACCGGAGAATTACAGCACACTGGTCTACCCTACGCTGGCATCACTCTACCCGGTGCCTCAGAGATACTATGTACCGCACCGCATTCGCGATCTGCACGCACCTCGCCTTGACGCGAGTGGACTTTGGAATCTCGCCGGCGAAGAAATCGAAGACGTCGAGGCAGAGGAGGCGGAGGCACAGTCCAAATTCCCGCGCGACGGCAAACCTCGCTCAACACCAGCGCCACCACCGCTTGACAAGGTCAAGATCTGGAAGAGCGCTTTCTTCCGTGAGCGTGTGATTGAAAGGGCGCGCGGCGCGCTGGAGCCTTATGCTCGTCTGTTACACGACAAACACTTCTTCTTCTATGACAGGTAAACGTGTTGTGTATCTAATCATAAGTGTTGCCTTCTCACAACCTTCGCAGGCCTACGTCGCTGGACGTTCTGTTGGCTTCTCACATCTTGCTGTTCACGTCGCCACCATTCCCCGATCCTTTACTCGGAGACCTGATACGCGACTCATTCCCCTCTTTGATAGCACACGCGCAGGCCACTCTATCAGAGGCTCTGCCTTCAAGGCCGTTCGCTGCTAACTATCTCGTTGCGGCTCCGCAATCCTCAGCTCTGAGTACATTGCTGCCTCCGTTCGGCACGCTCTGGAAACGCTCTGCGCACAAGGAGAAGACCAATACGGCTGAAGACGTCAAGTTCCAGCGTGGACGGTTACTCTGGTTTGGGGTGGCTGCCCTGGGCACTCTTGGATATATGCTGTTTGCCCCTTCCACGTTCCAGTTCGTTATCGTCAAGCCTGACGAGGTCGAAGCAGAAGACGACGATGATGATGCCGAAGACGAGGAGAGTGAAGAGAGCGAAGCATGAATGGTTCTTGCATAATCCATAGTCCATACTAGCATGTGCGACGCCCGTCAACGTCTATTTATACTCTCCGAACCGTACATGCCCAGTCTGACTGGCGTGCTCTCGTGCCCCCTTCTCGCCCTTGAGACCTTGGCCACAATCCTGTCGTCGCGTAAGTACTAAGTTCTCATGCATAACCCGCTTACAGACGAACCTCGCATTTCAAATCAAAGGTGGCCGTGTTGGTGTACATTCGCTTCTTACGCAGCTTCTCGGCGAGCTGCTTGAGTGCTGAGAGCATCTGAGGATCCCCCGCACTGAATACTGTTGTACTGAAGTCGTCTGGTACGTCGAGCGCCGGTTTCAATATCGCAGCGTCGTAGTGAATGCCTGCGAAGAAGGATGAGTATTCCTCGTCACAATTCAGGCTGGTTAACTTGCCAGAATAAATCAGCAATACGCAGTTGCCAGAGGACGCTCCTGTTGTAGGCGTAAAGTTGTCGATGCGGCCGGTTTCCACGTCTATAGACGCGATCTCCGTGGAGTAGTATGAAGCAAGAATGGAGAGCTCAATGGCGCCACCCCAAGAATCCTTCGATGTGATGACGCGAATATACTCGTCCGGCGCGCGTCCAAGCATGGCCTCCGTCCAAGTGTCAGGATCCTTGCGGATCGCATCGCCAACGACTGGTGGAGGCGTGTGAGCAACAGGAACCATAACGTCGACACGGGCGAATGCATACTTTTCCGGATCGATTGAGCTTTACCGATGTCTTGCTCAAGCACGAGAGCAACTGAGGCGAACAAGCAAGAGTTGTCGTCCGGAACGACCTGTTAGCAGTCTCGATAAACGATCGCCATTGCTAGTGCGAAAAAGGCGCAGTACGCGGTGAACTAGGTAGCCTCCATCCACGGATACATTTTCGGGACCACTCTGAGAGGGAGGTGCGGCCGGTGCCGGCAGAGATGCAGGTGGATTTGTGTTCACGCCGCGAGGAGCAGCGGGAAGCGAAGGAGCAGCCGGTCGTGTATTCTGATTGATCGGAGGCCCGCCAGACCTCTGTGTAACCATAACCTGGTCCCCGCTCTTCAGACCTAGACTAGATAGAGGTAGTTCAGGAATAACAGCCTCCAAAGCAGTCGGCGGGTAGCCGATCTTGAGTTCCTGCTGTGAAGGCATGATCTCCGATACGCTGAAGATCTGGTTCAATAGCTCTTGTACTGTCGCATCGGGAGAGTCCAAGTCTATAGTCAAAGTAGAAACGCCCTTGGGATGTCTTAAGCGAAGTTTAGCAGGCATGGCGGCCAAAGGCAAGTTATCGTTGTGGTATGCCGCAGTAGGCGCTCGCGTGAGTCGCGTCACTGTAAGCATCCAGCGATCCGACGGCCCGCTGTTCCGAGAGTTGAACTTTTGCCCCTGTCGCGGCCGCGTTCCCTCTTCCCGCACTCACCCACCACCCGCGCTCCCTCTCTATCCTCCCCTCCTCATACGCTGCCTGCTATCGCTTTATCTTTATCTCATAACGCATCTATCTGTTGTGTACCATTGAATTGTCGAAAGCTTGTTCAAATAAGGAAAAACCACAGTGCGTTTGAACGTCTATGACGCGACATGTCTCACTTTAACGCACGGAAGCAGATCATGCCTCCGGCTTTGGGCCTCAAACAATTCCGCGCATGGATTACTTCTGGTGGCGAAAGCCTTGACATGTACGCGCCTGTCATCAGCAAGCAGACGAGCACCGTCTCCTGCTTCATCCCAGCCGAGGCTGGCCAGGTACGCGACCGTCGTCGTAACCACGCGACACGAGCCACAGCTAACTCGGCCGATCCTAGCACTTCGCCGTTAACTGGGAGGACCTCGGTACTGGCATAGACAGTGCTGCCTACATCTTCCTCGATGGTTTCGCTGTGCCGGGACGCTACCTGTTCGGCAAAGGGTTGGCGTGGCGTAACGGCGTCCGGGCGTCGGACAAGACCGAGAAGCCATTTGCGTTCGGTACCGTCGATGATGCGGGTCAGTGCTGGTATCTCGATACGCGAAGCGCTCATATTGAAGCTTGATCCAGAACCGCGCGTAAAGTTTGATTCCAAACGACATGGTCAAATTGTACTCAAGATTCGGAGGATCGTGCGTCAGGGTGGCCATGAGCTGAATCCTATCATTTCTGTTCCCAACCACATGCCGGGCGCAAACAAGATATGCGTCAAGTACGTTGATTTTGAATGTCTGTTTGTGCGTAAACTGATGGCAGCTACCAGGCTCGGTCAGGAAATGGAAACGTCTGCCCCGCCGCCCGCTACCTGGAAGTTCAAGCCGTACGACGAGGAGAACCCGCATGCCTACGTAACCTTCATCTTCAAGTACCGGCCGCAGTGTGAGTCTTGCTTTATTCCTCGAGGCACATCTTGCCGTGAAGCTGATGAATCTGTCAACAGCTTTCATAGACGAGCAAGGATTCGAGCCGATGGACGCAGAGGAGTCCGAGGAAGAGGACGTCAAGCCCATGGCTCCCCCGCGCACGACTACGCGTAACGGTGGCCGTAAGGTCTCCCAGCGGCAGGCCAAGGAGTCTTCGCCTGAGGCTTCGCAGGAATCCTCTGCCTCGAGGACGTCTGTCAAGCGCGCCCGCGTAAGTCATCTGCTCGTTCCTGGACTTCACATGGTCTAATGAATACGGACTTCTAGGTTGCCTCGACCAGCACGACGGAGCCGCGCAAATCCCAGCGCGTTGCTGAGAAACAGACTGCCTCTTCTACCGATTCGCGCCACACGCCGCTTCCGGATGTGTCGCCTGTTGCCACCCCTGCAAGCGCAACGCTACCGCCCTTGTCGTTGCCTCCTTCGTCTGCATCTTCGGTCACTCAACCGTCCAACAACCATTATCGTCATAACGCACCTTTCTACGGCCAAGGCTCGGGCGCTTGGAATTATGCCAGCCTGGCTGGCAGCTCTGTCCAGAACCCCAGTCCGAACTCTTACGCGACCTTGACGCCCAGTGCGCAAGGCTCGACCCAAAGTCCCGCCAATGGCGTCTCGTCCACGGGCGTGCAAGCGATTATGGCATCTATCAGCCCGTACTCTACGGGCTCGCACTACCGCACAGGATGAGCCGAAAAGAAATCTCCATACGCCCGTCGAACCCCGCCGTTTTCAACAGCCAGTATTCGCTTTTGTTCGCTGCTTTTGGTCAACCACACGTGGACTCCTCGCACCCCCATTCGCACTCGTCACCACCGCTCATCAGTCCTATCGCCACGTTATTCGCCACGCAACATCGCACAACGTATCTGCTGTCTATTATCCTTTCGATCCATATCACCTCGCTATCTCCTCGTGCACATTTTGACTCGCTATGTCTCTTGCCTTTTCCCGTGCTTCCCATGTCCTGCTTTCTACCTCCATATCTCTACCTCGCTGCCTGCTTAGTACTTTTACGTCGTACGAACTATGCTTCTCTCCAGAGTTATCCAATCCACTTCATCACGCCTCGTGATCGTTTTCCATCTACGCTCCGAAGAACACTTCCTCCTCGTACTACCGTGTCCTTCAGTACGATTTTTACTTGCTGCTCATAAAGCATAGTGCTCTCCGGTCTCTTGTTCCTGTTCGTCGAAGTATAATTAGGTTCAATAGCTTTGCTTACCTCATCCACCGATGTGTCTTTTCTTCGCGGTGATGTGGGTACTATAGTGAAATCTTGTATTGCTCTAACCAAAAGGCATGCCGGGCATATACACACCGGACCCATGCCCTCCTCGCCCTGAATTGGCATATTGGGTACGATCAAGGAACATTGTTGGTACATGTACATGAGCGCGGGCGCGGATGATGTCTGCGGCCTGCCTTACCAAGGGCCTTTACACCTCTTGCCTCCGACCAGCATGACCATCCAAGGTCTTGATCCCGAAAAGGCGGTGGTGTATGGAAAGGCGTATAGCTTGGTCTCGCAGCGTGCTACATCTCGCAAGACAGATGCCCCCAGTTCAAAACGGTTTCAAATGGTCCTTGGGCTGCTAGCGTTCATTATACTCTGCTTCTTTCGCTTCTCGTCGTTCTTTGCATCGCCGCGCACTACTGTTGCACGATCCGGCTTACTGAGGGCATTGCAGGAAGTGAACTCGTACTATACGGACAACTTCTACCATACATTCTCTCGCGTGCCCGACCATATCTGCCCAAGTGTTGTACCCGGAACTCCCTCGTACAGTGGCTACATTGGCCTCCAAGGTGATAGTGAAGAGACGCCGAGGCGAACATTCTACTGGTGAGCAACCACGTTTGCAATGAGAGCGAGAGCCTCCCTGATCATTATCACAGGTATTTCGAGGCTGAGGAGAACCACGAGGACGCTCCGCTCATGTGCGTACTGCGTATTCCTGCCCTGAGATGACTTCTTAGGTTCCCTTCTGCTCCAGCCTCTCTTTTGGAGGTGGCCCGGGAACGAGTGGACTGGCGAACTCCATGCTTGGTATCTCGCATTGCCGGATCTCTGAGAACGGAACAGTGGCCAATCCCAACCGATGGACGCAGAAGTACAATGTTCTAGCCATGGAGCACGTCAGTAAACTATTCATAACAGAGATGCTTAGCATATACTGACAAGTACGGGAGATAGCCTGTGGGAACTGGGTTCTCACACTCGTCCGGACCCAGTGTCAACAACTCTGTAGACGCCGCGCATGATGCGTATGACTTCTTGCAGAAGTTCTTCACGCTGGTTCCCCATCTAGCAAAGTAAGCATCGCGTTTTATGAGATGCAGTTGTTCCTCTCAACGGGTCGTGCAGGAATCAGTTCGTCATTACTGCCGGTTCTTATGGAGGGACTTATACGCCCGTGCTGAGTTCGGTCATTCATGGGCACAACAAGGCTATCGCCCGCGGCGAGGGTCTTCCTGGTGCAATTCCAATCCGTCTCGAGTCCATGATGATCAGCAATCCCTTCTCTGTATGTGCTGCACGCTCAAGGCTTGTCGTCGCATAACTCATACGATTCGCAGGATCCGGCGCGCTGGTTCCAATGGCTACTCCACTATAGATGCGAGCTGCACAACGTCTACAACTCGACGACCTGTGCAGAGATGTACGGCAAACTTCCCGGATGTCTCGATGAACTCGAATACGCTCTCCAGAATTCTACAACGGAGACACGTGTTAGGGCGCAGCAAACATGCAATGAGATTGCGACTGGCGATCTACACGGTACAGTACTTATAGACATCCGCAAGAAGGTAAATCGGATACTACCTCAAGCCGCGTCTGTCGCTCATAGCGCTAGTAGTGCACCCCAGAGAACCCGGAAGATCACACTTGCTATCCAGAGTCATTGCAGTGGATGGATGACTTCTTCAATAGGAACGAGACGAGAAAGGCCTTGAATATACCAGAAGGCATCGAATTCCAGTCTACAAATCTGGATATCAACCACGCGTTTTGGATGTACGGTGATCGGTGAGTGATCTTGGCAGGCTAGCAGGATGACCACTCAAGGTCACTTAGCATACACCCGTACCACAAGTTGTACGAGCCGCTGCTCGCGGACGGTATCCGACTCCTGCGTCAGTGGCCCCACCACATCTCTCAACTCACGCGCTCACACTCTTGTGCACAGATCACGTCGGACTGCAAGATGCGAACTGTGCGTATCCTGCGACGATATCCTTCGTGAGTACATCAGCGCCTACCGAACCATTGCAACTGCTCATGCCTCGGGCGTCCATAGCTGAAGCTCCTGAACACGCCTTTTTCTGAGCAATTCCGGGCGGCACCCGATATACCATGGTCTGCAGACGGCAAACCATCCGGAACGGTGCGCGTCTCTGGCGATGGCGGTGCAGGTCAGTTCACGTATCTGACGTACAATGACGCCGGTCATTTTGTAAGTAATCATCCACAACTTTACGAGACAGAATCGAATACTAAGAAGCGTAATAGGTTGCGTGGGACCAGAACCTCGAAACTAAGTATGTGATTGAGCACTGGATCGAAAATGTGCCCTTCGTGTAAGTAGACTAGAGAGCCCCGCCGAAGGTTATCGAAAGAGGGACGCGATGAAGAAGTTGAGATTAGAACCATGGGATACCTGAAAAGGCGGTTGAGATATGCACAAAGCGTTCAGTCTACGAGATGCAACGTACCTTCAAACAGACCATGGAATTCCTTTGGCTTGTGCTCATCCCACCACACTACAAGCTCTCTCATCATATCAAACCAGTCCTCCTCCGTCTCGCGACCCTCAACCCACTGATGAGCGTAGTCTTCTCCCAGGGGCTCCACACCTTGCTTCCACGCCATGACCAGGTCAAAAGCATGGTAGTACGTCCAGGTCCTCTGCGCATCCGTGTAGTTCACGCCCAGCGCTGGCACGCCCGGAAATCCCGCAAGCCCGTGACGCTTGAGATAGTTGATCATCTCATCTTCAAACCACGTATGCTCGCAGTTCTGGTAGCCCACTGGCCGATGTCCGGCATGCAGAGGATCAAATCCAGCTTCACGCACGCATTGCTCGCGGCGCAATATAGCGGCGTAGAGGTCTTCGCGTGAGTCAAGCAATTCCGGACGGGCAATCGTGTACGCGGCGAACAGCCCTTGTGCATAGTTGCACATGCCGGTTGGGTTGTAGGACAGAAGACCGTTGAAGTATAGAGCGCCCTATATCGCGTCAGAGCGAGCGAGGATCAGCACAGAAGAGTACGCTCACAAGAGGATAAGTGGGGTCGAGCGAGAGTGTATGTTCGTAAACAGGACGGACATAACGAGCGTTTGTGGCCAAACGGAGCGTGGTGTTCGTGTGTTCTTTGACCTCGTCCAGCAAGCCGGTCGCAGTAAGGAAGGGTATACGGATATCGTAACCGGTGGCAAGTATGATTGCATGGATGTTGTGCGCCTCTGTCCCGTCTTTGAAGCGCACCGTGCCATTCGCATGAATATGAGTGATACGAGGTTTGCCTTCACATCCTGCAGGGACAGGAAAGCCAATAGCATTTGGATCTTCCTCCTTAGAGTCTCGAGCCCAATACGTCTACAGATGAAGGTCAGAAAAGGAGAAAAAAGAGCGCGTGTCATTACCGAGTTCGTGTAGTCCGTAAGGCGCATAGCCACATCCCAACCTGAAGGACCGTATATCAATGCCGCTCATCCAAAAAGAAAAGAAAAGAAAAGAACCTGAGGGTCCCGCTCCCACGGCTACAACGTTCTGTTCGGTGAATGCGTCGGACCGACGGTAGTACATTGAGTGCATCAAGGTCCTGTTCGCGGCGAGCCACTCCTCTTCTCCAATGATATGCGTGTTCCGAGGGTAGTGATTGCGTCCAGTAGCAACTATGAGATGGTCGAACGATTGACGTATCAGCGTTCCGTGCTCTCGGTCTTCGACCAACACGTCCCAGTAACCCTCCGTCGCAGTCCCGATCCACTTCGTTTCCAGGACCGAGTGCTCGAGCTTGATGTATGGAGAAAGCTTGAAGTCTCGCACAGTATCTTCGTGATATAGTAAGACCTTGTGATGAGGCGCCGCCAACTCCGTCTCAGGTCGAAGGGTGGTGTTTGGGATGGTCACTTAACGAAGAGCATCAGTTATAGGGTTCGACCGGCACGAACGCGTAGATGTATACTCACTCAGCGGATGGGGACCATTCGTAGTGAGCTTATGGTACAGAGGAGTCTCTGGTATCGCTGGTGGAGAGGGGACAGGATTGGTATCCGGGCGCCTAATAGATCTTGAGCGCTTGAACGCGTTCGAGACGACAGATTAGACACACCATATGCCACCCACTCCTGCACGCTCCTCAAACGCCACCACAGTCCAGCCACGCCTCAACTCCTCGTCCAAATCCATGATGGCCTTTAGGGTGCCTATTCCCGCGGCACCTGTACCGACAATGGCTATCCTCTTCGTCGGCCGAGCGCCAAAGGCGACCTGTTCGTCATAAGCGAACCCAGGATACGCAGCGGCGAGGCATATTCGCAGTGCCGCTATTAGCGGGATGAGGAGACGCATCACGGACGGGAGTTCCAGACTGAACTCCATAAGGAGAGCTTTCCCACTTATATGCTTCGCCGACCAAAGTGGATGGCGCGATAAGTAGTTATCTCAGAATGTATAGGCGCAGTACCACAGTATCAGCAGCTCCGGAGCGGCTCTTCTAAAAGGTACGCTGCTGCGTTGTGTGCATAGTTTATGGCTGCGATTGACTGAGGAGGAAGAGACCTCGCGCACGCAGTCGAATGGTGGCAAGACACAAGCTGCGCTTCGAAGTTTGTGCTCGCGCTCGAGGATCGCATCACCTGCCACTGAACTGCGCTGACTCTTCTCATGTCGATAGGCAAAAGCGTGCGTTGTGAGACTAGAAATATTGATGCAGGCACTCGTACTATCTACGTTACAGACAGAGAAATAGCGGAAAAATCAGTTGCCAGATCTACGGGCACAGTGACTTTGGCTTGCGTCCATGCCACCATGCGATGAGCTCTTGCATCATCTCGAACCAGTCCTCGTCGGTTTCTCGGCCCTCGACCCACTGATGAATGAACTTCTCCCCCAGCGGCTGCACACCCAACTTCCACGCCAGAATCAAATCCAACCCGTTGTCGTACATCCAGTTCCTCCACGGTTTCGTGTAACTCACGTCAGGCGGCGGCACGCCAGGGTACCCCGCGAGCCCATGACGCTTAAGATAGTTGATCATATTGTCTTCGAAGCGAGTGTGCTCGCAGTTATCGTAGCCTACCGGGCGGTGTCCGACATGTAAAGGGTCGAATCCAGCTTCGCGAACACACTGCTCGCGGCGCAATAGTGCAGCGTATAGATCTTTACGCGAGTCGAGCAGCTCTGGGCGGGCGATCGTATACGCGGCAAACAACCCTTGAGCATAGTTGCACATGCCGGTTGGGTTGATGGTTAAGAGGCCGTTGAAGTATAAAGCGCCCTGAATAAGATATTCAGCGCACGAATGCGTTGGACTCGGAGAGTCTGCTCACAACAGGATAAGCGGGATCGAGCGAAAGTGTATGCTCATAAACGGGACGAAGATAACGCTTGTTTGTGGCCAAACGGTGAGTGACATTTGTATGCTCCTCGACCTGGTCCAGGAAGCCGGTCGCGGTAAGGAAGGGAATGTGGATGTCGTATCCGGTAGCAAGGATGATTGTGTGAATGTCATGAGCCTCCGTCCCGTACTTGAAGCGCACCGTACCGTTCGCATGTATCCTAGAGATGCGAGGCCTTCCTTCACATCCCGCGGGGACGGGGAATCTGAAAGCAGTAGGCTTGTCCTCGCTAGTATCTCGAGCCCAATACGTCTTCAGATGAACGTCAGAAATGGAAAGAGAAAAAATCGCGCATGCAGCTTACCGAGTTTGTGTGGCCCACAAGACGTCCAGAAATATCCCAGCCCGAAGGCCCTCCACCCACGACTACGACGTTCTGGCCGGTGAATGCGTCAGACCGACGGTAGTACATCGAGTGCATAATGGTCTTGTTCGCGGCGAGCCACTCCTCTTCTCCATCGACATGCGTGTTCCGAGGGTAGTGATTGCGTCCAGTAGCAATGATGAGATGGTCAAACGATTGCCGGAGCAGCTTCCCGTGTCGGCGGTCCTCGACCGACACATCCCAGTAACCTTCCGTAGCAGTCCCGACCCACTTCGTCTCGAGAACTGAGTGCTTGAGCTTGATGTAAGGAGCAAGCTTCAAGTCCCGCACAGTGTCCTCGTGGTATAACAAGACCTTCTGATGCGGCGGCGCCAATTCCGTCTCAGGTCGAAAGGTGGTGTTCGGCAGGGCCACTGCGAAGTGCGTGAGTATAACGACAAGCCAACTAGCAGCATGTAATTGTATATGTATACTAACCGAGCGGGTGCGGACCATTAGTCGAAAGATTTCGATAGAGAGGTGTCTCGGGTATCTCTGGTGGGGACGGGACGGGTTTGGTATCCGGGCGCCTAGCGAATCTTGAGCGCTTAGCTGGTAGACGCATCAGACTAGACGCACCATATGCCACCGACTCCAGTACGCTCCTCAAACGCTACCACACTCCAGCCTCGCCTCATCTCCTCGTCTAGGTCCATGATAGCTTTCAAAGTGCCAATGCCGGCAGCACCCGCACCGACGATGGCAATCCTCTTCGTTGGCGGAGCATCAAAGGCAACCTGTTCGCTGTGAGCGGCCCCAGGGTACGCAGCGACGAGACAGACTCGTGGTATTGCCAGAAGCAGAACGAGAAGATGCATAACGGTCAGAGGGAGTCTCACTGAACTCGTTAGAAAGAGCTGCCCATATGTACTTTACCGACCGAAGTGTGATGGCGCGGGAAGAAGTCATCTCAACGTGTATAGACGCAGTACCTCGATATCAGTAGCTCCGAAGCGGCTCTTTTACAAGATACAGTGCTGGGTTGTGTACAGAGTCCATGACTGGGAGGTACCCCGCGCACGCGGTCGGATGGTGGCAAGACGCAAGCTGCGCCAATGCTGCGCCGCGTGCTTGCGCTCAAGGATCGCATCACCTGCCACTGAACTGCACTGAAGTACTCTTCCCATGTCGATAGGGACAAATTTGCGGTAACACTGGCACTATCGATGCACGCACTTGTACGATGTACGTCTCAGACAAAGTAACAGCAGTACAAGCAGTATTTCTAGATCTACGGGCGTAGCGACTTCGGCTTGTGTTCGTTCCACCATACGACGAGCTTCTGCATCATCTCGAACCAGTCCTCCTCGGTCTCGCGCCCTTCAACCCATCGATGGATGACATCCTCTCCCAGTGGCTGCACACCTTGTTTCCACGCTAGCAGTAGTTCGAATCCATTGTAGTACGTCCAGTTCCTCCACGGTTCCGTGTAGCTCACGTCGAGCGGTGGCACACCTGGATATCTAGCTAGTCCACGGCGTTTGAGGTAGTCGATCATGTCATCCTCGAATCGAGTGTGTTCGCAGTTATCGTAGCCTACCGGGCGATGTCCGGTATGCAAAGGGTCGTACCCAGCTTCACGGACGCACTGCTCCCGGTGTAGTAGGGCCGTATACAGGTCCTCGCGTGAGTCGAGCAGTTCCGGACGGGCGATCGTATACGCGGCGAACAGCCCTTGAGCGTAGTTGCACATGCCAGTCGGGTTGTCAGTCAACAGGCCGTTGAAGTACAATGCGCCCTGGTCTGCGTTAAATCATTCGAATGTCGGTATGAGAAGGGACTTACCAAAGGTGAGGCAGGGTCGAGCGAAAGCGTATGCTCGTAGACTGGACGAACGTAACGGGAGTTGGTGGCGAGACCCCGACTCGTATTCGTATGCTCTTCGACCTCTTCGAGTAAGCCTGCAGCGGTGAGAAAGGGTACGTGGACCTCGTAACCGGTGGCAAGGATGATCGCATGAATGTCATGGGCCTCTGTGCCGTCCATAAAATGCACCGTTCCATTCGCATGTACCCTCGCAATGCGAGATCTAGCATCCGCTCCTGCGGGAGTGGGGAAGTCGTGCGCGTCGGGGTTTTCCTTGCGGGTGTCCCGAGCCCAGTACGTCTATCCAATACAGTCAGTCTACAGAACAAGGAGGGTGCAGTAGTGACTTACCGAGTTTGCATAGTCTGCCAGACGTCCAACAATGTCATAGCCGCTTGGACCTGCACCTCCGACTACAACATTCTGTCCGGTGAATGCGTCGGACCGACGGTAGTACATCGAGTGCAGCATGCTCCTGTTCGCTGCGAGCCACTCGTCTTCTCCAACGACATATGTGTTACGGGGATAGTGATTGCGTCCAGTAGAAACTATGAGATGATCGAAAGATTGGCGTATCAGCGTTCCGTGCCGTCGGTCTTCGACCAATATATCCCAGTAACCTTCCGTCGCAGAGCCAACCCATCTCGTCTCGAGGACTGAGTGCTCGAGTTTGATGTAGGAAGAAAGCTCAAAGTCCCGGACCGTGTCTTCATGGTACAGTAAGACCTTGCGATGAGGCGCTATCAACTCCGTCTCAGGTTGAAAGGTGGTGTTCGGCAGCGTCACTGCGAGGGGCGTAAGATCTTCGACCACAAGAGTGAGTTTATCAGAAGACACTTACGCGTAGGATGTGGGCCATTGGTTTGCATATCATGATACAACGGAGTCTTGGGTATGTCTGGTGGAGAGGGGACGGGCTTGGTATCTGGACGCCTAAGGCCTTGAGCAATGAGTTGAGATGAAAAGCAAGGATTAGACACACCAAACCCCGCCAACGCCTGCGCGCTCCTCGAACGCTACCACACTCCACCCACGTCTCATCTCCTCGTGCAAGTCCATGATGGCCTTCAAGGTTCCGATTCCCGCAGCACCAGCGCCGACAATGGCAATCCTCTTTGTTGGCCGGGCGTCAAAAGCGATCTGCTCGCCATATGTGGGACCAGGAAGCGCAACAACAAGGCTTGCTCGCAGTACAGCAGCTAGCAGCAGGATCACGACAAACATCACAGAAGAGGGTGCTACAGTCGACCCAGTCAAGGTAACTTTGCGACTTATGACCTTCAATGTCGTGGGGATAGATCATTGTATGGGCGCCGAATCACAATATTTCCAACTCGTATCTCCGGCGGAACCGCATGATACACTCTGACGCCGTCTACATGCGTGTTACTTACTGGTTGCGATTGACTCGAGCATAAACAATTCAGCGCAAGATAGCTGAGTGGAGGTTTGCACATGGAGGTAGGAGGCAAGCTTCGGCACCGCCCAGACTGACCGCAGGCCGCATGGCCGAGGCGTCCCGCCCCAGGCTCGAAGTTGAAGTCGAACTCGATGCGACAACCATACTTGACCGTTGCGCGTCTAAGCGAGGGCCTGCATATGCAGCCGTGAGGTTTGTGTCGCATGGTATATGAGGGAGCAGCAGTGTAAAGTAAGCATATGCTAGGTCTATCGTGTAATTGTTGAGTCTGTCGATATAGCACTTCTAGATGATACATTTGTGCGTGAGCTCGTTATAGCATCGTGATCCTATGGTAGATGTGAAGTGTCCGATCGATTCGGTATCATGGGTATGCCATGCGCCGCGAAGGGGAGAACTGCTCGGGACAAGGATTAAAGCTCAGAAAGCACAGAGCACGCCGAGAATGCCGACTAGAACTGCGAAGACACCGCGCGGGCGTGGAATAGACTCAGGGCCTTCGTTTGCGGTACTGCTTGACGTTCCTGTGGTAGAAGAAGCCACAGGCGTGATAGTGACAGTGCTGGCTGGAGGAAGAATCACGATGCTTGTCGTTGGACGTGCCAAAGCTGTCGATTCTGGCATAGAATCTGGTCGATTCCATCTTAGCATGAGAATGGTGGCGTGTGTGATTGCAACGTACTATTGAGAGACGCATTAAATGCCGAGGAATTGCTCCAGAGGTTGCTCTTCTACGGCAAATGTTAGTAAACATAGCGAGACGGCATAAATATCATGCATACAACGACAGGAAGGTAGGCCCATGCAGGGACGCGCGTTTCGTTGGGTATGCTCTTGGGGTATCTTCACAAGAGACGATACAAGTCAGTCGTCTCCTGGTCGTCCCCGGTGGGATAGGAATAACGTACTCGCCGTCAATCCAAACCGCGGTGCAATTATACGACCAATCGTCCCAACTGATGAACATAAGCATAAATATAATCTATCACAGAACCATCACTCACGTAGACCATGTCGAGTTCTGGCAGGCCGTACAGGCAGATATCAAGGAGTAAGTGACCGTGTTGCATTTGCACAGGTCCCGTGCATCCTCCGGGTCTGTGGCATTAGCCTTGGGGCCGGTATAGTGCTGTCCTTGGGAGAGCGCGGGGAGAGTAAAGGCTGCATGGTCGTTAGAACTGAGTTGTGGTGCAGGGTGGATCATGGAACGCACTCCCATTACTGCAGACGCCCTCAAGAGATGCAGCGATCACGCAAGGATCCTGTCCCAGAGTGTTATACGTCTAGATATATGTGCGTCAGTAGCATATAGCGCCACCAGCAGGCATAACGCACCCAGTTGTAACTCGAAACGGTGCAATTCGGTGCGCTAAGCGTTGCCGTCACCGCGGCGACGCTACACAAGGCAATCGCAAGTCCCAGTCCAGACAAGGTCATGAGCATAGCCCTAGCATCCGTCCTCGTCGCTCAAGACAAAGTGCAAGCGTCGTGAACTCCGTAAGCGAGGCCGGCGTGTGGGTCGTTTCAGACAAGCTCAGATGGAGCGATGTTGCCTTGGCCATGTCAGACTCCGCCGCCCGGCAGGCTGACGCGTGCCTTTGGCGTGCGCGGGCCGCTTTCGAAAGCTTTTGAGCGAGCACAGGATCACAGGGAATGGAAACAACGAGAGCTGCATCGCATGTTCATGATGAGGGTAAGAAGTAAAGAAGTAAATTCAGTTGCTCATTCAAGTATCCTTGGAGAAGCAGATCAAACCCCTATTCTGTATTCACTCACGCGCAAGTTCACGCGCCAAGAACTACAACGATTAAGACGGTACAGATCATGTAAACATATGTATGTAGGACACTGTAAGTGAACAGCACGTCGGAGTCCTCACAGCGATAACATCTGAAGCAGCACATCCTACTCGGTCACTGGGACCCTCCCCTTCTCCTTCGCTGGTTCGTCCTCGGCTGCCTTCGGAACCGCAGGTCGCTCTGGGACTGCATGCGCCTTCTCCTTCTGCTCCTTCTCCAACTTGGCCAACTCATCCTTCTCGCGCTCTTCAAGAGCCAGGCGCTCCAATTCGTCGGCGAGCTCATCCTCGTCGATCTCGTAGCCCGCAGCTTCACCTGCAACCTGTCCGCCCACACGAACTACGTCTTCAATCTCCTTGGCATCTGCGTTTGCATCTGCCAGTGCCTCAAGCGTCTTGTCGACGGATTCGCGCTGCAGGGCGGGATCATTGAGCAAGGAGCGAAGGGTTGTGGTGGATGATTCGTAGGTCTTCATGATCTACCAAAGTATGTCAGGAAAGATGTGCATGTTTGCGACGCACACCCTACCTGGATGTTATCCGCAGCAGCCTCCACGCGCTGCAACGTGCTCTGCAGAGTTTCGAGCGCACCTAGACGCTGAGTAAGGAACTCGTTCAGTTGCTTGCGCGAACGGAGATATGTCTTGGCGATTTCTTGCTGTTTATTCTTGACTGCTGCTTGGGCCTTTGCAGTGCAGCTGTCCGTGTGATGTCAAGAAACGCTCGGGAACGAAAACAATGAGAAGGCATACGTCTCAATCTTCCGTTGCAGGCTCTCAACTTGAGCGTTCAAGTTTCCAAGCGCGGTCTTGAGCTCAAGAATGCCGTGATCAACAGCTGTGACTTCTGGTACGTCGGTAGCATCTGCGACAAATTTGATGACCTAACCAACGAGGTTCATTAGCGGAAGGTGCAGGCATATGTAGAGCACGCTTACTTCTTTGTCCGAGACGAGCACCTTTCGATCTCGCTGAAGAAACTTCAGAAGCACGCGAAGGTCTGCATCAGACAGCGTAACATCTGGCAGGGCGTGTTCTGCGAATGTGGACCGGAACGATGCGAAATCATAGAGAGCATCCGCAAGATTCACGCCAGCATCGGTCTGGCGCGCTGTGACTGCGTCCGCTGCCTGCTCAAGCAAAGCCAAGACAACATAATCGCCCTTCACTTTCTTCCACCTCACGGAATCACTCTCATCGTCGCCAGAAGAAACAACGCCGGCCTGCGATAGCGCCCACCACAAGGGCTTGCCGATGACATAGGACGCGATGCGATATGGCAACCATCCGGGTTCGTAGATGGACTGTGCTGAGTTCATAAACTGGGTGAGAGGAAGTATATGTTTGGCAGTGGCTAGTTCGGTCTTCGCTAGGTCGTGTGTCGGTGATAGTGTACGCGCCACAAGAAGCTAAGGGCTTACGATGACTGTTCCTAACCCCAAGGGCTTCCCGGTACCTTCATACCTTAACGCTTCTGGAAGGATAGTAGGTTCGGCATGTAGGATTAGTTTGTCTGTTGAGCGAGGTTGCCAACCCTTGGCTAGGATGGCTTGTAGCGTCGTGTGCCACCATGTCACGATAGATTGGAAGGAAGAAGGATTCGACGACTTCTGGCGGGATATATCTGCGTAAAGTGACCGAAGTCGTTTCGTAGACACAGACGAGTACGTAGGCAGTGATGCTAGGTCAGAAAATGGAATCTGAGTGCGCGAGGTCATGGTTTCGCTCAACCTCGCAAGAACGCGGCGAGGCAAGAAGGGTCGCCGCTCCGGGGCCCGGGCCGGGCCAACACGTGGAATATATGTCAAAGTCCAACCTCCGACATCCGGTTTGGCCGATTTTTGATGTTGGCACCGCCTTCATGGGCGCTTCATGGCCATGCAGGGACAACATGTGCCTTTTCGCTCACTTAACCTCGGTACGGCCGCGCAAATTCGGCGACATTAGCCGGGGCACTACATCTACTGGGGCTAGCTGACGCCCTGCTCTTTCCCCGGCTCTCATCTTCGTCCGCTCGCGCCACGTCTTCCTTCGTTCATCATGCTCAAAAGCAGCGGCGGATTGTTTGGATTGACGGCGCTGATCTCGGTACTGATCGCTCCCGCACTCGCCCAAGTCAATGCTGTTGCCTGTTCTGTGGATGCCTACGACTGGGTACGCTCATCGCCTGATGAACACAAACCGGGATCTCTGACAGCTCGACTCCCAGGCGAAAAACTCGTTAGGGCAAGACGCCTGCCTTCAAGCCGCATACGTTGTGGCGGCATGTAATAACGGAGTCGCGAATATCACGGCTCTCATCGATCCTGAGGGAGGTAGCGTCTACACAGGCCCAAGTGGGATCGACAACGGAGACATCTGCAAGTGCAACACCGTTGGCTATTCTATCATCAGTGCTTGCGCTGGATGTCAAGGCGGCTCATGGCTCCCGTACGTTTCTGTCCGTTTTGTAGCTCACGGGCGCTTCACTCATACATAACCGCTGCAGCTACTCCGCCTTCGTTCAGAATTGTACTGCCACCTCTCCATTGACAGAGTGAGTCCTTTCCTCCTAACCTACTTGAACGCTGAGCTCATACGATCTCTCAGATGGCCAACTACTGTAGACATCCCTGCCGACACAGCCTTCCCGGACTGGGCGTTCCAGAACCTCACGGTGCGTACTCCCCTCTGTCAAGTCAGAGTCCGACTGAGATTTATTGTCAGGCTGGGACTTGGAGCAATGCGACCGCGTCTGCCTATCGTCAGAAGGATTCTAATGAACAGACTTCTTCGACATACCCTCCAAAGTCCACCTCAAGCAAGAGCGGTGGCGGCTCAAACGCAGGCGCCATTGCCGGTGGCGTTGTAGGTGGCGTTGTTGGCGTTGCTCTCCTTGCCGGGCTTGCATACTGGCTCTGGCGCCGCCGTCGTGCAACACAAGCGAAGAACCTCGCTCCCAGTGCTGTTTACCTGGCATCAACTCCCGGGCCGCAGGAGACGAGCTTCCGTTCCAGTGTGCCTATCACACAGCGCAAACTTTATGTGAGTACATAGCTTTCTCGTGTGCTTGTGCTAGTGCTGATATGGCCCATGCAGGACCCTTCCGACCCGAGCACATTTCCCGATGCCCCGTTCGCGAGCTACCAGGATTCCGAACCCGGCACTCCTGGTCATACTACGGCTTCGTATCACAGGCCCATGACCTCTGTTGGCAGTCGCAGCGACTTTGCCACAGAGGCGTCGAACTACCGTCACGGTCTGCCCGAGGTCTGAAATGCATTCGAAGATGACAGCCTATCTCATATATTTAACTTACGACTGGTTTGGTACGTTCATGCGCTTTATATATGCTTCGATCTTCATTTTCGTGTACTCCTTGGAAACATCTTTATCTACTGCGGCGGATGGTCCTTCTATGTTATGTTGTATAACAACCCTCGGGCGCTTCTCTGTGCCGGACGTCTGCTCCCTGGGGGCGCCATCGATGCACGTAGGGCGTTCCATGACGCGATCTGTTCGCGCGTGGATGCGAACATGCCGGATGTCAGAATCTGTCAGAAGTGCTGACGGGAGAAGCAATCATCTGTAGCCCACATGACCACACATGCACACCCCAGACCGGATTGTTGGGTAGGCTTCGTGATATGCCTGTTCGTCGTCCTCGCCTGGTGTGAAAGCGGGCCTTCGTCCCGTCGTCCACTCCCCGGCGATGCTGCGCGACATGAGCGGCAATGTTCCGGCTATCCGTGAAGCGCGTATCGTATACGAACCCACTCCTTGCTTGCGCCGGACATCGCCTTCGCGGCGCTTGATAGGGTCCTTCGCGCTTCTACATGCTTCTTGTGGATAAGCCCCCGCACGGGCTCTCACACGGACTGTGTTCTCGAGGGCACGGGTACAAGAGGTGAATGGGTATACTAGTACTAGACCGAGGACCCTTGGTGTCGCTTCGCCCCCGCCCACCATCTTGAGCTTCCCCTTGCCATGGTTCAAGCAGCTCCACTCGGCGCTTTCGTGGCTTGTCTGGTTCTGGCGCTTTTGGTGAGCTCGCAGGCCATCGTGGCACCATCGTGTACGGAACCCTATTATGATTGGGTGCGTATTTCTCACATATCCGTCTGGATCATAGAGGATCGACCCCACGATAGGCAAACAACAGTCTGCACCAGGTGCGGTTAATCCTGTCTAACTCATATGCGCCGACTACTCACGACAATTTACGGAAAGAGTCCATGCACCATGGCCGCTTATGCGATCGCGGCTTGCAATGGGGGAGGTACTTCATCCTCCCATCTTGTAATGACCAAGCCGCTGAGCTTACGGCCTAGCTGCGAACATAACTGCCCTCCAAACACCATTCAGTGTTTACACCGGACCAACAAACACGAGTGATGCCGCCGATGCGTGTAAATGCAACACTGTGAGCTACTCTCTCATTAGTGCTTGCGCTGGGTGCCAAGGTGCCCAATGGCTTCCGTACGTCAAGCTAGAGACCTACTAGGTCGTTCTCCAAATTGACGCGTTACGATAACAGGTTTTCCACTTTCGTTACAAACTGCTCGGCTACCATCCCCAAGGGACAGTAAGGAAATGTGCACCGCTTCATCCGGAACAAGCTCTGACGCGCTCGAACCGTAGATTTGCGCCTGGTATCGACATCCCAGCCGGTACAGCATTTCCAGCCTGGGCTTACGATCCACTTAACGTGAGCACAACTCTCTCTCTCAGCACTGATCATCGTCCTGAGGCATGCGTGATTCAAGTCGAATTCGTTCAATAACGCGACGGCCTACGATATATTTCTCCACAACACGACAGAGTTCACGCACTCCGGCACCAGCAATACGAACGGCACAGCTTCTTCATCTGCTAGTACATCCTCGTCCAAGTCTCATGCAGGTGCAATCGCCGGCGGTGTTGTGGGCGGTGTCGTCGGCCTCGCGCTTATCGGATTACTGGCTTTCTTCTTGATTCGCAGACGCCGTCGTGCCGGTGCTTCCGACGTTGCAACTGGCGAGAAGAGGGCACAAGGCACTCCGGGCGCCATGTCTTCAATCGCCACAGAGCCGATGTCACCTCGTCGCTTTTACGTACGTATATTCTTTGTCCTCGTGTCATCAGAGCCAGTCATGACGCATCGCACCTCAGGACCCCTCTGACCCAAGTACCTTCCCGGACGCCATATTCAACGACCGTAACGGGAGCAGCGTCGGCATGTCTAGTCCTGCTCCAGTATCCACCACCAATGTCAGCGCGAATCACAGTGCGAAGCCATCGTGGGGCAGCAGTGATGTAGGGAGCGTCGAGAAGGGGCCCTATCATCCCGGTCTGCCCGAGGTCTAGTAATATTATGGCCAACTATACACGTACATGATCACTCAAGGGCTTCCTTACGCCTCTGTCCGAGAACCCTCTTCATGCACAGATTCCTTCGTGATTGGCACTCAAATGTAAAATTATAATATGCGAGCACGCCGGATGACAGAATGGTCGACTATAGTAATTCCAACGGCGCGGCCCGCGGGTTGGCTGCGAGACCATGCGGCCACGGGACCAGACAGAGCCTTCGCACTTTGAGCCTGACCATAGGCCACAACTTGTTTGTCATGGCTATCGCGCGCGGCGGGTCTGACAGGTCATCTCTTCCTTGGGTCGATCAACGCACCTGGCTCTTTCGACCTACGTTCATATTTCATCCGCATCGTCACGCGCAGTGCGGCCCGAAGGGCAATCCAGCGTAAGATAGCGCGCGGCGCTTCCTGACTCTAACCCTAACCCTATGATAGTATATGAAATACGTGCGGCGCTTCGCGTCGTCCTGCGCATGCTTGTCTTCCTCCACCACTACATGCAGAACTTACGATCTCTCCTTTCCCCACACGCAAATCTAACATACTTGGAGTCGCCGCACTGAGGTCATGACGTGCCACCAACAATCAACTTGCAAGCAGTCAGCGCTCAAGTGGACCCGTTGAACCTGCAGATCCCTTACTACTGGCACATGCCACAGCTCGGCTCGACGAGCTCCACGAATGCCTTTTCCGTCTCACGCAGTCGGAAAGTGGAAACTGCCACAGAAGACTTCAATTTGCATGGCCACCCCAAATGCGATCTCCTCCGTTATGATCGCTGTCGCGTTCGGGTAGTAGTAGCCCTTTGAATATCTGCCAACACGTGTTTGCGCACTGAGACTAACCGCGACAGCTCAGATTTAAACTCGGAATCTCACAGTGAGGGTAAGATTACTGACTGTCCCTGTCGACAGCCTAATTCGACTATCTCACTGATGGCGCTGACACTGCGCGGACGCGGAAGCGAGCCTAACTGCATGACAACCAGATCTGTATGTGTGGGTATCTTGACTCTTCTGTGGGACACAACAATATCTCTTGGTTGGTGTTCGCATGTTTGAGTTCTCGCCGATGACAACAATTGTTTTGATTCATGAGCGCTTGTGTAGTTCGATGTAGAGAAGACATGTCTATTCGCGGATCGTATGGTGATCGTTGACAGCTAGTTGCTATAACAGTGACCCTTGGCGCTGTCTCGCTGGCCATTCATCACATGGCTGGCTCTCACACCCTTATGCTACGGGTATAAGAGGCGGATGGGTTCACAAAATCGAAGCTCCCGGCGCTATATAACCTTCCAACCACCTCGACCTTGACGAATGGGCCCTCCTACCACAGTCCGAATGGCTTTCCTCGCCGCGTATGTATCCTGGTTGAGCCTGGTGGGCTCTGTAAACTCGCTTAATGCCACGGGTCCACCCTGTACGCTACCAACTTACAACTGGGTGCGTATATTCAATGCTTCCGCTAGCATTCCATGAGGATTGATCTCTAATAGACAGAGAATAGTTTGCACCAAGTGCGGTTGCCTGTGTCTGCCATGCGCTCGGGCTAAGTTCATGTTGACTTTTTGAATAGGATGCGTGTACCATGGCCGCCTACGCGTTTAGCGCGTGCAGTAATGCAGGTACGTGGCGACTTGAGTTTGGAATGACCATACGGCTGAGCTTGGACTCCAGACGTACATCTGGCAGCTATCACACCGACCTTGAGCACGTACGGCGGACCGACGGATGATAGTGATCCTTGCGAATGCAACACAGTTTTCTATTCGCTCATCAGCGCTTGCGCTGGATGTCAAGGTGGAACTTGGGATCAGTGCGCATCATAACTTAGGCTCCATCTGTCGCCGACGCTCAGATATCGCAATCGCCTCAGATACTCCGTTTACACACAGAATTGCACCAGCGACTTTCCAAAAGGACAGTACGTTACGGGGCCCTTGTTATGTCTGGGGCCATAATCACTAATGAGATGTCAGGTTTGCTCCTGGAGTCGTTATCCCGGTCGACACTGCCTTTCCAGCCTGGGCTTACGACCCTATCGCTGTAAGTATGGGCCTCACAGCGCGCTTCACAATACTGAGCGTATTGTCCTTCAGACCAACATGTTCAGTAACACTACAGCCTTCGAGACTTTTCTGAGCAATAAAACCGAGTTCAAGCATCCCGTCGCCAGCGACACGACCTCGACTACATCTCCATCTGCCGAGACGTCCTCATCCACCGGTACATCGTCGTCCGCTGGTATATCCACATCTATCAGTTCCCCCGCATCTACGAGCACCACCTCAAGTAGCAAGTCACACGCAGGCGCGATCGCCGGAGGCGTCGTGGGCGGCATCGTCGGTCTTGCACTTATTATAGGATCAGTGGCTTTCTTCTTCATTCGTCGACGCCGCGGAGCTAGTGTCGTCAACGCTACAACCAGCGAGACACAACAGTTGCATGATACTTACACCGAGGTACCCTTGACTGCCACGCAGCCATATTCGCCTAAGCGCTACTACGTGCGTTTCCGTCCTCGTGTCAATGGTGACCAGACCAGCTCAACTCATTGCAATGATAGGACCCGTCTGACCCAAGTACCTTCCCGGATGTCATGTTCAACGACCGCAACGGCAGTAGCGTCGCTTTGTCCAGTCATGCTCCTGGAGCCCCTTCCATGATCAGTGGGCAGCACACAATGGGCACCAGCGGAATGAGCAGTACGGCGCACGGATCCTTCCATCCCGGCTTGCCTGAGGTCTGAGAGAATTGCTCGCGAGCTACTAGACCCTACTACTTACCGATCTATAACTTGGCTCTTGCTTAATATGACGGTCTTCTTGAAATGTCACGGCGTGATTGAGTGAGAGTCTTGGTGGGATATGCTGTGTAGAAGTACAGTGAGATAGCTACGAAAACCGACGAGAGCCTCACGAAGGGCCTATGCAATATTACCCTCTAGCATTAAACAACGGAAAGTAAGCGACGAGGGTGTCAAGTCTAGTGTATGGATGTCAGTAACAAATCAGGAACAGGACGTCAGATAAAACCAACCATCTCAACTAGACGAGCGACGACCTGTCAGATGAATTAGTCGCTCGTAGCTCAACTAGTACGTGAAAGGAGAACGCACTGCAAACACCGGCTCGGGTACCCGGTTCCGATAGGCCTCCAAGACTCGAGATGGATTGGGATGCGCACGAAGAGCACGGTATAGGTAGACCGCCGCAGGCAAAGGAGACGCTACGATGGTGGAAATGAGCTCTCGATAGAAGTGAAATCAGGGCAAGAACTACATACGATCGGTAAATAATGCCTCGCCCTTCTTAATAGCCTCAGTGATGTAAATCTCCCTTTGACTATCATCCGATGGCGGACGCTCCATCTTTATCTGTCGCACCACGAATTGTAGGTCAAGTTCGGAAACTGACGACGGAAGGGGCGGCATAGAGCTGCGAGAAGCCTGTCTTGCCTGATGCTCTGATGGGACGTCGGGGAAGGATCCTCCCATTGCTGGTACCAGCGCGGGAGGTGCATGTTCGGGGGTAGGTGCGGAAGATCTGAAGAAGTCTTTGAAAGACGTAAACTGGCTGCGTGTCTCCGAACAAGAGGGATTCGCGGATAGGATGGAGTATCCTTCCTGAACGCGCGCGTTCAATGCTTGTACGCGCTTGTCCGAGGCCGGATGAGTCCGAAGTATGTCCATCCCCGACATGCCCATCTTACGCTCCAGTTCACCTAGCCGTTCGAATACTCTGAATCACGTCAGCTGCTGAGATTCGACACGCCTTCGGATAGAATTCCACGTACTCCGGCGCAGCCTTTGGGTCAAAGCAAGCATTTGAGGACAAGCGAAGTCCCACTTGATCAGCTGGGAAGGCGCGTCAGTAGAGCGTACTGCTGACAGCCACAGTCTAATCAAACTTGCCTTCCAATTCTTTCTTTCGGGAGTTCGGGAGGTTCATGACGAGGGACGTGAGCAGGCCGCCCGCGCCGTGTGCACCGATCAGGATGTCAATGGCAAATGCAAAAAGGAACGCAATGCGCATGGAAGACATGCTTTCTGCGCTGTGACGCAAAACTAGGGACATGCATCAGCAAAGAGGATGGTCGCGCTCAAGGTGAAGTAACATACCAACGTGGGCAACCTCTAGAGCAGAATCAGTCTCAGACGAAAAGCCCATTGTGCTCTACTCACCGTGTCCGAGCACCGCGGCGAGGTGCTCGTCATCCTGAACGACAGGAAGAATGCCAGTGAACACGACAATACTACCTGCAAACCATGTCAGACTTTCACTACGGCTTGTGCGGATATGCGCACCAGGTGCCGCTGCTGCGTTCACCATCTTTGGGTCATTCACAACGATGAGGTGCCACTCCTTGTGCGCCAGTCCACCCTTGACATTATCTGGTGAACTCGGGACGTCCCACGCCTCTGCGTCTCGTTGCCGCCCAAACATGATACTCCTGGTGGACATGGACTCGTTTGCGCCGACTGCGTGCAAAGTACCAAGGTTATTGGCCTCAAGTATCCTCGATGCGACAGCATGAACGCGACGAGCGAGAGGATGATTCGGAGGCAAGATCTTTCCCCTATACTCGTTCATCATGCTACCGTAGGATTCGGACCAAAGCTTGCGCACCGTCAGATGCTAGTCTGGGCATACACTATCTAAACGTGCTCACCATTTCCTCGAACTTCGGGGAAACGTCCATGAATCGCAAACGACCGGTCTCTGGTACCCTCTCCAAGCTGACTACCAGTTAGATATCAATTGAAGTGATATTATGTACCACGCACTGCGTTACATAGTATAGTCCCGCTGCTCCTGCCAATCCTCCTAAGATCTGGTTACGCAAACGAGGTCTTGGTCGTGGTGCTTTCGCTGGGCCGCCACCCATGGCTTCAGCGATGGGCTCTGGGCGGCGGTCTCCAAAGCGCTTGTATACTGCATCTCGTGGAGCCGAGGTCGAGAGGGCTCTTCCTGCACGGTTCACAGACTGTGGCCTTAGACAGGGTAGGCGAGCAGCAAGGACTTGAGGAGTATGACGAATAAGGGTGGCGGGTCGAGATATGGACCTCAGCATCGTCACTGGGACAGAATCCTGCCCGCAAGCGGCGGCGGAGATGATGGTTATTGGTCAAGTTGAGTTGTCCATGTTCATTAGCCTGAGCACGCCGCACAGGTCACCGCGCGTCGCGCCGGCACAGTTCAACGTCAAACGCGTCTGCGGTTGACGTCAGACGCGTTCGCGTGCAGTGGGTATGTTTTTGAGTATATTCGAAGATTCTGCACACTATAAACTCTTCTTGTCCGATCTGCGTGCGCAATCTCGCTGTGTCCTCGCTTAGAAAACCCACATCGCAGCAATGCGAAGTTGAAGTCATTCTACTCGACTCGATTTCGACCGATTCCAACCAACGTCCAAGATTGAGGACTGATGTAAACAGCATGCAAGAAGATTTAATTCCTTGAGTAAGCATAAGAAGGAGTAGACTAATACATTGATGAGACTCAGAAACGGAGCAAAATAATGATGGGGAGGGCAGGAGGAAGTTGTTGCGACGCTAGGTGACCGGCTTTGCTCACTTGTCAGAACAACCGGCCAAAGAGCGCAGCGTTGCTCTGAGGTCTCTGTAGATGAACGAAAGTCCTAGATAGGACGACAGCCGAACATGTGGTAAAACAGAGCCTGGTGTTGTTAAAAGATGAAGTTTCAAACACGACGCGCTCGCGGTTTTGGGCGCGGAAAGAATTTGCAAATGGCCACGCGACCGGGCGACCCGGGCCGCAGCTGCTCTTCCACTGAGCATGTCGTTTCCTTCGACGTCCACGATGTTCGGGGTTCCGTGAGTGGTGCCGATATGGCCATGCAATCTATACTTCGCTGTAGAGCGATATCTTACTCATGTGGCATACTCATGGGGCGGAATATTCCCGTACGTGTCCACGAAGCTCACACTGAGCTCTGCGGGATCATGCATTCGAAAGCGTCATCGGCAGCTTGTGCATGTGCCTATTTAACCCCAGATCTCGCAGCCTCGTCCGATTCCTCAACCTCCCTGGCGAGCCCTATCTACGATGTCCATCTCCCGCGTGAAGCTAAACGACGGCAACACCATCCCCTGGCTAGGCTTCGGCACCGGCACGGCTAACTACGGCAAGGACTGCGCGAAGCTCATCACGGCCGCTATACAGAACGGCTTCACCCATCTGGATGGTGCTCAGGTATACCGAAACGAGGAATGGCTTGGCGAGGGCATCGTCGCATCGGGCAAACCGCGCGCAGAGCTGTTCGTGACTACGAAAGTCCATATAATGACGCCTGAGCAGACTGTGCGAGGGTTGCTTGTCGAGTCGCTGGAGAAGCTGAAGACGGATTACGTCGATCTGTTCCTCATCCACGCAGCCGTGAACCACCCTGGCAAGCTGAAGGAGATATGGAAAGCGCTAGAGGCTCTCAAGAAGGAAGGCCTTACCAAGAGCATCGGCGTCTCGAACTTCAGGGTCCAAGACCTGGAGAACATCATGCAAGACGCCGAGTTTGTGCCCGCCGTCAACCAAGTACGCCGCCCTGTTATTTTCATGTTTGTGTACCTTGTTAACTCGATTTACAGATCGAGTTCCACGCACACCTACTGAAGGACTCGGCCGCGCTGCTCGACTTCCACGCGAAGCACGGCATCGTCACGGAGTCTTTTGGGAGCCTCTCACCTCTCTTCCGATCTAAGGGCAGCGCGGTTGATCGTGTGGTGGATGATATCGCCTCGAGATGGTCCAAGGAGACGGGCAAGTCGTACAACGCTGGGCACGTCATGCTGAGTTGGCTGAGAAAGAAGGATATCGTGGCGCTTACGTGCGTCGCCTCCATGATCGCGTTTTCTACGCACGGTGCTTAATTGGTATACAGGACGTCCACTAAGGTTGAGCGCATTCAGGACTATATCGCTGTAGCTGAAGCGCCCGAACTTACGAGCGAAGACATCAAGGCCATTAATGATGCGGGATCGCAGGAAACGCACCGCCATTTCGTGCGTCCCATTTCTTACATGAATAATACCATACTCATACGTGTGACAGACGAGATTTTGGCCACCGGAAGGTGCGATACTGTGAGAAACAACTCTACAACTGTAGTACACAATGCGTAAAGCGAGAGAATACGTTTCTCACGAGTTGGCGCGATTGCTAAGCCATATGCCGATGATCCTCAATACAAGTGTTGATTTCAACATCCATGGGCGTCGATTCCTAAATCGCATGTTCCTCTCGCCACCATCGCGCGCTTTGCGCCCGGTACCATATAAGTCGTCGCCTGCTGACTAGTATCGCTCGCACGATGGCGCGATACTCGACGTGCCTGCGTCATAAATACCGCACCATCGCGGTTATCATCTTTATCTCGTTCCTCGCCTTCCTCTCTTACCCGCACGCGCCTTCTCCGCACTCAAAGATGGCTTCTGCTAGCACGCCTGTCTCGCTCAACGATGGCAACACCATCCCTTGGCTGGGCTTCGGCACGGGCACCGCGCTCGGCGGCAAGGACGCCGAGGCGCTTGTCGCTTCTGCTCTCAAGCTAGGGATTGTGCACCTCGACGGTGCCCAATCCTACAGGAACGAAGACTCGCTTGGCGCTGGCATTATCTCGTCTGGTGTACCACGCTCTAAGCTGTTCGTCACCACCAAACTCGCCAAGCTACCAGATGGCCAAAGCGTGCGCGACACGCTCGTGGAATCGCTCAAGAAGTTGAAGGTCGAATACGTCGACCTCTTCCTCATTCACACCCCTGTCGTCTTCCCTGGGGAAGGTGAACTCAAGAAGACCTGGGCGGAGCTGGAGAGCTTGAAGAAGGAGGGCCTTGCGAAGTCCATCGGTGTCTCAAACTTCAACATCTCTAACTTGAAGGAGGTGATCGAGGGTAACACCATCGTACCGGCGATCAACCAGGTTCGTCCAGAATTCATAGAAGCTAAATTTATGCTGAATATGGTGACAGGTCGAGTTTCATGCGCACGACTACGAGGAGTTCAAGCCGTTACTTGAATTCCAGGCGAAGCACAAGATCGTCACCGAGTCGTATGGAGGATTCTCTCCGCTCTTCCGGGTACCCAACAGCCCCGTCGTACCGGTCGCCACGGACATCGCTGCTGTGAAGAGCAAGGCTATTGGGCGCACGGTCACCAACAACCAGGTTCTTGGGCTGTGGCTCCGGGCCAAGGGCGCGGTCGCGGTCACCACCTCCACGAAGCCGGAGCGCGTGTCGGAGTACTTGGCTATTGAGGGCGTGCCGGCGCTCACTGATGAGGAGGTTGCGGCAATTGACGCCGCGGGTGCGAAGGAACACCACAGGCACTTTGTGAGTCTCTCTTCAAGAATTGTTCATCTAGGTATCTTTCGTTCTGACGATTGACGGCAGGCCAAATACGACCCGTCTGGTTAAGCGTGCTTTCACTTGTAACTGATGTAGAATATGTAAAATAATATCGCTGGCCGGGATAGACATGGCAGATATAGCCAAGTTCTCTTGGGTGTTCGAGCGGCTGTTGTCGATTCGCTGCTCTCGTCAACGAGGTCGGAGCCAGAAACCGATCCAGCTGAAGTGTACAGGGTGAGCAGCGCTACGCGGTTGACGCCATCTGTACGCTCGACGTCGTGGACGATGCGTCCCATCAATTTTCACACGTTGCAGGATATATGTATGCCCGCGACTCCGAGCGGCGTCTGTTCTCACCTCTTCCCCACCACCAGCCTTTTCCCTGCTATCCGTTACCTTCTCAAATGATATGTATACTATAGCGTTATGTGATGCACCTTGCAGTCTCTCCGAGTTCGAGAAAGTGATTTTGGGTTCTTCGATTACCAGCGTCCCGGCACCCAGCTTAGTAGTATATTCGCGACGGGCTTCCTCGACGACTTTGCTCGCCGCTAGCGACGGCTCTGTTCCGAATCGGAGGGGATGCTTTTCCGTCCTTTCGTCCATTATTCCTCCCCCCCACGGGCAATAGATGGGGCATAGCAATGGATTGGTGGTGTTGACAGCCCTCGGCGTAAGTGGAACCAGTCACTGACATGGTTTCCGATGCAGTGCATTCGCGTTTAAATCTGAACGAAGGGGCCGCTATAGCCACGAACATTTGCATCATTCTCGAATCTAGCCCTGCTCTGCTAGACTGCGAGCACAACAGCAAACACGTCCCCCGCACTTTCGGCGAGGGGGGTGATATATCTCCGCTCCTTCAAGATGACTCGTGCGTCCCATTCTTTCCATGATGACACGATGCTCATACGTGTAACAGAAGACATCCTGGCCGTCGGAGGGCGCAATACCGCACGACTGTAATACCAGATTCCTAAATGAAGTGGATGCGTCCAGCGCAAGTTGGCGCGATTCCTAAGCCGTCGGGTCCTGGGCCGTCGATTCCTAAGTGTTGATTCCTAAATTCCTAAGCGCCGATTCCTAAGTCGCACAATGTCTCTCGCCACCATCGCACACTCTGCGCCCTGGGCCATATAAACCTCCGCCTGCTGACTACTATCACTCGTAGGATGGCGCGATGCTCGACGTCCCTGCGCGATAAATACCGCACCATCGCGGTTATCATCTTCATCCCACTCCTCGCCTATTTTTCTTACCCGCATACACGTTCATCGCACTCAAGGATGGCTTCTGCTAATACACCTGTCTCGCTCAATGACGGCAACACCATCCCTTGGTTAGGCTTCGGCACGGGCTCTGCGCTCTACGGCAAGGACGCCGAGGCGCTCGTCGCCTCCGCCATCAAGTACGGGATCACTCACGTCGATGGTGCTCAGGCCTACAACAACGAGGACTCGCTGGGAGCTGGTATTATCTCATCGGGTGTACCCCGCTCCAAGCTGTTCGTCACCACCAAGCTCGGCAAGGTGCCGGATGGCCAGACCGTGCGCGATACGTTTGTCGAGTCGCTCAAGAAATTGAAGCTGGACTACGTCGACCTTTTCCTCATTCACAGCCCCATTTTCTTCCCCGGGGAAGGTGAACTCAAGAAGGTCTGGGCAGAGCTGGAGAAATTGAAGAAGGAGGGCCTTGCGAAGTCCATTGGCGTCTCGAACTTCAATATCTCCAGCTTAAAGCAGGTTATCGAGGGTAACGCTATCCCACCGGCGATCAACCAGGTTCGTCCAGAATCCATAGAAGCTATATTCATGCTGAATGTAGTGACAGGTCGAGTTCCATGCGCACGACTACGAGGAATTCAAGCTGTTGCTCGAGTTCCACGCGAAGCACAAGATCGTCACTGAGTCGTACGGAGGCTTTGGTCCCCTCTTCCGAGTCCCCAACAGCCCCGTCGTTCCTGTCGTCGCGGACATTGCTGCCGCAAAGAGCAAAGTCATTGGACGCGCCGTGACGAACAACCAAATCCTTGGGCTGTGGCTCCGGGCCAAGGGCGTCGTCGCGATCACCACATCCACGAAGCCTGAGCGCGTGTCGGAGTACTTGGCCATCGAGGGTGTTCCAGCGCTGACCGACGAGGAAGTTGCGGCTATTGACGCTGCTGGAGCAAAGGAGCACCGCAGGTTCTCCGTAAGTCTCTATCCAAGAACTGTCTACTTATCCTGATCACTCTTCTGACCATCCTCTTCAGGCCAAGTACGACCCTTCCTCTTGAGCGCAGAGTCGCTTTGTACATGTGTCGGGATATCTTGCCGTAGACTGTGCTGACGTAGAATATGTGAATCACTCGCCGAATGGAGAAGTGCAGATGTAGTCAAGCTATATGCGCGGCCCTGGGGCTTGTTCAAGCGGTTGCCGTCGGCCCGCGCAGCTCGTCAACGTGACTACGCGTTAATCGTTGGGCCACGAACATCGGATTAGCTATAGACCAGATGATAGCAAGCGTATCAAGAGTCTCGAGCTCCTTTGAAACGAAGGCCAGAATATACCCGCCAGCGCTGTGAGCAAGTCGCACTCGCGCCGTATGCGCGCACCGGCGGGCCGTCGCGGCCGCTCGCGGCGTAAAGTGACACCCACAGGCGTCAATAATCGCGGAACTTTCGTGGGTCCGAGAGGCACGCCACATCGAAACTCCTTCTTTCGAACCACCGTCTGCTGGGTTCCTCTGCTTTACCCAAAATACTCGGCTCTGCACTGTTTCGACGTGCCTTTTCGGCATCTGCATTCCTCAGGATGCCGAAAGTAACTGCTGATGCTCTCCCCGTGTCTGGGATGTTCGGCGTGGTGAAGCCCTCCGGGCCGACGAGCATGAAAGTACTTGACGACATCAAACCTCTGTTATATGCTTCCAAGTTGTTCGTGGACGAAAAGAAGCTTGCTGCTTCTGGTAAAGACGCCGGCAAAGGAAAAGGCAAAAAGCGTGGCAAGTGGAGGAAGCAGAACAGCGACTTGAAGATTGGCCAAGGAGGAACGCTTGACCCTCTGGCGGATGGTGTCCTAGGTATGAGTCTTGCGCGATTGCTATACTACTTTCGTCTCATTGGTAGCAGTTGTTGCCGTCGGAAAGGCCACCAAGCGTCTGAATGACTTTCTCGACTGTCCCAAAGTGCGGCGCCCCATGGCCCGCGAGTGCTTCGCGATACGAGTTCACTTTCACGCGTAGGAATATATAACGACGTGCCTGCTCGGATGCGAGACGGACTCGTACGATAGCGAGGGCTCGCGCGTTAGGTCTGCGCCGTGGCGGCATGTCACGCGCGAAATGGTCGAGCAGGCATTGGAGCCCTTCCGAGGTAACATCGAGCAGACGCCACCATTGTGAGTGATCTGCCATTTTGGTATAGGCGGGTACGTGACAGCCCAATAGATTCTCCGCGCTCAAGATGGATGGCAAGCCGCTGTACGAGTACGCGCGCAAAGGGATCCCGCTTCCCAGACCGATCGACAAGCGGCCAGTAACGATCCACGAACTCGAGCTCGTCGAGTGGAAGGGCAGCGATCACAGCTTCCGTTGGCCGGAGAAGGTCTTCACGCAAGAAGAGAGGGATCAGTTGGCAAAGATGCTCTCCACTGTACCGGAAAAGGCGTCTGTGAAGGATGAACCGGAGGAAGACGCGGACACGCAGTCTGTTCCGTCTGCCTTCGTACTCCGCATGCGCGTCTCCGGCGGTACTTATGTCCGTTCACTCGTCCACGACGTTGCGCACGCGGTAGGATCAGCTGGCCACGTCGTGACACTGCAACGTTCTCGCCAGAAGAGCTTTGCACTTCAGCCTACTGATGAGGGGGATTATGCGTGTGTAGCGTGGGAGACATTCGCAAATGCGATCGAGAATGTGGGCGAACGCGGAGAAGATGGTTGGTTAGACTGGGAGCGGGAGGTGGCTGACAAACTTCTCCTCGTTGACGAGAAGGAGAAGCAAGCGTAAAATGATACTTCGTGCGTATTCCTTGCTATCGAGACCTTGTCATGCTGATGCTCGTGCTCACAGCGGGTGCTGTTCGTACTCTATCGCTACTCAGTCCGTAACCAAACTGTCAAACAAGTTTCTGCTTGTGCGTCACAATCCGCCGAGGTTTACTCGGCTATTTGACTGAGCGTGTTTTATTTCTCGCATCATGCGCCCTCGCAACTTCTCTGAAATCTTTGTGTGTTCTTCTGCGAAAGCTCAACGATGCTATTGTTCTGTCAAAAATACCTTCGCGCTATGTCGGCCGATGTGATACTTGGTTGGTAACAACGGATAGCGTGCTCCGGTCCTGTGATACTTCGAAGCCCGGTCTCCTCTGGACAAACCACGGGATTTCAAATCTTTGCACTACTGTACTTCTTGACCGATACTGTATCTTCAGCGCTTTGACGTAGGATCCCGCATATGTGTTAGCGTTCATCCGAATATATCCCAGTCTGCCCAATGGGTATACAGCAAGAAGTCTGAAGATCGCGTTTGTACTGGCTTGGCGCTGGGCCCGTTCTTTCCATATCCAGCTTGCGCGACTCGGCCCTGTTGACACTGTGGAGGCCGAATGGATTGCCCGGACATATGCTCTGTTGCTCTGTCCAAGCTGTATGTTATCCAAATGCGCATGTATATGAAGGCCTGCTCACATGATCATAGTCAGGGCAAGGCAGGGGCGATGAACATCGCGCACGAAGCATCGACCTGCTCCTGCCCGGAACGATCAAGCACTCTGCCCTCGAATATGCAACTCAAATGTAACTGCGACACCGACGGTGCGGCCGACGGCGGGAACGAACCTGAGGCCGGGAAGGACATGAGATCTCGCGCCGGCCGGCGGCGGTCCGCGCGCCCTGGTACGCCGAGCCGAGGGCCGGAGTTCTTTTGGAAATTCTGAGGGCCCGGGCCGCGCGCGCCGACCCCAGATACAAGAGACCATCCCGCCGTACTCCGCAACTCGTTGATCCTTCCCCCTCACATCCACTCCGCATCTTCGCAATGGCCACTAACGGTGTTAACGGCACTCACGCGCCTTCGCGCCCGCTT
This sequence comes from Peniophora sp. CONT, assembly GCA_001632445.1. Taxonomy (NCBI): domain Eukaryota; kingdom Fungi; phylum Basidiomycota; class Agaricomycetes; order Russulales; family Peniophoraceae; genus Peniophora; species Peniophora sp. CONT. Next base: position 101,207 of record KV424490.1, on the reverse strand, counting down.
GTTCCTGGCATTTGGGCGCCCATCCCCACATTCTTCCTGCCGCAGTCGGAGGATCTTGGTGCGCGCTCATTCTGGATCAGCGTGCTCGTGTGCAGTCAACTGATATATACTGGCAGACATCCCTACGCTGCAGAAGCATGTTGTGAAGCTGGCGAAGGCCGGCGTTCTTCCTCTCATTGCCGGATCCATGGGCGAGGCGATCCATCTGAGCCATGCGGAGCGCACCGAAGTCATCAAGGCTACGCGCAAAGCTCTTGACGCCGAAGGCCTCGAGTCGCTCCCAATCATCGCGGGCACGGGTGCAGGCTCGACGCGCGAGACTAAGGAGATCACGAAAGCGGCTGCCGCCGCTGGTGCGGATTATTCCATCGTCATTCCGCCAGGATACTTCGCCGGCGCCTTGAACGCCAGCCCCAAGGCCCTTGAAGCCTTCTTCAACGAGGTCGCAGACGAGAGCCCGATTCCGGTCATTGTGTACAGCTGTGCGTGCTGCGTTTTGTATTTTTAACCGGAGACTGATAGACAATGTAGACCCCGGTGCAAGTGGAGGTATCGACATGGACTCTGACTTGATCACCAAGATCGCTGAGCACCCAAACATCTGCGGTGTTAAGCTCACTTGTGGCAACGTTGGAAAGCTCACGCGCATCGCGGCGACCGTCTCCCAATCCGACTTCTACGAGTTGCATCCGCGCAAGAACAAGGATGCCCCATTCCTCGTTCTCGGCGGCTTCATCGACTTCCTTCTTGCGTCAACCTTCGTGAACGCACACGGTGCGATCACCGGCTTGGCAAACCTCGCTCCCGTACGTCGAAGATTCATGATGCCGTGAAACTGCTTCTAATCTCGTCATCAGCACACAATTGTGAAGTTGCAGGAGCTATCAGTCGCCGCGTTGAAGGACCCCTCCGTTCTTCCTGAGGCGAACAGGCTGCAAGGCATTGTGGCCCGTGGTGACTTCACCATCGCGAAGTACAGCATCGCAGGAACCAAATGGCTGATTGAGAAGGTCTACGGCTATGGTGGCCTGCCGCGGAAGCCCTTGCCGCCAATCGATGCCAAGGTTGCGGAGGGCTTATGGGCACACCCGCACGTCCAGGAGCTCATCGCGACCGAGCACAAACTCAGCGGCAAGACCGCGTAGCATCGTACACTCCGTTCGTGCGGCTGAGGGTAGATGGCGGCTCGATATTTAATGAACTCAATGTATATTCTACGGTACGCGCACTGCTTATCCTTGTACGATCTATGATACCATTCACGACGACACACTCCTTGGATGCTTGCCTTGCAGATCGATCTATAGCATAGACCTTAGATTTTCGCAATGCTCAGCGCTTTGAAGCTGACCCGTACACACTGTGATCGGTCGTCCTCGTGTGCGTGCTTCGTCTATTTCTGGTATGCGCATCGCTCGTCTTCGTAGTTCCCCGCCAGATCTTCCCTCTAGATACGACGAATGACCGAATACCGGCGGCTGTACAAGAATTGCACATACCGTAAACGTTACCAGAATGACCTGACCGAACGCCACAAGTAGCACAGTCGATCTGCGTCCCACGACGGACGCATGGGTTGGGCTCACCTGGTCTGCATCCCGCCCCTGCCGCAGTTCAGATCGTTCAGATGATGTCCTACGAGGTCTCGGCGGTCTCAATGACATATCTTACAATTGCATTCCCTAGGCTAAGTCTAGGTACGATCCTGTCAAAACGATAGGAAGGAAGAGCAACACTAGCGCGCCATCGGGCCGCGTTCGGCGTGCGGGGAAATAGGGGCTTCGAACTTTCAGTAGACGAGTCACGCGCGTTGATGCGAACCGTCGCGTACCGACTCCCCTACACCGGCTCAATGCTCACATGAGTACCCTACCAGCGTCTATCGAGCTTCCTAACCCTCGACCACCATGGTCTTGACAACGCTTCGCCCATGGCCGCGCGTGTGCGCCGCCATCGGGCAGCCCAGAGCGCGCGAAACGGCGCGTCGCGCTGGTGAGGTCTACTTATCTGACGTCTATCTCAGGGACAGAGGATCTAACAGTAGATCATACGTGTTTCTATAGGTACATCTCGCGTCTTTCATAGCAGCAGGCGCGCCCGAGAGGCCTCTAAGCCCTCAGAGGTCGCTGAAGCAGGTAAGATCGTCGATGTGGCGCGACCGAGCTCGAGCATGATCTCAACGTGCACAGGTATCCCCTACTCGCAGTTGACCATCGGTGTACCACGGGAGACATTCCCCAATGAACGTCGCGTGGCGATGACGCCGTCCAACGCAGCGCTGCTACTTAAAAAGGGCTTCGGACGTGTACTCATTGAGCACGACGCCGGGGCACATGCTCAATTCGCCGACGATGCGTTCACCGGTGCAGGTGCTACTGTAGGCTCGCGCGACGATGTCTTTGCGAGCGCGGATGTACTGCTCAAAGTACGTCCACCGACGTTCGGCGCAGAGACGGAGCACATCAAGAAAGGTGCCACGCTCGTGAGCTTTCTGTATCCCACGCAGAACAAGGAAACGGTCGAGGTGCTCGCGAAACGCGGTGTGAATGCGCTTGCTATGGATATGGTACCGCGTATTTCTCGTGCTCAGACTTTTGATGCTCTGAGGTTGGTTTGCTCACTCGCGTCAGACGTGAACGACTCGTGCTGACAGTTTGCTAGTTCAATGGCCAATATCGCTGGATACAAGGCCGTCTTATTGGCTGCGAATCACTTTGGAAGGTGGATATCTCCACGAAGATCACTTTGACACGTAAATTGACTGCTGTTCTCCAGTTACATGACCGGTCAGGTTACAGCTGCAGGGTGAGTCGCTTCGATCCATTCATATCCCACCTTCTACGCAGTGCTGACTTCATATAGAAAGGTTCGATGCGACTGGAATCGCGGCCTTATACGTGTACTGACACTGCATGAATGCGCCTAGGTACCTCCATGCAAAGTGCTCGTCATCGGTGCAGGCGTCGCTGGTTTGAGCGCAATTGCAACAGCACGCCGTCTGGGCGCCATAGTCCGCGGTTTCGACACGCGCTCGGCGGCGCGTGAACAGGTTCAGTCACTCGGCGCGGAGTTCATAGAGGTTGAGATAGAGGAAGAGGGCTCCGGAGGCGGTGGTTACGCTAAAGAGATGTCTAAGGAGTTCATTGAGGCTGAGATGGCACTGTTCATGGCGCAATGCAAGGAAGTGGACATCGTCATTACTACGGTAGGCGTCACTTGCCATATGTTTGTATCACTGCTGATCCTCTCTGTAGGCTTTGATTCCTGGCAGACCTGCGCCGAAGCTCATTACGAATGCTGTTCGTCGATTTAGTAGTATCCTGTCGCAACTTCTACTGACAGTATACCGCAGATGGTGGCTGCTATGAAACCTGGTTCGGTTATTGTCGACATGGCCGCTGAGCAAGGTGGAAACTGCGAAGCAACGAAGCCAGGCGAGCTGCACGTACACCGTGGCGTGACGATTATCGGTAAGTTCCAACCCAACCCATACCATACCATACCATACCCTTCAATGGCTGATGGCTCGCATAGGATACACCGACCTTCCCTCGCGTCTACCGACCCAATCGTCCACGCTCTACTCTAACAACGTCACCAAGTTCCTCCTCTCAATGACGCCACCCAACAAACCCGGCGAGTTTCTTCTGGACCTATCAGACGAAGTCGTACGCGGAGCTCTAGTCACACACAACGGCAACCTCCTCGCGCCAGTACCTCGCGCACCGGTCGTAGCTTCCGTGCCACCCGCCACACAATCAAAGAAGGATGAGAAGCCCGAGACGCTCGCGTTGACGCCGTGGCAGAAGGCTTCGCGTGAAGTGGCAACTGTCACTGCCGGCATGGGCTCTGCCATCGCACTTGGAAAACTCACTGGCCCGCTGTTCATGACGAACTTCTTCACTTTCGGACTGGCTGGGCTCATTGGATACCGTGTGGTCTGGGGAGTCGCCCCCGCGCTACACAGTCCTCTGATGTCCGTCACGAACGCCATCTCGGGTACGTATCCCCGTTTTTGTTCTACGTGAGGTTATCGATGCAGAGCTAAACTCTAGTTTCGACTAGGTATGGTCGGTATCGGCGGGTTGTTCTTGATGGGAGGTGGATACTTCCCCGGTACAATCCCGCAAGTACTCGGTGCTCTGTCGGTGCTTATGGCCAGCGTCAACGTCTCGGGCGGCTTCGTGATCACGAAGCGCATGCTGGACATGTTCAAACGTGCGTCACACTACCTCCTCCGCCGAGTAAGTCTAACGACCAATCGATCGCTAAAGGTAAAACCGACCCGCCCGAGTACAGCTGGCTCTACGGTGTACCGGCCGTAGTGTTCACGGGAGGCTTCCTGGCAGCAGCCAGTACAGGAATGGCAGGCCTCGTCCAAGCAGGCTACCTAACAAGCAGTATCCTCTGCATCGGCTCGCTCTCCGGTCTTGCCTCCCAAACGACCGCTCGACAAGGCAACATCCTCGGTATCCTCGGCGTCAGCTCTGGAATACTCGCATCGCTCGCCGCCGTGGGATTCCCAACCGAAGTGTTGGTTCAATTCGCCGGTGTGGCTGCTATCGGTGGAGGTGTGGGTACGTTGCTTGGAAGGAGGATTACAGCGACGGAGTTACCGCAGATGGTCGCGGCTTTACATTCGGTCGTCGGTCTCGCTGCCGTCTTGACAAGCGTCGGCAGTGTCCTCGGGTCCCTCGAACACCTCACCATGTTACACATCGTCACGGCCTATCTCGGCGTCATCATCGGCGGTGTCACGTTTACAGGCTCTATCGTCGCGTTCTTGAAACTCGCTGGAAAAATGGCGTCGCGCCCGCTTCAGCTGCCTGCGCGGCATCTTGTTAATGGGTCGTTGCTTGGGAGTAATGTTTTGACGATGACGGCGTTTATATCGAATATACCCAAGGCGGCGGGTGTGGCGGCGGCGTATCTTGGTGTTAGCGCTTTGTTGAGCTTTGTTAAGGGGTATACGCTTACGGCTGCTGTTGGGGGTGCCGATATGCGTACGTCCCGTCCTTTCTCACCCGACGCATTTTATCATAGTCTGACGCTCTTGGTAGCTGTGGTCATCACGGTTCTCAACGCATACTCTGGTTTCGCTCTCGTAGCAGAGGGTATGCTCCGATCTTCATTGCTGAGATACATCTCTAACAGCTATCGCAGGCTTCATGCTAGACAATCCGCTCCTTACTACCGTCGGGTCGCTCATTGGCGTCAGCGGCTCGATCCTTTCCTACATCATGTGTGTAGCGATGAACCGCTCACTCACCAACGTCCTATTCGGCGGAGCCGCACCACCTGCTACTCAAGGAGACTATAAGATAGAAGGTACTGTTACACAGACCAACGTAGACGACGTGGTAGACACACTTGCAAACGCTGATAGCGTTATTCTCGTACGTTATCTTGTCATAGTCTTGTTCGAACGAGTACGAGGCTGACGGTATCGCGTTGTAGGTGGTGGGATATGGTATGGCTGTGGCTAAGGCTCAATACGCTATCTCGGAGATCGTATCGATGCTTAGAGCCAAAGGCGTCAACGTCCGCTTCGCGATCCATCCCGTAGCCGGGCGCATGCCAGGCCAATGTAACGTCTTACTCGCCGAAGCATCCGTGCCGTACGACAGTACGTCCCCACCCACCCTTACTCCCCTGCTAAAGCTGACCACGATGAAACCCTTGACAGTTGTACTCGAGATGGACGAGATCAACGACGACTTTGACGGGACGGACGTCACGCTCGTTATTGGCGCCAACGATACGGTCAACCCTATCGCTCTAGAGCCTGGAAGCGCTATAGCTGGTATGCCCGTCTTGAGGGCATGGAAGAGTAAACAGGTTATTATCATGAAACGCGGGATGAGCTCGGGATACGCGGACGTGCCGAATCCGATGTTTTATATGCCGAATGCGAAGATGTTGTTTGGGGACGCGAAGGATTCTTGCGATGGTGCGTTTTTGTTCTTGTTTATATGCGCGGTGCTGATGTGCGGGTTGTGTAGCTATTAAGCGTGGGCTTGAGACGCGTAACTGAGGCGAAGGAGGGGAGGAGGACGGACTCGTCTTGTGTAGTACCTTCATCTGAGCATGTACATTCATATCTCATTGCTGTCAGCTGCTGTACAATTTTTATGCTATGCGCATCCCTGATATACTTTTCCCCACTCACTGAGCGCTGGGCGCTCGATGTTCGGCTCCGACGTTGGGTTGACAGCTTCCATGCTTGCGCCACTACACCGACTGCTAGCACGCGCTCTCCGCCTCTTGCTTCTTCCCACCACCACCACCTATATGGCACCAAGAACAGGCAACGGCGGTGCGCTCCCTTTGACGCGCATTTTGGGAGGTAGGAAGCTGATGAGGATACTGCTAGGCAAAGCCGCGTCTTCGAGTCGACCGTCCCGCGCGGCTGCACCCAAGAGCTTCGCGGACGAGAACGACCCCGAAGGCGGAGACACGTTCGATTTTGGCGTAGACTCTTCACCAGCGTACGTTCCATTGCCCATCTCAATCTTATCATATCTGTTCATAAGTACGCAGCGACGACCCGGCACATTGGCTAGGCATGATGCGCGACATGAAGAGTGCGTCCCCCCTACTTTCTCCTCACTCCGTACCTGTCTATATGCGCATCCCAGGCAAGACCAAAGGCGCACAGAACCCCGCATCGGTACAGCGTACGCGTCAACTCGTCGCGCTCGTTAAGAACAGCCGGGCGCAGGCTGGAGAGTTCGTGAAGGACACCAACGCGTACTTGTACGTTTTCTCTCTCCCCTCCGTACCCACCCACTTCTGACTTGTTATGACGAAGGGACGCGCTTGTTGCTACGTACGCCGTCGCGCCCAAAGAAGAAGGCGCGTCGCCGGATTGGGCGCCGTACTTCCAAGCCGGCGCTCGACATGCCAAAGCATTGAATGTACGTCCTCCCCCCTCTTCCTTCTCACACGCTCTCCCTGACATAGCGCCATATCAGGACTCCGTCGCATGCGCAATCAAGCTCACCCCGCGCTCAGACCTCGAAGGCGGTAATCTACCACAACGACGCGAAGACGATGTCGAGCGCGCTTGTACGCGTCGTAAGTTCTGGGTCTATCTCGCCTTTCCCTCAAACAAAGCGCTTATGACCTTGGTTGCGGTTGTGCAGTCGAAGCGTACCCCGTGCAACGAGAGAAAGCGCGCGCGAGGCAGTTGCGCGCGTTCAAGGAGGAACTGGACAAGGAGATCGAGCACCAGCAGGTGCGTGTATGCACCCTATCGTACGCGAGCCAAGGAAACTGATGTTTGGGTATAGCTTGTCGTGGACGCTAGGGCGATGATCAAGAGTTATCAAGGACTCGTTCGGCGAGCATGACGATGAGGAGCGGGTTCGAAGAGCGGGAGCGGGGTTAGAAGCCAAGCTTTAGCTTAGCAGCCGGGAAGCTTGCGAGCGCTTCCCAGTCTGGCTCGCAGACTTCCATACGCGGACGTCGTTTAAGTACACGTACCTATGACACCGCTATGACATTGTCAGACGTTAGTTACCAAGGGCTTGTTAGTATACGGTATTCACGCGCAGGATTGTTTGGTGAGGGATTATTTCATTTTCATTGGGAGGGACATATTCTGCACACGGAACGTTTGCCGTCCTCGGCCGTCGTCCGTACGAAAGAGGGCGGGGAGGGGGGGTAACACGGAAATGGTTCGAAAGAAGAAGACGAAAGAAAAAGACGAAGAAAGGCAAGACTATACGCGTAAGAAGAGAAGATGGATCCGAATCCGAAGCAAGAAAGAAAGAAAACGCGATAGTCCGAAAAGACGACGAATAAAGTAAGTTGCTGTGTCCAGACGAAAATGAAATATAAATGCTGTCCAGGCAAGAAAGGTGAAAGTGCGAAATGGGAGGGGGAGGGATTGTATTTAGATGGAGCGTCGATGGCGGGGTATGTATGATAAGAAGCGTACGGGGTTTGATCGACGCGTTTGAGGGGAGATTGAATACGGGCACGATGGTCCAGGTCTATATATGGACGAGGCGAGCGGACGAAGAGAAAAAAGTTCATACGGAATGTTCGAGGCGAGAAAATCAAGAGGTATGAGGGAGACGCGAATACGAATGGTATGGATGTGAGGTAGGCGGGGAGAATGGGATGTGCGCGAGGAACAAGAAAAAGTGAGGTTAAGGAAGAGCGAAGGGTGAATGGGGACTCGGGGAGAGAACGAGCGTGTACGCGTGCGGGCGGTCGTTAGTCTGCGTTTGGGAGAGTTCGTGTGTAATGGGTCATATAAATAAGTCAGTCCAGAAAAATCCAGAAACCAGGGTTCTATCGCGACTCGGTCGAAGCAACGACAGGCGACGGCGGGCTAAGCACGATACTCGGCATACTGAGCGATCGCGAAGGCGCATGCGACGCAAGCATTGCTGGTCGTCCTTCGGGCGTAGGCGTCGTAGGGCTGCTATAGGGACTTCCACCCGGCGTACGACGTCCCAAGTACGAAGGCACGTTGATCGGCGACGGTCGTAATGGTGCGGGCGCTGGTGCGGTCGCGGCGTAAGCATGAGAGGCCGGGTGCGGTGCCACGGCGGAACAGAACGGTAGGACCGTTTGAGGGTCCCGTTTGTTGCGGCTTGAAGAGCGGAGCGAGCAACGGGTGTCGGGTTGTGAGTATAGCCATGTTGCTGCTAAAACGATGGAAGCGCCGACGAGGAAGGCAAGCGTGATACGCGTGTGGAAGATGCCGACTGAAAGAAGGAAAGAGATCACGATGGAGAGTGAAGTTGCGAATCCTTTCATGATGTTATCCGCGTACTTGATCACCAGCGCCGTGATGAGACCTCCCAGGACCTGCGTCGCAACCGTGGCCCAAGCCGCAACACCAAAGTTGGCGAACAAGTTCGTGAACGACGGAACGGCCGTGACGCGAGCGCCCTGCGACACGACTATCGGCGCCAAAGCCGGAAGAAGCGAGAAGAGCGAGAGTTGGACGTTTCGGACCCAGAGATCGCCCGACGAGTTCTTGAGTACCATCTCAAAGTAGACGCCCGCGAGACCCGAGGTGAAGCATGCGGCTGCGACGGCCAGGAAGCCCTTGAAGGGAACCATGCTATGCTCGGCACCAACGCCGTGGGAACCTGAACCCGAAGTGGTTTGAAGCTGGACGGTGGCTACGCCTACGGCGAGGAAGAAGAGGGCGAGCCATTTGACGGGTGACAGCTTCTTGCGGAGAAGCATGACGGAGAATGCGGCGGTCGTGAGGATCTTCATTTGGTACGTGACCTGGAACGTAGCCGCGTCTAGGTTGCTGGCAGCGACGAACTGCAGATTATTCTGGATTACTGTTGCAATAATAACGTCAGCGTTCCGAGCTTATACGGTTATGAACAGTCAGACATACCGTAGAGTATGGCAGGGATAGACAGCTTCCAACAGTCTGCCCGGAAGACTTCCTTGCCCAGTTGCCTGCACCGTGCGAGGAAGACGCGAGGGTTGAGGTTCGAGCGCGCGACGACGCCCTGCTCGAGCGAGTATCGCGGAGGGAGCTCTACGCGGGCGAATGCAATACATAAGGATATTGCGCCCTTCAGCAGCTCTGTCGCGAGCACGGCCGCAGCAGGCGAGTACGCGTGCGAGGGTTGTGCGCTGACGCGCGAATAGTGCATGAGGACCGCCAGAGCCGCATTTTGCACTGCCAGAGTGACCAATCTGTTCAAACAGTATCAATAGCTGAGTCTGGTAGAAGGTAGCTGGCTGCTCACGAGATATATTTGAGGGGAATGCCCGCTAGAGTTGGTATAGGTTGCGGGGACGTGGACAGCGGGTTGGGCTCTTGTGCGTCTGCGAGCGTGTCATGTTTCCCTGGCCAGAAAGCCTTGTTGTGATGAGGCGACTTTTCTGAGTAGGACATGGTGGAGATGGGGGGAGGAGGCAAAGGCTCGAACGCTTTCGTGAGCTGCGCCCGTTTTCAGGACGCGCCAACGTCAAGCTGCGCGAAGGCGCGAACCCCGATTTTGATTTCGGCGCATCGCTTCTAGGCCAGACTCCGTTCCCGTCGGTTGTATTTTATCTATCCTTTTTTTGCTTCCTCTTCCTTCCTGGTCTCGAGGCTATATCTATGTTTGTGTCCGTAGCGCAGCACGCATAATTCCGTAGGCCTGTCCGTGTCTCGGGCTGAACGGTAACCCGGGGAGCTTGCTGCATCATGCAACGAACCGTTAGCCGCCCAATTCAGTTCCCAACATCACAATCAACCCTTTCCGAACACTATTTCGGGGGGTGCTCAGGCTACAAGTGTGTGCCCCCCGCAGCTTTACCCCGCTCCACCGTTCGAAGAGTCCCTCAAGTGTACACTTCCCACCTCTCTCCTGTATCTCCCCTGCAAGCCAGCGAGGGATCTTCCCTGCAAAAGAAGAGGTACTGTTCGCGTCACTCTTTTGGTTCTTCGGCTCCGATGGCCTGTGACGTTTGGATAAACCATCAGAAAAGGAATTAAAGAAAGTGCCTCGTGGAGGATAATAGACGTCAATTGACAGCGCGTCATTCACATGCTACATGCGGCGCCTACTTATCGGCCTATCAACGAGGAGCACGATGCATGATGCATGACGACGAGTTGACGATCCCTTCGACGAACAGGTCGGTGAAGACGGCTTTGTGGAGCTTTGCCAGAGCTTCCTGGGCCTCAATTGGGAACAGAGCTCAAGTGCAGCACCACTTGGTCGCCGTCGGTAGTTTATTTGAGACATTGTAAATTACGGGCGCTCCGGTGTCTTACATACGTATATACGGGCGCCCACATTCATGATCGGCCTCACCAACTTCAAATGCCTGAGCGTTGAACATGTCAAAGCAACATGTCCCTTACATTTCGCAGCACTACGTCACTGCCCTAACCCGATATCAGTAGTAAGGAACTTGTAACTGGCTGTACGTATACCCAACGCCAGCGAGAACCTGAGCGCATCAGGGAACGCTGTTGTCTCCGACCGGAGACTGAGTCTCTGTCAGAGAAGCGCGTCTCCGGCGACTCCCACGCGCCATCAAGCCCTTCCCCGTTTTCCCTCTTCCACTTCAGCCCACACGCATTCTAGATCGTCAGCATGCACCAAGTTCAAACATTCTGCGTCGAATTTACCGCATAAGAATCCGTGCAAAAGTACGTTCAGAAAGCCGCGCGGAATGGAGGACGTGCCTCGTGCTTTGGCTCCGGTCGGAGACGCCGTCTCTGTCCGGAGACTGAAATTAATTAAATCGTCTCTGTACAGAGACAAAGTCTCTGGGGCTCCGGCAGTGCCGCCCAGAGCCTCACAGAGCCAGTTGCCGCTTCAGATGCGTCATCGCATGCGGCCGCCCCTCGTTTGTACTTAACAGCGCATCGCGCGCAATCAGCGTCCGAGCCAGTGCCACACACATCTCCGAATTCGGGGACTGCGGCCAGTCTCGGAGGTCGCCCGTCGTAGCTTTTCCATCCTTTTCCGTTCAATTCTCTTGCCGCAGCATGGCTACAGAACCAATTTCCCCATCCGTCCGACCGCATGCATGACACAGACGGTAAGACGTTTACACCAGCTGCGCCGAGTAACGACCATCTGTCCATCGAGTCGCGACACGCCGAGTTCACCATACCAGATCCGCAGCGAGTGAATGGAACGTATCCATCGAGCTGTAGATGAACGATGAACTTATGCTTGATGGGTAGCAAGGCGATGCGTTATGAAGCGCCACGCAGTGAGAGCTCTGCTCAAAACGGGCTACAGGCGCCACAACCCCATGAACTTACACCGCGATGTGGCAGTGCGCTGCAGGGACGAGCGGAACGGCAACTTCATTATCAAACCGGCGATAACAAGTTGGTACGAACGTCGTACATATGTAGTTGAATCGGCCATTGGGCCGTACGCCGAGTGGCTCCAATACATTCAAGTGTCTTGCTTGAAGACAATCATGCCTAAGAGCATACAACAACGATACATCAGAGCGATTTACGAAGTCCAATTATCCAAGATATCAAAGCGAGAACATCTTGCGCAGTCACCTATAAGCGCGAGAGGCAGAGATAGCAGCTGGCGTCTACCGCTTCTTCTGCTTCTCCTCCAACTTCGATGCCACTGTCACAGACCTCGCGATATCCTTCCCGAACGTATACACGATCATCGACGGCACGATGATCCAAAGTCTACCCAGCATACTTAACACTCTCGCCCAGTTACAGTCGGTAAAGGAATCACGTACCCGTTAGGAATCACCCAAAGCAAAAGCAAATCCTTCGTCGAATTGTGTCCGACTGCACATCCTCCACAGAAGTACCCCTGAAGCCAGTACAGAAGCGCCTTGGACAATGTCATTACGGCCGTTGCGAAGCCGACGACGGGAGCGATGCGCGATGCTTGGACGTGGGCGAGGTAGAGGTGGAGTAGGTTTAGCATAGTTGTTTCGACGACGGTCTTGAGTCGTAGAGGTTAAATGGAGGGGCACTGGAGTCTACATTAGACATTGTGCATTGGTGAAGCCGTATACACGTTGGCCGGCGGGAAGACCGTAGACGTAGTCCACATTCTGTGAAAACAATATTATCAAACGCATTCGGAAAGCGCGCATATCTCACAAGGATGTTATTCGAGGCCAGTCAACAACCAGTCGACGTCGAGTTGGGAAGCAACCAACAGGGCCGCCCGCTGCGATTAAGCGAGCGGCTCACTGATTGAGTCCAGTATGCCATGCCTAGACTTGGTGGTTACTCTGAGCAAGTGAACTCTTAGATAAGAGGAGATAGATCCATGATATGGCCTTCAGCTAAGCGTTCGCGAGTAGTCACTGTAGGTGAGTTCTGCGCGAAAACATCCAAGATGCGTGTTTCATGGTCGACATGAGCCATAACGGCCACATAGATGCGCACCAGAAATCTATCGGAGAGTGCGCGAACCAAGGATCACTCGAAGACGAGCGTGAGGGTCGAGAGCAAGTGCGCTGGGCAGGTTTAGCAGATGGAAAAGGTCACGTGGATGTGGGCGCACGAGGAACGCGCCACTGCTTGCACATCTTCACGGAGACCAACACCATCGAGCTCGGGCTCTACAATCCACGTCCCGCCGTCTTTACGCCACAAGAGCATGTCTGCGTCACTGGGCGGGTCTTTGTCTGCTTCCTCGTCGTCGGATTCCAATGTCTTCCAAACCTCCCTGCCCCAGCAGGGGCTTCTCCAAGGACTCACGACTCTCCCCGCCATCGCAACATCTTACCAAATAGGCATAGCTGCCACTGTATCAAGAAACGACCACCGGGTGCAGGAACTTGCAGACCACAGCACCATATGCCGACTATTCGAAACGGACAGGCACCTTTACGACCTGGTTGTAGCTGTGGAAACGAGCGGGCTGCGGTCAGCGGAAGTGGTTGCCCTCGCGGGTGCGTAGCAGGCATGCCGTTGTTGACACTCGCTCTGATCTATATATTTATTATAGACTACCTGTCGGATATCCGTCCGGAATTGGTTACGCCCATATCAGTATCAGAGGTGCAGGATAGCAAGAATGGTATGTCCAGGGCATGGCCTTTGTGCGCTCGCGTATTTGGCGATGCTGAACACTCAAACAGCGACACTCAAATCTTGGGACCATGATTATCAAGGCTCCGCCCACCGCGCCTTATGGCATCATATTAAACATAATTTGCAGCAGGACAAGATGTACTCGCCCATGTGCTCTATTGTGCAGTCATCGGGGACAGGCAAATCTAGATGCATTGACGAACTCAGTAAAGAGCGCCTTGTTGTGACACTCAACCTCAGAGATCCCGATGCCGGCGGTACGTCCTTCAGGAAGAGCAATCCACTCGTGTTAAACATATTTCAGGGTTTCCTGCATCCGACCGAGGGCTGCATACTTTTTTTAAGGATGTCCTTACGGCTCCGAATAAGCAGATTCTCGTGGAAGCCTTTCTTTGCGCAGTATTCGAAGGTCTAGAATCTCTGATCAGGACGAAATACGACTCACCCGAACATGGTTCTCTCGCCGCCTGGTATCGTTCATACATGGCTGAGAAGCAGACCTTCGACTCACAGGGTCCCAACCGTGTTGCGTTTTTTGACACAGTTGTGAAAAGGTCAAAGGTAGGCTTGAGTATATCTTTCAGGTGGTCCTGTGGCTCACATCGTTAAATGATTAGGAGCTCGCACTCACTGCCAAAGTGGACAAGGTCCCTGCGCCCGCTCTGGGCTCGTCTGGCGCTGCGCAGCCTTTAAGTCCACCGAAAGTCAGGTTCGATAGTGAGTAGCTTATGTCATGACCCGTGACATCCTTAATCTAATTGTCGGAACCTAAAGAAGGTCCTCGCTCCACGCAGGAGATGGCACAACAGCTTCGAGACACCATCAAAATGAAGACACAGTCTGAGCCGGATGAGCCTCATACCGTCTTTGCGTACGACGAAGCACACACATTGACAGGCTCCACATCCCCATATGGCTTTGATGCTTTATCGCCAGTAGTCGAACACCTCCGGCGTTCCCTGCGCACGGTTGGACGTGGCGTCTTTTCAATCTTCCTATCGACAACTGGGAAGATTACTCAGTTTACGGTACCCCCGGAGATGGACCCGTCGAATCGTGTCTCCTCAGGTGCCTTGCACTTGATTTCGCCAATTACGGCTATGGGATGGGATTTACTAGCGCACGCGGTGCCTCGCAAGCCCACCTTCCAGGACATCGGATTTCGTTACCAGATTTTTCTTGGACGCCCTCTGTGAGTTTCTTTTCAGCGTCGTGTTCATCGTGTTGCTAAAAGCGACCAGTTTTGGCACTCGCTATGTCAGACTTGAAGATCCCGAGCCTATGATCGCGATAAGAGACTTTGCCGCGACGAAACTGCTCCGTGCTCCGTATCCATCAGGATTTACGGGCACGTCCGTTCTCAGCCCTGCCCAGGAAGCTGCTATCTTATCTCACCGCGTGCCGATCGAGTTCATGTCAACAGTTCATGCGGCGCAGGAGCGCAATCAAGTCGAGAACCACATGCGTATCTGTCTGTCTGTCTGCGAGGACTTCATCAGTCTGAAGACCATCAACTCCTCCGAGCCGCTTCTTTCGGAGGCGGCTAGCAACATCATGTCCAATCCACACGTTCACTTCGATGCACCGGGAGCTCTGTCCAAGTTATTCACCGGCTTTTCGATCAATGCTGGCGACCGTGGCGAGATGGTCGCGATGCTCCTCTTGACTCTTGCACGAGATAAAGTTGTACATGCGGCGAACAAGAGACTCGGGGACCCTGGCTTCGGCTTCTTCTCTGTTGAGGAATTTCTCAAAAGCTTGTTCTCGGGCATCTCGTTTGACAAGGGCAAGGGCACGGTCAAGGTCAAGGTCGCGGGCAAGGTCGCGGGCAAGGACAAGACCCTGTCTATCTTTGCTGCGAAGCCCTCTGTCTACAATCACAAGTCGGCGAAGGATAAAACACTCCTGGAGGCTTTCGAGGGCGTCTCTCTCCACTTTAACCATGTCGTGAAGCGCGGGGCACAGGGCTTCAAATTTGGTGACAAGTCCACTCCGCAATCCGACCCCACCCGCCTCCTCGGATTCTTCATTCGCAACGCTGCGCTCATGGGTGCCAACTCCCAATTTGCCATGGACATCAGCTTGCTTATGTGCAAGGGCATTCATGTTCAAGTTTCGTCGATGTCGATTATCCTGATCCAGGCCAAGAACACTCCCGCATATTCATCCAAGATTCACCAGTCACTCTTCGATGCGATGAACCCAGTCACTCTTGGCATCTTTAAGCCCAACGATCGTCCTACCGTGCCCATCATACGCATCGTCATGGCTCTAGGAGGCCGTAAACCAGTTCTGAAGTGCGTGGGGACGCAACGCCAGGGCACCTTTACGTCATACGATATTTGGGCGTCGGGTCTGAGTGCGGATGTGTATCCGCTTGTGAGTGGGAAGGAGGACAAATGGCGTGATATTCTTCAGGCATCGCAGAGTGGCTGGAAGGATGTTTACAATGGCCAAGAGGGTGCGAAGGAGATGAAGATGTCTATGACGCCGATGGTCGGCGACGAGGATGCACATTGGTCTTGGTTGAAGTCAGCTTCTGCGGCACCTGCAGCTCCTGCTACTCTCGGGTAGGATATCAATATGACAGAATAGATACGGCGTAACTGATGTATGGATCGTGTAACTGACACCACCTTTTCCAAATTTGATGTGTACATTGCACCAAATAACACTGTGACGACCATCTGTCCATCGAGTCGCGAAACGTCGAGTTCGCCGAAAAGAACTATGATTCTTAGTTCACCGAGATACAATGTCGCAAACCAATAGCACGTAATAGTACGGCACAGCACCGTGCTCGGCGAATTACAAGACGATGATGCGCCGCGTAACGAAAGCTCTGCTTCAAAGAACGAACTCAAGGCGACGTAACTCCCCGAACTCACCTCGGGATGTGATGGTAGTACGAGCGGTTAGCGATAACAATTTGATATGTAGCACGTGCATCGTACAAATGATTATGTCTGAACTCATGAGTACAAGGCGATAAGTCAGAGCGCCAATGGCAAGGCATCGAGGTCAAGACGCCTGTGTAGTCGCCACGAGAGACAAAGCCAGCGTCTATCGCTTCTTCTGCTTCTCCTCCAACTTCGAGGCCACGGTCACAGACCGTGCGATATCCTTCCCGAACGTATACACGATCATCGACGGCACGACGATCCAGAGTCTACCCAGCACAACTCAGCACCCTCGCCCAGTAAAAGTCGATTCAGAAAATCACGTACCCGTTAGGAAGCACCCAAAGCAGAAGCAAATCCTTCATCGAGTTATGTCCGACTGCACATCCACCACAGAAGTACTCCTGAAGCCAGTACAGAAGCGTCTTGGACAATGTCATTACGGCCGTTGCGAAGCCGACGACGGGAGCGATGGGCGAGGCGCGAACGTGGGCGAGGTAGAGGTAGTGAAGGTTCAGGACCGTTTCGACGACGTTCATGAGTGCTAGAGGTCGGATCGTTGAGTACTGGAGTCTACATGCGAAGCTTGGAGAGGGGACAGACATTGTGCGTTCGTGAAACCGTCGCCGCGTTCGAAAGCGGGGAGACCGTAGACGTAGTCCACATTCTATAACATCGATATTAGCCACCGTTCCCAGAGAGGACGTCAAGGTCGGCGCACCTGGTAAAGTCCATACGGCTCCCAGATCCAATGCAAGTCTCCACCAACGAACGAACGTGGACTAGAGCACAAATATGAGCAACCATTCACCGCTGCCTACGATCTACGCACCGTGCGAAGCAGTACCCAACGTCCCAAGCTATCACAGGCGCAGTAATGAGAAACCAGAGCGAGATCCAAGAATACGTTTTGACGGCCATAGCGCTACGATACACTTGCTCGTCTCTTGCGTTGTGAAGGAGGTGCGGGGTCAAGAGCGCTGTGCGAGGAATCGTGTCATACGAGCCTTTACGAGGACGGGCGAGGCGCCGGTTCACATGCTGTATATGTCCTGACCTGGGTGAGTATTCGACTGTCCTCGAGTTGGGAAGCAACGGCCATCACGGGGGCCGCTCACGCCCTTTCGATCATGTCACCAGGTTCACATGCGTCAATGTAGCTCTATGAGTCTACGCAGCTGCGCTGGTCTAACATGCCATACTCAGATTTTGTGGTTTGTTACTATAAGCAAGTGTACTCGTAGATATAATACTCCATAGATCAGCCAGGTGACAAGATTCCAGCGAACGGGTCTGTTTACTTGTATGGGATACCGTTTTGCAACTAGAAAGACTCTCGTCAGCGTCGTTCGCGGAACGAAAACGCGTGCACTCACCCTCTGGAACTCATCGTAGACAGTGCTCCTGACGTTCTCGTGCGCGTTCTTCACGATACCCATCATGAACTCCGCCGCCTGGCGCTCGCCTATCCCCGGCGCGAACCGACTACGAAGCCTCTGGATAGTCCCCTCGCCCTTGAAGCTAGGCAGCCCGGTCCCCAGCATGAGCTGCACAGCGCCCACCAGCTGATCCGTATGCGGCCGCAACGCCAAAAAGCCCTTGACACACATCTGCTGGAATAGCGCATACCCTTGCGACCCTCTACCACCCATAAGCACAATCATCTCATGATTCAACTTGAACGAGCTCGGCTCGAACTTGACGCCTCCAGGTCCAATATCAAAGAGGAATCCAAAGTCGATGTGTACGATGTGGCCCTCGGCGTCGATCATTATGTTCCCGTTGTGTCGGTCTTTGATCTGGAGAATGTAGCAGGCGAGGGAGTAGGCTGCCATGGAGGATATGAAGTTTAGACGCGCGTGTTGGAAAGCAACGGTGTTGGGGCTGCCGTAGCGGGCTACGAAGAAATCGTGGAGATCGTTGACTTTGGCGCGACCCATCTCGTCACGCGAGGTCGCGTTGGGGACGACATCGATGACACCGCACTGTCCGTCAGTTAGTAGATGAGCAGCTGTGTATGTAAACAAGACTCACGCCAGGAGCAGTCGCGGTAACGCGGTACGGGTATAGATAGAGCGTAAGACCAACACTCTCAAAGACGTTCTTGAACATTGCAATGACTTGCAAAGCAAGCACATCTTGCCGACAATCATCGCCAACCTTGAAGATAGCCTGCAGCCAGACATCCTTCGTCTGACGATGTTCTTCTCCGCCATCATCACCAGTCAAGATCGAGTCGGGGTCCGAGTTGATGACCAACGTCTCCTTGCGGACCTTGAATGTCGCCATGAACGGCGCCTTGGCGTGACTCTGCAGAGGCCGACCGGACTTCTTGTCGATGTCTATGACCACACCGTCCGGGTTCGAGGGAAGGTAGACTCCGACGTCGACTTGGATCTTGGCCATCTCCTCGTCGATCTTGGCCTGGAGATGCATGGTCAGTGTCAGCGAGGGTCAGAGTCGCGACGATTGCCCGCACTTTCTTCTCCGGCTTGGTCTTCTTGATGTACGGTTTGAGTTTGCCAGAGATAGACGTGACTTCGTTGAAGAACGAAAACTCGCGATCATAGAACTCGCGCGCCTCGCCAGACAGCTCAGCGACGATCTCGTCCGTCACCTTGTCCAACTGAGGCTTCATCGGGTCGGCCTGTTGATGACCATCAGCTGAAGTCCAACCCACAGCCAGCAGCGGTAAACGTACTAATTCAGCGTTATCGTCCTTATAGGTATTCGCTTTCATGTTCCAGATGATCTGATGGCAGAAAAGCTGCGAGACCTTGGCCTGTTCAAAGATGAAGTGCGCTACGTAGCCGAGGTCGTCGTGTCGGAGAGCTTGTACGACTTGTGGGACGAAGAAGAAAGTAAGGTCGACTGGGTGCTGTGCAAGGACACGATGCGCGTATTGTAAGATGATGGGGTCGTTCTTGTACCGAGGCTCGTAGAAAGAGATGGCGGTTACGGGCGGTGCGGGATCCCAGACGAGTAGATACTGTATGCGTGTCAGCTTGTAAGATATTGAAACCACTGGCTCCTCCTACCTTCAGATCGCGGCGGACGCTAGGGTCCAGTGTCTCTCCGACGAGGAAGCGCAGAGCCTCGGGCGAATGTAAGACCGAACGCGGGTTGGATCGCACCAACTTGCCAACTTCGTTGGAGACGGGTGGCTGCTTGAAGCGCTCCGCCATGTGTACGGCGATGGTCGGCTCGATTTCCCACAGCGTGCGAACAACGGCGGTCCAAGAGGCCTATGGGAGGGATCAGTGTGGACAAAGCCGGATACGCGGGGATTGCACGAACCTCGACCATCGAGCGCTCTGTGTGAGGTACATAGTCTGTACCGCGTCGGAGGTCGTTCACGGGGTTATCCCAGATGGATAGGCGGTACATCTCGTTCTCCACGAGTAGCTGGAGAGGGACACTGAGGGCGGAAACACGGTTGATGTAGTCTATTGACAGTCAGTCCTGGCGCAAAACTACAGGGAATGATGCCTTACAGTGGTGGGTCGCCGGAACCTGGTTGGGCGCAAGGCTGGTGACATGGTACGCCAATCGTGCAGCGTCGGACTTGATGAACGCGAGGAACTCCGACAACAGCTTCGTATCCGCGTCAAGCTGAAGACGGTTGGTGCCGAACGACCATCTGCAAAACGAGATCAATACAAGAGTCTTGACGCGTAAGTGAGACAGACGTACTGCGGTCTATCCGCGAACCATCCGAACGCAGTCGCATACAGACTCTCTCGTAGGATATGTTCGCACATCGAGTCCAGTCGCGAGCTCTTGAGAGCCTCGAACCCAAATAGAAGGAAGGAGAACCGCGCTTCACGCGCAAGTGGGTGCGTGCTCATGGTCTTGAACGACTTGGCAGATTGCAGTACGAGGCGGAGGATCAGCAGCATGAGACCCGGCCGGCGGTATCGGGCGGCCTGTAACCGGCTGAAGAGCATTTGAAGGATGAGGGTGTGCGGGGAGAGCAGACGGCGGGCGTGACCCATATTGCGGTCGATGAGGTCTTTGTCGGTGGGAGTGTATTGCACCGGCTGAAGGTTCGGGTCCTCGTAGCTGTAACATATCAGCCAGTGTCCTATAAGACTTCGAGTTCAAACTTACTTCTGCGTCTTTGAGAAGATGCCGCGCTCATGCTTGATACTCAGGGCCCAAGCCGTGCTAAGCTCCGCCATGACAGAGATTTCAAACTCGGGACGCTCAGATATGACCCACGTCCAGACCTCGATGCCAGCGGAGATGGATGAGGGCGTAAACGCCTCAAACGGTAGAGCAACGAGGTGATGAATGAAGGCATAATCACACTAGGCATTTATCAGTATCATCCCTCGTCACAAGACCGAGTTCAACGTACCTTCGCCACCGTGATGAGCGACGAGGCGCAGCGAAATAACATGCGCTTGAGATCCTGGATGGAGAATGCATTGCGTTTCTCGCGAATGGCGTGCAGCGCTTCGGCCATACGCTTCTTCAGGTCCTCCATCTCCGCGACCGGCACGCGATCGTCGATGCTCTTCTCCATATCCTCTGCTTAGCCATAGTCAGTCGTGTAGCTCTATAGGTACTCGCGAGCAGTGCTCACCTCCACGGTCAGCCAGACGTAAGCCAGACATCTCGCCTACAGAATAAGCCTTTGACGCGAGTTGACTCGTGAAAAGCTTCGCGCGGTCGGGCCTCTGCTTCGATAGATGTGCGAAAGCAGCTGTATGAGATATCAGAAAGAGGCAGGTGCGATACGCGGCGAGATCTTACCAAGCTTCTTCTCCACGGGTCCGATGGCCTTGCCAAACTGCTCAGCGATGGAGGCGCCGAGGTCAACAGTATCGACCGGAGACATTGACTGATTAACGGCAAGATATTTCTGTCAAACACATCAGTGAAGGCGATCCACTGCGCGTGTGCTGTAGATGCGTACCTGCAGCGTCGTCTGTAGCTCTACCGGCGCCCTGGCCAGCGCAAGCTCAAGCCACATCGTAGCGCTACGTTTCAAATTCGTCAAGATCTCATCCCGAATCTTATAGTCGTCCGTGAGCTGCAGGACAATATCCGCCCTCTCCGACCGATACTCCCACTCGGGATTGTACTCGTCAATAAACTCGCCCTCGCATGCGCGGCGGAGTAACGTGAGCGTCTTCAGCATGGCGAATACCAACGGTGGGTCACACATGAGCGAAGGGAACGAGGTGATCAATCGGTTTAGGTAGCTGGCGGCTACGGCCCGTGCGCGCGCAACGCGGTGGGTGCTGCCGATGAGCAGCGCTTGCAAGTCGACCGAGAGATGAGCGGGCAAGGCCTGCTCTCGCGCTTGGAGATTGAG
Organism: Peniophora sp. CONT; assembly: GCA_001632445.1. NCBI lineage: Eukaryota > Fungi > Basidiomycota > Agaricomycetes > Russulales > Peniophoraceae > Peniophora > Peniophora sp. CONT. The sequence continues at coordinate 79,462 of KV424490.1, read as the reverse complement.
CTCTAAAGCCGCATCTTTCATGACCTTCTCCGCCATCGCTTCCATGCATGCGTCGAGAGACGGCGCTTTGTCCAGTCCGCTGTTCGTGAAGTACGATATGAGCGAGGCAGGGTATCCGGCGGCTGATCGCATGCTCTCCACATCGTGCATTGCGAGGAGGAAGATGACGAGGCCGGAGGATAGTGAGCGGATCTGGTGATGGTGCGTGGGCAGTAGTCGGTTGAGGATGTTGCGATGCTTGACGATGGCCTATAAAGGTGTCAGCGTCCACATCCTGACGAAGCGTCGGAAGATCTTACCGAGTTCGCATAGTCCAGGCGGATAGATGGGTTGAACTCCACGTCGCTAACGAATGTATCATGCGCGTCCTCTGAGATAAGGGGTGGCGTAGCAACCGCAATCCGCGCAAGCGCAGGCCGGCGCCATTCCGTTGCAGAAGCCTCCTTCTCCTCCTGCGCCCCCAGTTGGAAGAGCGTGCACAAGAACCACATGTTACGAAAGAGCACAACAAGCTCCGGTGAAGCCTGCGTGCGAGGCGTGTAATCGGCATGGGCGAGCAGTGCGTCGATGGGAAGCAAGAGCGAGACAAGCTGCTCGACCATCGTCTCGGGCTTGAGCGCTTTGTCCTGAGTCAACGCGTTTTGGATAGCCACGCCTTGGTCGCTGAAGAGCGTGAGAAGCTCCGTCAGGTACACGTCATACAGCTCGGGTCGTTGATGCAGCTCTTGCGCGAGACGCGTCTGCGCAGCGACGACCATATTGTGCGAGAAGCGAGGGTCTTCTGTGTTCGTCGAGCGGCTAAGCAGCGAGAACGCCCGAACGATATCTCGGAAGGACTGCTCGGGAGCCTTCAGCGCGAGGTCTACCAGACTGTGCGAGATCGTTGCTTCCGCCGTAGGGTCGACCGAAGACAGACGCTGGACAAGCATGGCGATGGTGAGCTTGGTGACTTCCTCGCGGTCGAACTCGAGCGCAAGCCTTGAGACAACGGATATAGTGCTGATGCCAATCAGGCGTTTCTCTTCTTCCGTCCAGGAGTTCTCGCCTGAGTTGGTGGTAGAGCTGTCGGCGGCGGTGAGAATGGAAGCTCGCGGGCCGTTGTTGAGCTCGTTGATCTCTTTGCTCGTGGCGGCAATATGGTTGAGGAGGGAGTACATCGTTGACATGATCAAGTCTTCTCCTGGAGCGAGCTGTTGACTTGTCAGCCTATTGCTTTGCAGGCACTATGTTCGAGTGATGTACCTTGATGCAGAGAGCTAGACACTTAGCAGCGGCATGGAGAGTCGCTGGCGCACGAGTCTCCGCCACGTAGTCGTAGTCAAGAGCCGGCAGCGGCGAGGAGACGAACCGCCGCAAGTGCACCACCATCTGTGGGGCAATGTCCGGAAAGCTATAATGATCGCATCAGCGACACAAGACACGTTTGAACATCAGGACTGACTGCTGCACGAGAACCGTGACGGTCTTCAGAGCGGTAACCTGAACCAAGCTATCCGAGATCGGCGACTCGACGCTCAAGACTCCCTTCAAGCGGGAGAACAGCGACTGATCAAGCTCACGCAGAGCGACGGTGCACACGGCCGCGAGCTTTAACGACTCGGAGAGCGTCTCCCAAGCGTATGTGTCGTAAGATGGCTCCTGCTCGAGTTGCTCGAGCAGCAAGAGCAAGTCTGTGAAGACTTGCATCGAGATCGATATAGTCTCTCTAAGGGCCAGCTTCGCGTTATGTGATAGACTGCCCGTCTGAATGGGTGCTTGAAGCGTCAGCGCTGTCCAGGCTGCGTTCGCCGCGGCAGCTTCGCCAGACGTAGGTGTGGGACAACCCGGAGGATTATGCGGATACAGCGTCTGGGCGAGGACAGTCCATTGCGTCTCGATCACACAACAGACGAGGAAATATCCGTTTAGAGGCCGGGACCTAGAGATGTAGCGCGAGAGTAGAGTCTGGACGTAGCGTAGCGTTTCCACTTCGTCCGCATCGGTGGTGGAGATGACGTTCATGAGCAGGCCGTTCAGGCGCTCCAGGACGTCAGGTGCAAGTAAGGAGTTCAGGTCACGAGAGAGAGCTAGCCAGTGATCCAATTGCCAGGCGTAGTGAGTGGAGATTATAGCCCGGTAGAAACCATGAAAGTAGAGCGCATGATGTGACAGGATCTCGATAGCTAGCAGATGAATGAGTCAATATATATCTAGCAAACTAGCTTAGGGACTTACGAGTTCCCGTCTTGAACTTGTCGACAATAGTACTCACGAAACCTAGAACTGCGGAAGAGATCTGCGAACGGCTCTCCGGCTGGATCCCCGCGAGCCTCAAGAGAGCGGAGACAGTCGAATAAACGAGTTGGTCGGGCAATGCCCAGTCGTCCCAAGATAAGTTGTTGGCGCATTCGATGAAGGGTATATCGCGCAGGATATCGAGTAAGACGGGAATCGCGCTGGAGACCAGGTTCTTGTTCATGTTCACGGATAGTTCCGCGAAGCCGATGTTGGCGCGTACGCGCGAGGCGGGCTAAGGCTCAGGTGAGCGATGCCCATACCATGACCAGACTGGTTACAACATACCATCAAGACTTTCTCCGTAGTGTCTGTCTCCGCGCGCGTTACGACGCCGGATGTCACTGCGTCTACGGCTGCCTGCACTGTCTCATCCGCGTTGTCCTCCCTCGACGCGCCAACGCTGGCTGCGAGGTCCGTGAGGACCATTTGGTGGACATTGAACTCCAGGCTATGAGTCATGAGTGTGATACCACTTGGTATGTGCCGAAGTAACGCACAAATCCATGACCCTGACGTGTTAGATGGTGATGGTCAAGTGGAAAGTGACTGGGACGTCACCTGAAGAGGTGTGGCTCAAGGAAACACGCGCGTTTGATCCAAAGCGGCTTGCTCTTGACCATGATCACAGTGATCGCCACCACGCTCTCAGGCTCTGGGCAGTTCTTATTGATACTCCAAAAGCTGGGCTGAGACAAGCACACTTACACTCGCTTTGCAATGACTCTACCGAATCCGCTGTCGTTAGATGCTCTGCTCAGGAATCCTCATTTTACGTCTCTCCTCGCAAACCATCCGAATGACCTGAAGTTATCGGCTTCCTCAGATTCTCGTGTACCAGAAGTTTGGAAGGAGTGGTGGGACTGGGCAGGCGAATATCCTGGAACGAGTTCAGAACCCGCTTGGATCAGTGTTGTTCGAGCGTACTGCTCCTCGAATGAGCACTTGCAGTCACCTCCTGGCTTCTCATTGCCCGAACCATTGCGGGAGCTCTTACTCAAAGTAAAGGATAACGAGCTCGACCGAACACCGTACAATATCTCTGAGCCGGTCACACCGCTCCGTGGCATGTCTCCAAAGAAGTCGCACGAAGTCATCCGAATGACTGCCTACGTAAAGGAAATACTCAAGAGACCTGAACACGCGGGCGTGAAGCACGTCGTAGATGTTGGCGCAGGGCAAGTAAGTGATATTTGCCCTTCTGAACACGTTTGGTAGACTGAGCTGCCAGCTGCACAGGGATACCTTTCACGCGCTCTGTGCGATGCAGGGCTACATGTACTGGCGATTGATGGCGACGACCTACAGACGGAGGGTGCAGAGAAGCGCATAAAAGCTTCGACTGCCCCGTCGAGGAAAAACCGGCGAGGTGCAGCATCTCCAGCGCCACAGTCTTCCCGGGGGGCTCTGACACACAAAACGGCGCACATCACACCCGAAGCGCTCGAGGATACGGTATCGAGCTGGATCGAAGAGTTAGATGCGACAAGACGCCCTATCCCCGTCTTCTTCGTTGCGCTACACGCATGCGGCTCGCTTACGCCCGACATCTTTCGCATGTTCGTATCTCGAGCCAGCCGAAAGGATGGTGCTTCTTTGTGGACGCCGGCAGGTGCATGCATTGTAGGTTGTTGTTACAACCTCATGTCGTCAGCGGGTAATGTTGCCTTTGCTATGAAACGAGTCCACCGTTGCTAATACCCTAAACAGTCGACTTCCCCCTTTCCAGAGCCTATGAATGTCTACCACATCTCTCAGAGGCCCACCTACAAATGGCGGCGCAGATGCCTGCCCGGTGGCTCGACACGCCCGCTTCACGCACAGCGGCGGAGCTCGCTATACGCAAGCTCGTCTACCGCGCCTTACTAGAGGCTCACCTCCCGCCACCGTCTACCGAGGCCGCTATCGAATCCATGAATGTATCTCGCGCGAACTCTGGCAGCAAAGTCTACCGACCACGCGGTGCGCCTGCGCCAGGACCTACCACCGGCTCAGGAACAGGTGTTATCCATCGCCGTCTAGGCAAACTCCCCGACAGCGCATACGCATCTTTCACGCACTTCCTAGCCTGCGCATCCGAGCGGCTCGGCGTGCCAACTGAGGCTCCGCCGGAAGGTGACGCATGGTTCAGGCGCACGCAGAGCCAAGTCGAGGTGCTTCACGTCTTGCGCTGCATCATGGGTCCAGGCATCGAAAGCGCCATTGTAGCGGATAGGGTGGCGTGGCTGCGAGAGGCACTTGCCCAGCCCTGTGCGGAGGGAGAGAAGTGGGAGGTTGAGCTTGTCGCTCTGTTTGATCAGGCGGCTGGCAGCGCACGCAATTTTGCGATTGTTGTCTGCTAGATACTCAGGCTCAACATCGTTGGCAGTATATACTACATAGCTCGATCTATCTGGAGCTTGGCAATCCGACGATACCTGGTGCAAATATTATGTGATATATATTTATCTGATCAGAGCGATGTGACGAAGTTTTGATTACAAGTCCTGTTTGCAGTCAGCCCGCCCAAAACCTACCTGTCAAGTCTGCATCCGCGTTCGTGTCGAGCGAAGGTGATACAAGTTTTTGTCGTGGTTAATTCTCGTTGGAGGCACGGCCATGGGTTACAGTTTGCCGACGGGACTATTATGATCTCGGCAAACGATAAAATTGATGTGAGTAGATACCAACTAGATAATGTGATTTATCTAAAGATAGTGAGAAAATGAAAAGTATCACCTCCCCCAGAACGACATCTGCAGGATTTGAACCTACGCGGGGAGACCCCAACAGATCAAACGCTATACGGTTCGAATCTGTCGCCTTAACCACTTGGCTAAGATGCCGTACAGAATTGAGCCTTCATAATATATACAATTTAGGCTGCTATCTCATGGGTCGCGGAGAAGTTGTGGCGCGCGTATGTAGATCTCGCCGTTTGCGTTCATTCCACCATCACCCTTGCATCCGCGCGCTGCTCTTGCTCGCCACCTGTAACTCTTGTACTATATTTGCTGCTCGGGACTCAGGATGACTAGCAGCTCGCACACACTGCCCGTAGATCTGTACCCATGGCTGGATCGGCTGTGGCGCACTCTATATGCGCGCACCGCACTCTTTTCCACCATCAATCCGTCGCTCCGGGCCTTTACCAAATATTTTAGTCCTCCTAAACGCATATTGTACGATACAATGTCGAATACTGTGTCAAAATTGACGTACTTCCTGCACACTGCCCTCGCGCTCTCGTTTTCTGCGCTTATGTATCTCTACGCCCACCCTGGCCTCCTTATCATTGCCACGCTCTTTTCAACGTGGATATTCGCTTCATACATGTATAGCACCCGCACGCCCGTTCCCTCGCACTTTCTCGCTGCGCTCGGCGCAGTCATAATCCCGACGACCTCACGCTGGCCGCCCTATTACACCGCACGGATGCGCGCCGCTCTTCACGCGTCTCGCCCGCTCCTTTCGGCCTCTCGCCCGAACGAGCCTGGATTGACGACCTCTGACTCTACGTCAGAAGTGCTGCTTGAGCTTGACATGGATATTCTCTTGATGGATATTGCCGCGGGGCGAATCGAGCTGCGCTCACCGGACAACCACCTGCAGACGCTCTTGGCCGGCCGCGATATCGTGTACACTGTTTGCGAGGAAGCGGGCTACAGCACGCTCCGGATCCGACTTGTCGCCGATTTTACTGCGCGTGCCCGGGCGTGGTACACAGACATCGCGGCGCGTGCACTCCCTGTACGTCTCCCAACCCATTTATATGCGCGCGCGGACTGACGACTCGCTCCACAAAGGTGTCAGAGGACGAAGCATTTGCCACACTGATACGTACGCCAACGCACGCCCTGCTCGACCTCGACGTGATACCCACTCAGCACATCCCAACCATCCTCTCCCGCCTCCCGCGCAATACACGCGCCGTCTTGCTCCTTTCCTCCGCGTCCGCACCATACTCTCCTGCGCCCGCCTGGTCCCCTCAATCTCCGTCATACTCACTACCTGCCCTACGCGCATACCCTTTCACCCACCCTCGCTCGCCCTCTGCCCTACGCACCCAACTACCCGATCTCCTGCGCATCCTCGCAGAAGCAGGTGTAGCGCTCGAGAAGGTCGAAGATGCCGGTGCGGCGTATGCTGGTGCACTGGCGAGTGCTGCGGATGCACTCGAGCGCAAGAGCACTGCAAGGGGCGCCTTCGTCGCTACACATGGTGAGGTGGAAGAGAAAGGTGAGGTTACAGAGGAAGGGATGCGCGCGTGGCGAGCGGAGGTGTTGCGTGGACGATGGGAGGCTGCACTTGTAAGGGCTGGATCGGTGAGGAAGTGGGCGGTCAACGTGCGCACTTAACCAGCTTGAACTCTCCTGGACCTCGGACTGTCGAGACTCTTGTTCCATTCTTGCTACCGGAAATGAACCCGGACCCTGCTCTTCTTGACCTCCCGCTGTTATATTGCAACTGTTTTTGTAGCTCTGCTGTCTTATTGCTATCGTCTCGCTAGTCTTGTCCTCCCCGCATACCTGCATATATGTACTCTGCTCATCATTCCCCGCATCGTCTTCCCTACTGTATCACCTCCCTCCGAACACATAAGCCCGACCACTTTCCGTCCGGGCTGAATACAACTTGGCACGCGTACCCCGCAACATTATGCCTCGAAAAATGTTTCTTGCGAAATTGTTGGAACTTCTTGGTGAGCTGGTGGTGGTTCGAAGTGACTTCGATTCGAGAACGTCCGGGCGGACGCGTCAGAGGCGAGGTGCGCGCTGGCACGCGACGCGACCTTGCTTCTGTACCACCAACATCAGGTCGTTTGTAACGAAAAGCCTCACTCAGTGGACCCTGCGAGGGCCGAATGATATCCACATGCTTGAAGGCGATTTCTACTCGTGTGCATGTAGCTACTCTGCCTGTCTTGTAGCGCAATGCTTCAACTGGGTCCGAGTCCGCGTTCACTGATGCGGCATAAGTCTAGTGTGATGTCAGGTCGTGTAGTTTATACACCAGCATTTCTAACAGTCCTTTTACCCCACATTGCGGTTTTGTACGCCCTTTTTCTGATAAAAAGCGATATACGACGATGTGAAGTTCGCGATGTGAGTGGACATTGCGGCGCTGTCGGGACTCAACACAGCCTTGTCAAGTTGGTCCCGCTTTTCCACAAGATCGGGTGGCTCACTGCCTCAGTGTCATAAACATATACGCCGCTGACGGGGAGTATAAGGTCGGAGGTCGACCTGCCGCAGATTGGACCTGGCAGTAACATATTCAACACAGCTGCACGGGTATAGACGCGGAGGGCTATTGTACATCCAGATTACTTTCTTGGCGGATAAAACATGGTCTTCTCTTTAGCCTAATACGGGTCTCATATGCCTCGGGAGCTAAAGATGCTATATATTGGGCGCCTCCCGGTTCGGCGCGCCCCTCTACCCGATCTCTCGTACTCTCCGCGCTCAGCATGTCATCCTCCCAGAGATCCCAGGAGCTCGACGAAGAGCCTCTTCTCCCCCTCTACACATCGGCTCCATCGTCGCCTACCAACCGAGCCACCGCAGAGACGGCAGTGAAACTGCTCAATCGTGAAGGTGCGAGGTTTGCCGTGCTCTGTCACATCCGTCTCCTCATAGAATGACTCTATAGGATCAACGTCGCAGACACCCTCGCCACCGCGAGCGGCCAATCCTCCTTCTGCCACCTCTGCACGAGATGCCCTCACTCCGGAGGACATCGCATTCGAGTCCTTGCCCCTCCCGTGTAAGCTACTCGCAGCACTCGCGTTCATCTTCCTCGCGGTCTTCGCGTTCGCATTCGTCATTTGGATCGCCTCTATCCTACTCAAGCTCTCTTGGATGATGCTCAAGAACGCGTTTTCGGCAGGGTTGCCAGGGGATCCGATCGGTATGTCATTGCGGCTGTTAAATAGGACTGCTCAGTACACTTGTCTGACACTTTTGGTTTGCTATAGATGCTATGAACGTTACCGAGGTTATTAACACTCCCGGTGCTTTGAATATCTCGGTCAGCATTCCTTAGCTCGTCCTCTCGTCTTTGTATTCCACCTACTGTACACTTTAACGGATGTTGTATCGTCCTTGTCTCTATTGTCAAAAGTAGCGCACACACTCTCTTTCCCCGTACGCACATCAGCTCTACCTTGACGAGAGTGTCATTACTCTCACACGCAGACCTTGGAAAGAGGTAGGAAGAGTCATCGCTGCGTGCCGCATGAGAAAGAGTCCTCCGAGCCAAAACTCAATCAAAAAGTGTCCTGGTATGTATATTACAACCGCACGAAGCGCACTGTACAAAAGGGTTCCACCTCCATGCAGGATATCCCGTGAAACTGGACGTGTCGTGAAGCCAGTCATGTTGTTTGTTTATGCTCAGAACGTGAGCGTCTCAATAATCGCGTCAAGCACGCGCACGGCATCGGGCAGAATGAACTTCTCGAAGTTGAGCCCGGAGGGTGTATCCCATGAGCCGACGCGGCGTACGGGAGCTTTCAGCCTATATCAACATCGTCAGCCGTACACCTAGATGCGGAAATACAGGAAATAACAAACTTTAAGAACAGCTCGCGCTGAACAGTCGCCGCAATTTCCGCACCCACGCCCCCAGTGACACCCGCTTCATGCACGACGACCAACCTCCCACTCTTCCCCACTCTCTCCAGTACACCCTCAATATCCCACGGCAACACCGTCCTGAGATCCAACACTTCGACCTTCGCACCTCTCACACTTTTCGGTACGATCCCTTCCAGTCCCTCTGGCGGTCCAGCGAGCATATGCGCAGCAGTTTCGCAGGTGTATACTGGTGTACCCCATGATAAGACTGTGATGTCTGAGTTGGTTTGAGGGAGAACGGGTTCGAGGATTGAGAGGGGGAGTGTGTAGTCGGATGTGGGGACGTGTTCGACGGAGGAACGGTAGAGGATTTTGGGCTCCATGAATATTATGGGGTTTGGATCGCGGATTGAGGCGAGGAGGAGACCTTTGGCTTGGATGGGTGAGCGTGGGATTACGATCTACAAAGCGACATTGGTTAGTAAGGTTCTCAGAAGTGAGGAGGAAAGTGTTGGTGTACCTTTAGACCTGCAGCACCCATGAAGTACCCTTCGGGCGACTGCGAGTGATACAATCCTCCATGCCCAACGCTCATAGTCGGTGTGCGAACAGTCAAGCCTCCCGCGTTGAACTGGCCACCTGAGCGGTAACGAAACTTTGCCGCCTCGTTCACGAGCTATTTGAAAACTCAGTCAGACTGAATACGAGGTACGACATGAATGTTTGAGTGCGAGAGATACCTGGTCGAATGCGGGGTAAATGTAATCCGCGAACTGGATCTCCGCGATCGCTGTTTGACCCATGGCCGCAAGACCGATCCCAAAGCCTGCGATGCCCTGCTCAGATAATGGCGTGTTGAAGACGCGTTCACGGCCTGTACTCAAATTGATTTAGCAGCATAGACACTTATTGTGCCAGGCGGGTACGAACCGAACTCCTCAGCTAAGCCCTGAAACGCGTGAAATCAAGTCAGCTGAGCGCGTTCAATGTGCAAGGTCCGGCCGCCCGACTGCGACGGCGGACGGGGCGACGGCGGGCATACTGAGAAGACGTACCATGGTACATCTGAAGACGCCGCCGAACGCGACGTCTTCGCCGAATACGACAGCCGTGTCGTCCTTAGCAAGCGCGATACTATCGTGTGGCCCCGCATAAGCCGCACAAGCCGAATATAAAGACCAGAACTGAGCCGGTGTACCTCATAGCATCGCGTACAGCCTGATACAAGTTCATCCTCCTCGTTTCTCGTCCGGCCAAGGAGTTGGGCTCGTCATCAGCGAACTTGAGCCCAGGCGCGCGCAGAGCCGAATCGCGCGAGGTACGCAGAATGGACGAGTTAGCGACCGAAGGTAGATGTCCGCCTGCCGGTGGCGGCTGCTCGAGGGCTTCAGTCGAATATCTGAATCTGCATCTGTGAGCGCGCGAGGTCAAGAGACGAGCAGAGTGCGGGGAAGTAGCGACCCGGAGCATCGTAGTCGCGGTTGCGTTATGGTCGGAAGCGGGGCGGGATGTGCCTGGAGGCCGTGAGTGGCCTACGGTTCGCAGGCTTCTTTCTGAACCATGCTTCCTTGTCAAAACCGTCCAATCTTGCCGCATCGAGCGCGAGGCGAGGATCGACGGTCTGACATGCGCCGTCATTGTTTGAATGGAAGGCGCGCGATGTTGAAGTTGGAGTTCTAAGATCTACAGGGTGAGATATTGAGCAGCCCTCAAGTAAGTATCTCGATCGCTGATGCGTGCCTGGAGGCCGACAGTGACACCCGTCTCTCTGCGCTTCCCGTCACCCTCTCTACTCTTTATAACTTGCAAATGGACAACGACCAAACATTCATCGCCCCCGAAGGCGTCTACTCCACCCTCGAAGAGCACAAACCAACAGCGCCAACCCACCTCGCTCCGCCCGCCCTCTACCCGACCAAACTCGCGACCGTCCATGTCCGTTTCCCGCACTCCAAACAGCCAGCTCAAGGCCTCGGTCAACTCCTTACAACCTGGCAACCGAAAGAAAAGGATAAAGACAAGGGACCGCCAGCACCCGACGGCGCTTCTCTTTCCTCATCCGATACGCCCGACGCCGAACAGCTCACCGGCGCGAACAACTATTCCGACGACCCGCTCATTGAGCCGCCCGCCACCCCACACCTTTTCGGCTCCGCACCTCTCTCAGCACAACATGCATCCGGCCGTCGTGCCGCGCGTCCGAAGCAACACAATCTACGCACTACGAGCAGTACTTTCGTCACTCGATTACATGGCGCCGAGGGTTTGTCGAAGACGCTGGGAGCCAAGGCTGGAGAGGTCACTTATTTATTTTATAACGCTGCGAAGAACTTTTATTGGTGTGAGTTGGGCGTGAAGGCGAAGGAACCGCTTGCGAGGATATCGTTTAGCGCGTATCCGACTTGTCATGATGTGAACCAGCATACGGCGGCGCATGATAGGTTGGACGTCGTGGTGGGGTTCGCGTCGGGGGATCTTATTTGGTTTGGTACGTATGACTTCTCGTCAAGGGATTTGGCAGTCGATTGACGCAAGCAGACCCGGTCAGTTTACGATACGCGAGGTTAAACAAACAGGTTCGTGCGTGCTCTATCCCATCTCCGTACCTATACCTAAACAAGCACAGGGCCGAATAACCGCCTCGCCCTGTACAGCCGTCCACTGGGTCCCCTCCTCTCCCAACCTCTTCCTCGCATCCCACTCAGACGGCACGATCATAGTCTACGACAAAGACCGAGACGACGGCGCGTTCACACCCGGCGTTCCCCGCGCAGATGAAGGAGAGAGTGCGGGGGAGTGGAATCCGTTGGATAGTATGTTTGTGACCATGCCGCCTTGGCATCCGGTTGGTGCGGCGGCTAGTGGTGGGGAGGGTAAGAAGGAGAAGGAGAAGACGGCGAGGAATCCGGTTAGCCATTGGAAGGTTAGCAAGCGTGCTATCGTTGGTGCGTGCACTGTTTCTCTGTATTTGATCTCTGCCTGGTCCGTGATATGTTGGTTTATGCGTGGGGACTTGCGCTTGGGCAGGTTGATGTCAAGGGGTTGACCACTGCATTCACCGACGTGCGATGAAGCAATCCTGATCCGCCCCGTTGCCCGACAAGGCTCTTCTTGCGAAGGCAGCGTCGACGATTCTAGATTGGTCTTCAACCAGCGTCTGTGACATGTGCAGTGGAACATCCGGACGAGTGACGGAGATGGAGTAAACCCAGTCATCATTTTTCTGCACTGGCAGTCTGAGGATATGATCGAGCTGACATGCACAATCGTAGACTTCGTATTCAGCCCGGACGTGAAGTACGTCGCCGCGATCAGCGAAGACGGGTGCTTGCGCGTGATCGACGCGCTCGCGGAACAGCTTATGGACTGCTACGCAGCGTACTTTGGTGCGCTTACGAGCGTGGCATGGTCGCCCGACGGACGCTTCATCATCGTAAGCTCACGTCTCTCTTCGACATGCTCTATGATATTCACAAGCATGCAGACTGGCGGCCAGGACGACCTCGTACACATATTCTCACCATGGGAAGGCCGCGTAATAGCTCGCTGTCAAGGCCACAGCTCCTTCGTCTCGGCCCTCGCATTCGACGATGCACGGTGCGACGGACGAACATACCGTTTCGGGTCCGTCGGCGAAGATAACAAGCTGATACTCGTAAGTCCATTCCTTACCGTCTTTATCTGGTCGAAGGCTGACGCGTGCGTGCAGTGGGACTTTTCCTCCGGCATCCTCCACCGACCTAAACACGCCCCCCACACAATGTCCGCTCGAACAGGCAGCACCGCCTCTCTACGCGCCTCTCGTCGCCGCGAAGGCAGCACCTTACACCTCCCACCCGGCGACGGACCATTACCGCGCTATCACCCAGCACCATCGAGGAACGAAGTGGCCGTCGTGCAACCTGTACTGGTGAAACAGTTGGAGGGCGGGGAGTTACTTGCGGGTGTAGAGTTCTTGCCTAGACATGTGTTGACGGCGACGAAGATGGGGAATATTAGGCTTTGGGTTAGGCCGTTGAGTGTGGGGATTGCGAGGACGCCTAGGAGCGCGGTTGAGCCGGAGGATGTTGGGTAGATATTTAGGGCGAGCGCAGCTGGACTGCGGCGTGCGGGTTTGTTTGGATGGTCAAGCGAAGTATGTAAGTAGACATGATGGACATGTTGTGATTTATCGTATCATTATCTAGGGCCTTATTATATTGTCTCACACAGATGCAATACAGATACAGAATACAATGTCTATAACGCATGTGCTTGCTGGTACTGGATAGAGCGAAACCGGATGCATGGTATGAGGACTGTCTACTCTCCCCACTTCTATTGAACGCAAACTGGTCGCGCCGCATGCGCAACGGTCTCTTACTCTTCCCCCACCCTTTCCATCGCTAAATCCCGTCATGTCTCTACTTTCACTATCCCGTCAACTTTTCCTCTCTCCCTACGTACTCCACCCCCAGATCCGCATGAAAATCGGGTATCTCCACGCCATCCAAACTGCACCACTTCAGGCAAAGCGTCGGAGGTGACGATGCCGTCCCTTTTCTCTCTTCCTTCGAGCTAGTATGGAGAGTTTTCAAAGCGCTCATGAGGCTCGCAAATTCTGCGAGGGTCAGATTGGCGCGTTGGATGGTAAGGCGATGAAGACGCGGGAACACGACATTCGGTGAACGACTCGCCAGGACATCGACGAGGCCATCAACGCCCTCCCTGTGGATGGTAGTGATGCTATCCACGGCGGAAAGTAATCTCAGAAGTCGTGTCCATGGTTGATCCTCCAGCTCGAGATTGGGAAGACATAGACCACCATGATTATTGTGAAAACGGGAGACCGCGCGGCTTGTCGCTGGCCACTGACTGAGCATGTGACAGATGAGAGCCAGTGCTTCTGGGTGGAGAGTCGGAATGTCACTGTCCCAGATGGGAAGGAATCCAAAAGTAAAGGACTTTGGGGCGGATGCCGATGTGGCGTCCTTCCAGGTGAGCGTAGCGCCAACAGCGAAATCGTCGTCAAAGTTCTCTATGGTCATTGTTTCAAAACCCGAAGCTTCCTTGTCGTCGGGAAATGCCGCTTGCAAGCGCTCCCCCAACGCTACGTCTAACACCGGGTATAGTTCCCCGATGTTCACAAGAGGAAGATTGTCAAGTTCAGCGAGGATCTTAACGGCGCACGATGACGGAAATGCGATGTGGGTGAAGAGGTAAGTAATGATCTCGATCTGGCCTGATAGGTGCATGGTTTGAAGCCGTGGCAAGTGCACCATCTTAGGGTTAGGTTCTGAAGAGGCAGAGAGGGGAAGGGCCGCGAAGGGCATCTCACTCCCATACGTGCTAGACGTTACACCCCAGTAGAAAGTCTCCAATTGTGGGAGACTAGATAGCGTGCAGAGTACTTCGTCTGTCGATTTCCAGATCGGGGTGTCGTAGACACAGAGGCTGGTAAGAGGTGCATGCAGTATAGGACAAGTTGGTAGAATGGTCACATAGGAACCAACGTCGAGACACTTCAATTGAAGTGGAACCTCGCCAGATAGCGTGTTTTCGTCGAGAATATAGACAGAGTCCGATTGACCATCATAGAGTTCTAGCTTCTCCAACATAGGCAAAGGCGATGAGAGCAGCGCCATTTGAAGGTCGGATGGCACGATTTCGGGGTAGCTATCGAGGTGTAAAGTCAAAGACCGCAGACGGCACAATTTCGCCTCCAACAGCGGTAGCGAGTGGGATATGTCCTTGAAGCCGCGGTAAAAGGCCGTGCGGTTCAAGATGGTTAGGTCGAGAGGGAGTTCCTTTGAAAAGGTCAAAGCCCGGCGCGTCCACTCGATCCCGTACGGCCCCACCAGCTGAAGCCATAGCTCGGGAGTAGCCTTAGCGACTGCATTCCAACGGCGGCAGATGGAACGAAGGATTAGAGCAGGCGGGTACTTTTCGCGGAGCTCCGGTCTGGCTACTTCTTCTTCCTTTACGAGATAACGAAATATATGCATAAGGGTTTCAATGGGTAGTTCATGTATTGTGGGAGTTCCTGCAGGCATCTATAGGTTCAGTGAGCATCATTTGCGCGTCGTTGACAAGGAATGCAGTGCGGCCGACCTTCATGGACAGGAATGTAGTGTGCTTCAAGTGTTCACTATATGCAAGCCCTGAGACTTTCGCAAGTGTTCAGACGTGATGGACCCAAACAGATGGTCGTGGTTCATGACAAGGAGTGACTACTGAGTTGCGACCTTGGTGCGGCCAGTCGCGTGCCGGTGGCACGCGACTCGAAGGCCTGAGTTGGGCCTGAGCGCTGTTTGTGGCATGCGCGCGTCCTCGGAGGTCGAACAACAAATACGATAGCGGAAGTTAGAATACAGTCACTAATCGACAAAACTCAAAACTTGCGGAGTATGTACACCTAGACGCGCAAGACCTCGATCAAGTACACTGCAGTCACACATATGGCATACTGTATCATAGAACTCCGATCAGACTAGTCATTATTAACTATAATAGCAAGGATGACATCCTCCTCGTTGAAGGCTGCACTGGACGTTACCCGTGTCCGCGTCCTGCACCATGCCTAAGTTTCCTTTACTCGCTTCCCCTCATCCTTCGCTCCCTGATCTTCTTCCACACCGTCTTCTTCATCTTGTTCATCCTCTTCAGCCTCTCGTTTCACTCGTTCGGCTTCCTTCGTACTTGTGAGCTTCTGAGCACGCTTGCTGATGCCCTCAACGTGTTCCTGGGTTTGGGTGCCCGACCGGCTAGATCCTTTCGGCCACAATGCCATCGATGTTGCGACGCTCGAAGATAGATTCGCCGGAATCAAGACGGTGTTGCCTTCCGCAGCAATCTGGGCGTATGTCTGCAGCTCACGTAGACGCATTGCAAACGGGGACTCGTCGAAGTAGGTCGCGGCTTCGGCCAGCTTCTCAGCTGTCCTGACCTCCGCATCCGCTTCAATCAGACGGGCTTCGCGTATGCGTTCCGCTTCAGCTTTACGACTCATCGCGCGCACCATAGACTGGTCTATGGAGATGTTCTTCAGCTGGACGAGGTCGGCCTTAACTCCCCACTGCTCCGTGATGCGACACAAGGCTTGCAGCACGACCTTTCCTGCCTCCTCCCTGTCATGCAGCGCTTCACTAAACGTAGCGCGCGACAGTTGCGCGCGGAGCGACGACTGCGCCGCTTCGTTGACCGCATTCCGATAGTCGTCGACCGCGAGGATGGCCTTGCCTGGATCGACGACTCGGAAAAAGCACACGGCGTCGACGTGGATGGTGACATTGTCGCGAGTGATGAGTTCCTGAGGTGGGATGGAAAGCGTATGGACGCGCATGTCGACCTTGCGGACTTCGTTTATGATGGGGATGCTGACACGGAGTCCAGGCTCTTTTGTGCCGACGTACTCGCCGAAGCGAAACAGAAGACCGGTCTCGGACTGGTCAACGGTAGTGAGGAAGTTGCGGGCGGACGTGCGGCTGGGCGACACGCGAGGGGAGCATTGGAGAAGACGTCTGTCCGGATGTGCTACTACATCTCTGGGCGTTAGCAGCGTACTACGGCCCGGTAACGATGCATACTCACCAAGCTTCTGTACTGTAGAAGTGCGCAGCATTCGAACGATCAATGTGAAGGCGTCTGGATGAATGTATGGGTGACAATATTAGTCTTCTGTTAAATATCAAAGCAAGTGTCAACGCGTAGGTTCGGCAGAAGTCATAATCGGCATCGGCGGTCGTTTTATTCAAGGCTGCTGAGCTCTATTCTGCAGCACATGTTTTGCATGCCGGAAGTTTTCGTCCCCCTTCCGCCTTATAGTACAATATTCGCATATGCGATAAAGGGAAGGAGTTCATTGTGGTTCGGGACAAGGCCAGAGGACACGCGTATGCGTCGGCCCGAGTCTGCCATACAGGTTGCTCACGGTTTTGATCTCACTTGAAACAACGGCTGTGGAGAGAAATAATGAAAAGGCATCGGCAGTCTTCTCCTACCCAGCAGTACTATGACCTCCATGGCCGTATACAAGACAGTAAATGTACGGGTGAGATAGGTCTTCACCCCGTATGAACTGGCTATGGGGCACAGGACGCTTGGGAAAGTCGACTTAATCACTATCCTCTATACTAGCAGGCATAAGATCCTCTCCATCGGAGGCTGCGCCAAAACTCGGCTGCTCGTCAAGATCCTCCATCTCCGCGTCGAGGTCGGCGCCTTCTTCTTCCTCTTCCTCTTCGGCCTCTTCCGTCTCACTCGGCTCGTCCGTGGCGACGGGCGAGGCAGCGCCTTGGTCCGAGTCCTCCTCCGATTCATCCGCCTTCAGCAACGTTCAGTATGTGTGCATACACTGCATGTGACAGAGGGCTTACGTCGTTCTTCTCTTCGTGCTGTGTATACGTCCTTCCAATAGGCACAATAAACCCGTACCCCCGTACCTTAACATCGTTCGTCTACACGCACGTCAGGATCAATCGTAATCTTCGCTCGTCGGGGTATACGCACGATATCGTCGAGTTCAGCCTCCTCATCACTGAGATCCTCCATATCGCGCACAAGGTCGCGTCGCAGGTTTAGCCGCCAGTCCTCGGTCCCTCGCCGCGGGTAGGGCACCGGGTGCGGTTGCGGAGGACGTGGGAGAAGGGTGGGAAAGATTGGTGGACGGGGAAGAAGTGTTGGTGTGTATACGGACATCTTGCTGAAGTCTGCAGATAGCGCAGAGCGTGTGCTACCTAGATGCGTTTGACATGAAGATGGTGGTTGGAGACCAACTCTCTTGATCAGTGAGCGCGCGCCACTCTCGTTTGGCACTCAGGCGCGGTCACATGAGTATCGCACGCGGCGCGCAAGGACTGCAGGCTCATAGGTTGGCACAGGAGGAATATGCGATAGTCTGCGTTACAGTAGGAGTGAAGCCATGTAAGGAAGGAGGGAGGGTTGAACTACGAGTCGGAGAACGATTACGACAGCCGCTCAGCCCGATAGGAGATGGTACTGCACGCCGGCGAATTCATCTAGTCTACTTTCAATCGTGAACTCAAACTCATTTCCAGGATTCTTCGAATCAGGTCGCTGAAGATGCCAGATGTATTTAGCGAGACGTTTCTTCATGATCTGCTCTACATTCCCTTCGAACGCGATCGTTTCCGGATCGAGGTCGGCAAGCGCAGCCCACTAAAGCAGGCGCTCAGTCAGGGATATAGCCCCAGTAAAGACGCGCTGAGACGTACCTCTCCTCGGGCTAAAACGTCGAGTGTTGTGTTGTCGATAGGTTGCGGCGCGTCGACGAGCGAGAAACTGATATCGAAGCAATATTCCAACTTCTCAGCACCAGCCCCGCATTCTTCGCACTCTGGATCATCCATGCTGACGCTATGTCCATGTAAGAAGGAAGGAAAGAATGTGAGAATAGGTATAACGTACGATTCGCCGCAGACTAAACATGCTCGGATGATGCTGTTAGACCAGTCCTTCGGCTCATAATCCACCACGCGCGCCTTAAGCTTGAACGTTG
Source organism: Peniophora sp. CONT (assembly GCA_001632445.1). NCBI lineage: Eukaryota > Fungi > Basidiomycota > Agaricomycetes > Russulales > Peniophoraceae > Peniophora > Peniophora sp. CONT. The sequence goes on along the minus strand of KV424490.1, from coordinate 61,135 downwards.
TCGGGTGGTCTTGTTGTTCCAGGATCTCTCCGATGACAACACGATCGAAAGATGTGCCCGAGCTGGGTCGACGGCGCTCGAAAGTCGCTGGTACCTTGACGTATACCTGCTCGTCGACTTGCATAGGCGATGAATCAGACGGGGGTGTGCCCCAGGCAGCTTTTCGTCTGTACACGGCATCAGAATCACGTAGTGGGCACACATGCAAGCGACTCGCCTTAATAGCTCGACAACATGCGTATCGTCTGAGTCGGCGTCCAGCTTGCGGATGAGATTGTCGCCGCCACCGACCCTGGCACTCACTTTACCCTCCGGTCCCGCCTTCATGCGCAGATTCTGTATCCGGATGATATCTCCTTTATGCAGATCTTCCGCACGAGCGGCTTGCTGGTTCTCCATTTCGACCATCAAGACAGCGTCTTTGTACATCTCCCTCAAACCCGCAGACAAGGACAAGGGCGGCTTAAGGTCGGCGCGCGCAGCGAAGTCCGTGACGTACATCTTCGCTGGGGCGTCCTTCGCGGTACTCTTCGACACGCTAAGAACCTGAACGCCGTACACATGAGAAAGGGAAAGATGGCAACACAGAAACTCGATCACACCTCGACAGTACACGTGAGCAGGCAAGTTACAGATCCATGGACCTCAGCTTCTGCTATTGTGCTATGCTCAGAGTCGTATGGGCTGTTGTTGCTCGCTTCAAACACCTTCCTGCGTCTAATAAACGTCAGTATCAAGCCGAAGACTGATTACACAGGGCGTACACCATCAGTGCCTCGAGATGAGGGTTCCCCTGAAAGTCATCCTCGTTAAGTCGGTACGCCTTACGCGTCTCCGAAAACGTAGCCTCGAGATACCGGTCACCGTTTGCCTGCTTGAGGCGCACGTTATGCAAGGTCCAGAACTGGCCCTTGTCCATTCCCTCAGTCCGAACGAAGTTGGCGGAATCGGAGCCCCAAAACTCGATCCGCAGGACCTTATGCGCCAGATTCGGCGGACACCAATCGGTGGATACAGGACGCAGGCCGAAATGAGTGTCATTTCTGGTATAGTCCGTTCCATAAACGTAGGTGTTATCCCCTACGTGATCGACGTGGACGATCTTGAAGAGCGTCAGCGACACAATGCACCAAGATAACTGACGAGAACCTCACCTCTATAGTGCAATCGAAGTAGGGCATCACATCAGGACGGACATCCTGGACAAGTTGATGGCAGCGTCTAAGTGGTCGCTTTGATCCGGACGCAGACGAGTAGGCGCCAGACGTCGAGTCCTCGCCAATGTATGTCACGACTGTGCCAAGTTTCTCCTTGCGTCGTTGCTGAACCTCGTCCCACCAATCAAGTACTTTCTCACAGTACCCCTGCTCTTCCGCGCTGACGGTAAGGAAGGGCGTATAGTCGTAACCGGCGACAGAATGACTGAGCGGTGCGTCTCCGCGGTCTCCCGCGTCAAACAAACGCGAGCTGTGGCGGAAGATTGCCCATTTGAATTCATTCGCGTAGCCTGTAGCCACGAGTTTCGAATCGCCTGGGAGATTCTATCATGTTTTGTTAGGAAAAGTTCCCAAGTCAAGGTAAAGATAATATAAGCACCGAGATCTTCGCATTGCAAACCAGTAACACATCGCCAGGTTCTGGCCGCGGGAGCCAGGCTTCATACTTGCTAAACATCATGACGCTCAATCCAGCCGGCTTCGTGTCATTGTAAAGTATGCCACCGAAATCATCAAGATTCGAAGGATCAACGAGCGACACTGTTTGATACCAATCTGACGCGAACGTCAGACCGAGAGCAATTGAGATATGAAATCAGGGCATACCGCAGTCTTTCCGTGTAGCGCGCTTCACGTCCCCCGCGCTATGAACTATGCCAATGAACGACTCTTTCTGCTTGTTCATAAGCTCTTTTAGAGGGCTAAAGTTCGTCTGTGCGCAGTTCAGACGCGAAAGACATTATTAGCAGAGCGAAAAAAGCACTCGCCGTAAAACCGATCAGGATTTCAGAATGGAAGGTTTCAACCAGCGAATTCGCGGCGGGGGTCGCTTCAGGGGAGTTTGCAGAGGGCTGCAGTATTCCCTCGACTTCCTCCTGGGAGGACTGAAGTGGTGTGTGCTGCACGTCGGGTTGCAAGGCAGGCTGGGCGGATAGCTCAGACTTGCGTCGCTTCTTCTCTTCGCGGTGTTTCTTCTTGCCCAAGCCCTTCTCTCTATTCTTCTCAGTCCGAGCATTGCGTCCAGCAGGGGTCGGCGTATCTTGTCCATCAGGGTAAGGCATGCCATCGTCCATGGGGCTGTCATCGCGATCGTCGTGCGAGAACGAAAGCGCGGGAAGAGGGGCACTGTTCATCCAAGAATCATCGTTCGCCGCCGTGGGATCTTGCTCCACATCCGAGTGCGCTGCGAGCGAGCTGTGACGAGGAGTAGGGAGCTCTGCCGGGAAGGACGTGGAACGCGGAGAAGCGCTGGTCTCGCGCGCAGCCGTGTACCCATCTGCAGACGACCGGTGAGTGCTGAACCAAGTATGATCGCTGGCAGAGGTGACCCGGGGAGCAGTGGAGGGGGGTTGCGACTGTCTAGCCCGTTTGCGCGGTCGCTGCTCAGAGATGTCTGGTCCTTGCTTGGTCAGTACTACGCGATGACAGCTTTAAAGCCAATTACCTAGACCTTCCCAGGCGTCAAGAACCGTCTCAACGGCAACATGAGCCCCTGCGGTATACCGCAGAGTTGTTGAATGGCCAGATTCTACGACGGCGCCGCGGGTCGAGATTCGTATGTTTGAGCCCATCTCGGCAAGGCGATGCATACGAGACGCAAAGTCGCCTTCAAAGCGCAGCACCAACGGAGGCCCGTCATTCGTATTAAGCTCAATACTGAATATATTATTGGCGAAGCCAACGCCAACGACGCGTCCGTGGATGAACCCGGGTAGAGGCACCCCATCGCGTAAGTACTGGAGATCCCGACGGCTTAAGGGTCTGCTATAGCCGCCGAACACAGCATCCTCTTGCAGTAAGGAGCTGTCATAGTCGCGCTTTTGAGATTGACGCGACATGCTCTGTCTTCGCAAGTGGTGAGGGTGGTGGGTGAAGAGAACCACAACTGCCGTGGACGCGCGACGAGCAATCAACGCGCCTGTCACAAGCGTTCCAACCGCGCTTGACACATCTGTCACAGGCGCGCCTGTGACGCCAGCGCTGCCGGGCCACGCGCGCACCAAGTTGACGTGAACGCTCATGATCCATTCCTGTCGTGGAGTCTGTTGCAGAACTCAAACGCGCCTACGTGAATGAATCTTACGCGACTATTGTGCTCGTCTTCAGCCCCGTTACATGGTTGTTGCGGCTCAGGAGCGTCTTTTGTTCTCACGTCGGGCAACAAGGGCGGCATTTTGGCGCCATGCTTGTCCCTCGAACGGGAGCCCTTGTTCAATTGTTTTGTGAAGAAGGCACACCTGCGGGACAGTCGCATATATAAGCATCTCCTCTGCGATCTCGCCCATCGCTTTCGAGGCTGAACGACGCGTCTACCGGTGACTATGGACACAAGTTCACGTATCGAGCCTTTCGACTTCGAATCTTCACCGCCTCATCCTCTGACATATGCCTCGTTGGTGCCTTGGCACTCCTGCAAATATCTACGCCGCCTCGATCTGCACAAGCCGAAGTTCATGTACACTCTGGGACGCGCTCCTACAAACGATTTCACCTTTGAGAGCCGTGATATCAGTCAGCGCGTCCATGTGCTTGTGTATGACATCGCATAGCTAATGCGCATACAGGTTGGCAGTGCGGATCCCTTGTCTGGGACGGCGAGCACAAGATATGCTTGAACTTACATGAGTCGTCCATCTCATCTATTTGGGTGCGCGTTTCCGTTGTACGGGATGCATCGTCAGGCTAACACAGCCACCAAGATCAACTGCAAACAGCTACTGCCCGGACAATCTAGAGTCCTCAAGCAAGGCGATCAGATACGTGTTGGGACAGTGACATATAAGCGGCATAACGACACCTTTTCTGTTCGGGACATGGTCTATGTCTTTCATCAATTCACGTCAGACTATCCACCGAACTTGTCCCCCGAGTACTTGGAGATCAGAAAACGCTTAGATGGGCTTGAAAGGGAGCGCTTTAAACTGTGAGTCTCAGTGTTTTGGAGGCCTCCCCATCTCCTCTGACACCATTTTCTCTCTAGTACGGAGGCCCTGCCCAGCATCCCCGCCGTTTGAAAGTACGACTTTTTTACGGATTACAATGAGCTGTATCGAGATCGAGACCCTGCACAGTGGCCTAATGATCCCAGGATTGATCAGCCTGACTGCGAGGAGCGCGTTGCTAAGCGGTTCGGTACCTGTGCTTGGACTCCTCCACCTCCAATACGGTCGAGATCTGATATACTTCTACGAGACGGCTATGAGGGCGAATCGCCAAATGGGACGGACTGGAACGACCCAGACATCGACTGGAGAGGTCATCTCTACCTGGACCGTTCGCGTCCGTTGACGATCCCTGTCTCGATGATATATTGGTCAAATATGCATGGACTCCCCGTCTATCTTCACCCTGGATTCGACGCTGCCTCGACAGTCACGACCGCGTACCCTCACGCGTCTTTCTCCGACAACTTCTCCGACGAGTCGGCTGCCCGTAATCGCGCAGAACTCGGACTACCTGCTCTGAACCACGTCGTACCTCTGCGCCCCTTCCATATCGTCCAGTCACGCCCTACGTCTGAAGAACTTCCGGGTCTGCTCAAGAAGTACCTCGAGAAGGTTGCGTTCGGATCGTCTCAGGACGCTACGCCTACCCGTCCATCGTCTGCGGCCGAACCCGTATCGGAGCAATTGCCATCCTCGCCATCGCTCGTGAAGCGCAAGTGCTTTGAGGAAGGCCGTGAAGACATAGATGCTCTCCGCAAAGATTCTGGAGGGCAGAGCTCGAAACGGCGCAGATTATCTTTGCCGCTGGTGCATACATCTCACTCTCCATCGCTTACTGCAGTTGCAACACACCCCTCTGCCCATGCTCGATCCAGTAAAGATACAGGGACGACCACGGATAGTCATCCGTTGTAGATGAAGCTTGGCTTATTGCACACTGCCTGCCATACTGCTATAATCCTCAGCTTTTATTGAGGTGTATGATAACATAGTGGGGTCTTAGAGTTACGTATGAATTGGCATTTCCACTCAACAGTCGTCTAGCACTTAGGATCATCTCACACGCCGGCGCGGCACTTGGTCCCCGATATGAAGTTCTGAGCACCCTCGTGCCTGCTGCTGTGTTATTGTTGTCTTCGCTTCCCCGGCCCGCTGGCCTCGAGGCATTGGCTGCAACATAGTGGATATAGTGCAAGCTGGGACTGGCCCGAAAGAGAATAAACAAGTTGTCAGACATGAATCAACATCCTTCTACGGTAGCTGAAGACGGAACACTTGAGCAAACCATGCCCTCGTCGCACGATTGCGGCTGGTCATCGTTCTTCGGCACAGTTACTATGCTCGTGAGCCCCATACTCCTGCCGAGGCCAACTTCGGGCCATATGATGTCGTCTGTTTCGCTGAAACTCTTGTCGGGGAATGAACGTGTCCGGCGGATGATGCGGCGGGCGCGACATATGTACCCCCGTCGATCTGCTAGAGATATGGCGGATTGCATATCACGCACATGCACTGGAGAGGCGATGCTACGTTCCAGAACTGAGCGGCGAGAAGCTACGATGACGATCACTAAAGTCGGATACATGGCCTAGTGTACTCATCCGGTGAGTAAGGTCGTTTAAGCTGGTTAAAAAAGTAACGCACGACGAGCGGGACACTGTAGAACCTGCATGTATACACCGCTAGCGATTCAGTAGGGCCCCAGTAACTGATCGCGCCATACCAAATCTGCTTGCCATATTCAGCTCAAGGTCAGCTTTCTTGGCGATGTATCTTACGAGTAATGCCAAGTAGGCTATCCCGGATTCGATGAGGATGGTCAGTGCGGTAAGGCTGCGGTGTCTCGCAGATCGTTGCACGAACTCCCGGACTTCTTTCCAATGCACCCTGAACAAGACTCAGCACGATATTCAAGGTCCACGCAGTTGGTCGTACCAGGCCTTGAATGCTATCAAGCTCGTAGAACCTAGTTGGGAAAGACCAGTTGTAGAGTAGCCAATGAAGACAAGAGGTGCTCTGGTATTGGCCAATGCATACACAAAGACTTGTGTAGAAGGTATTAGGTATTCTGTGGACGAACTTGCGAAGACCAGGATATAGATCACTGCATCCTCATATGAGACAAGTGTATCCCGAGGGGTAGATGGAAATACGCACCGCTCTCAGCCACCGCAATGCAGATCGTGAGTATATAGAGCCATTTCGGCTTGCCAAATATCACATATGCCCTCCAGAGTGAAACAAAGTCACCCAACGCAATCTGCTCCCTTTAAGCGTTGGATACTTGTCAATAAGTCACAGTGCTCACCAGTGTCAGCTGCATGATATACTGCGCGTAGACGGTAGCAAAGTATCTTGGAGCGAGAACGTCCTCGTCGGCAGCGGATGTCCCCTTCCGCTGGATCGCATGCAGATCCGGTCCATAAGAGCCATCTGATTTGGGTGACAGGAGCGTGTGATACTCTGCCCATAGAAGATATATGTCGAGGGCCCAGTATAGCGAGAAGAGAGCGAACATAGACAGGGTAAAGGGTAGCATGAAACGTGGGAGCGATGTGGTCTTGCGCGTTACACTGAAGTGGGCTTAGTTCCTGTCCGAGCAACTATATCATGCGCAGCTAACCATGGATGGCAGATGAGATTCGCTATAAGGATGGCATACAGCGCTGCGATGGAAATACATCCGTCAGTGGCAATCGCTATAAGGGAGAAATCAAGCGCGCACCGAAGAGAAAGGTCTCTACAAGCAGTGAAAATGCATGCTCCTCGATAACTGTCGAAGCCTCGGAGAAATCGTTCCATTCTGGGTATTCATCCATAGCAGCGATCAACGCTACGAAAGGTGAAAGGTCGGGATCGACTCGGCCTCATCGCCCCCATTTGAGTTTCACGGTCTTAAATGAATGGGGTTGCGGGATAACCCTGATCTCAAACAAGGCAGCATCGACGGAAAGCTAACGACGAACAACTTTTCAATGTTCTCGTCGAGCGCTGTAAAGAGGCGCCGGTAAGTCCAAGATCCGTTCGTGGCAACATCTCAGACAACAGTAGCGTCGCAACGACGAAAGATGGGTAGATCACTGTACGCAGATGTACGTCAGGGTAAGACAACAGATCACACTTACGTGTCCTGATTCTTCTCAGGAATCTGTGAAAGATGGGCCATAATATGCGCCAGGGAGAGTGGCAAGAGTATGGTTGACGGAAACAATGATCTGGCGAGTTCCGGTTATAAAGTAGCCGGAAGCCCTTAGCCATATGCATCTTCGCTCGACTTATACGTAACTGGTTCAACCTGAAAGCCGGCAGGTGGAAGGAATTCGTTGAGTGAAAGTCGAGAGCAAGAGACGCCGCGAGGTTGTCCGCCCTTGAGCTCGTGGCGCATTGATCGGCCCGGTGCGCCGCAGTATGCTGAACGCGCTCCGCGCGAGTGCCTGTGGGCTGACCTCAACGACGATGGCAACTCCAACAACTCCAGTAGGCGACATGTCCTCCGGGACGCTGAAACGCACGAAGATCGTGCTTCTCGGCGACCAGAGTGTTGGCAAGACCTCACTCATCACGAGGCGCGTGCACGGTCTCATGCGGCTGCTTATAGATGGACTCAACAGTTATGCAGGTTTATGTATGACACGTTCGACAACACATATCAGGCGACTATTGGCATCGACTTCTTGAGCAAGACTTTGTATCTGGACGACAGGACAGTGCGGTTACAGCTATGGGACACTGCAGGCCAGGTACGCTCCATGCAGGGCGCTATGATGTTGCTCGTATCTTCCACTTACGCCCTGGCGTAGGAACGGTTCCGGTCACTTATTCCATCATACATCCGCGATTCGACCGTTGCTATTGTCGTTTTTGACATTACCAGTGCGTGCATTACCCAATGCAGCGTTCACACGATATTGACATGCGGGTATAGACCGTCAATCGTTCATGTCGACCACCAAATGGATAGACGATGTGCGGTCAGAGCGGGGAAACGACGTTATGGTAGTTCTCGTCGGCAATAAGGCCGACCTGTCCGACAAGCGGTACGTTGAGAGGCTTGCGCGAGAGGATGCATGCTGATTACCACCCAGGGAAGTCACCCTAGAAGAGGCTACTGCGAAATCCCAACAGTTGAACATCATGTTCATGGAGACGTCCGCCAAGGCAGGCCACAATGTAAAGTCGCTGTTCAAGAAGATCGCGATGTCCTTGCCAGGAATGGAGAAAGACAGTTCCACGGCCGACGCGAGTAACAGTACGTTCTACTTGAGAACATCTCTCAGCATCTGCTCACATCTGTTTAGAAATTGATGTCAGCACCCCGGCCAACGCGGACGTACCAGAGGCATCACAATGCCAGTGTTAACGACCTGCTTTATAGAACATGACATGTGTACAGCTTGGTTTATTTATATCTGGAATTCTGATGCCATACACCAGCTCTTGTTATGACAAGCAAACAATCCATAAGATCGAGCCCTGTCAGTCCTGGTGATACATGGAAGCCTTTACACTATTCTGTTCTATCCTCTGTTCATGGTGTTCCCCGCTCCCCTCTTGTTCTCATCCGTGTACCGCGACCACTCCTCATCCTTCACACGTTTCTCCTCCTCTCTATCCATCCCGAAGCGTGAGCCGTCCATTTCAGCGTCTAACGCCAGCTGCTCCTTGCTCGTGGGCTCCGCGGCACTTGCTGCACCGCCACCCTCAATAATCCCACCACGCGCGCGCTCGACCTCGAGGTACTCGTCGATAGTCATGCTCGGCAGACGGTGATCTGGTCCGAAGACCGCCTTTGCCATACGTCCACGATCGCCTCCAGGCAAGATCGTGAAAGGTTGAAGCGGGCGGCCTTCTGGGTCGAGGAGAGGACCATCACGATTAAACCCTGTTCTAGGCGCATCAAGCTTCCAGTCGCTGTCCGATGAACGGGCACGATCGCGTTCGCGCTCTTCTGGCGTTGGCTCAGGCGGGGCCGATCGTAGGAGAGCAAGCTCTTCAGACAGATGACCAAGTGCAGTCCGAGCCTGCGCGTAGCTTAGTCGTAGCAATAGCAATGTGGCTTCCCTGAGAGCATCTTCAACGTCACTGTCGAGGTCATCGTCGGAAGTGCCAGACGAGGGAAGTAATGCGGCCAGTAAATCGAAGTCGTTCGCATTATCTGCAGTTGGCGGTGCGAAGCGCGATCCGGTGCGCTTGCGTACTGTCTACCATGGGTTAGAATTTCCTAGACGGCTTATACAAAAGAGCGCACGAATGGAGAGTTACATACCTCAATGCGCGTACGCACGTCCTTTTCTGCCTTATACAACTTGATCTTCGCATCCCTCCTCCTGGTTGGGTCTGCGATCGCGGTCGACGAGTATATCTTTGCCTCCTCCTCTGATATGACGCCATACTGTTCGACATTCTCGATGAACACACTATACGCCCTCTACATTCCATTATCGGTGTTTGTCTCCATGCCCAGAGAGGCGAATGCACGCACTTCTGCCTGCTGCATGTGCTTAAGCCTATCTGCTCTTCCCTGAACCGGTGCCCTGTTCTCGGCCTCCGCGTGCACGAATGGGACGGCCATATAGACAAGATCGCGCGTGGAAACGTCGTCTAGAGTTTCGTTGCTGCTGAAGAGCGAGAGCGTAACAACGCGAGATTTGAGAATTTTCAGGTCAGAGAGAGCTGAGCCCAGCGATTCTTTGAAAGCATTGGAGAGCGTCGGAAGATTCGATGATGAGGAGAGGGATGTCAGTGCGCGGTGAAACAACTCTGGTAGCGGAAGGTCGTCGGACATCTCCGTAGGCCAAGATAGCGAGAGGCAAGTACTAGGAGCGAAGTAAAGATTGATATTGGACAACCCGATTACAGGAGCAATGGATGATGGAAGTACAGGACAGGATGCCAGTCAGATCTCAGACGCGGAGAGCGACGCGTCCACGTGGGTTGCGCGTTGTGATAACTTGATTTAACAACTGGACAGCATATTCAAGTACATTCTGGGATGGAGACATATCTTTACGCGATATACATATATACATGATCGAGCGAAGGAAACACGCCTCGTGCGTTCATCGTGGACCCCACATAACTACCACGTTTCAGCCTGAGTGCTCTCAACCAGATACATCTTCGGTCGCGGCATCCCCCGCGTTTTCCTCGCCCGGATTTTCGCTATCTCGGGGAGATGTACACACTGGCAGGGTAGCAGAGACCGGCTGGGAGTTATCGGGAAACGACGGAGAGGTAGGTGTGTGCACAGGCGGCAGCGACGCTTTGCGACGCTTCGGGCTCCCTCCTCCCGCATCCGATTCTCGGAGAGAGTCTTCGCAGCCCTCCTCAAGACGCCTACGTTTCACCAGGGACGCCGTAGATGGTGAGCGCGTCAGAACGGGCTCGGCCGGGGATGACGGGCGGGTGGGCGTCGCATCGCCGGTAGGCGTAGCGTCGCGGGTGTGTGTGTTGAGCGTCTCGGCCTTCTTTCGTAGGTACTCCTTGAGGAGAGCGGGGAGTTCATCCGACGTCGGGTACGATTGTACGAGATCTCTGGGACGAAGAGGCGGGGCGTGCTCAAGGGCAGGGTGTCCGAGCTGCGCTCGATCGCGGGCAGCTGATTCGTCGGAGAAGTTGTCAGAGAAGGGTGCGTAAGCATAAGCGGTCGTAACAGTCGATGAAGGGTCGAAGCCGGGGTGAAGGTAGACAGGAAGTCGGTGGACATTCGACCAGTGTATCATCGATACGGGAATCGTCAACGGACGCGAGCGGTTCAGATAAAGATTGCCTCTCCAAACGAGGTCAGGGTTATTCCAGTCTGGGCCATCCGGCGCTTCGCCTTCGTACGCGAAATATAGTTTGTTGATATCGGCCTGTGATTGGATAGGAGGGGGTGGGTCACGTCCGACGGTACCAAATCGCGACTTGATACGCTCGTCGCAATCAGGTTGGTCGAGCCTGGGATCGTCAGGCCAGCTTCCGGGGTCTTTGCAACCTTCAAAAAGCAACGTCAGAAAGTTTCAGGCAGGGCTTAATGCCATTCGGAGTGAAACTCACAGTCGGGTGCGTTCTCGTTCAAGCTCATCCAAACGCTTCCTGGTTTCCAGATGCTCAGGTGATAAAACCGCCGGGTAGTTCGACGTATATTGATGGAAGACAAAGACCAAGTCTTGGCTAGAGAAGGTTTTGCTGGTCCGGTCGTACGACACATGCCCGATGCGTATTTGGTCGTCCTCCTGGAGCAGTCTTGATTGCCCTGGCTTCAGCTGTTTGCAGTTCACCTGAAGGGTCATAATCAGTCTAGTGACGAGACTTCGATAGCCTGAGAACGCACCCAAACGGATGATACCGCTGATTCGTCCAGGTTCAGGCGGATCTCATGCTCCCCGTCCCAAGCAATGGAGCCAAATGACCAAGCTACATTCGTGTGAGCCTACAATATTTGCACAGACGATAGATACGCTTACATATCATGCGGCTCTGGAAAGTGAAGTCACTCGTAGGCGCGCGACCTATGGTATACGTAGTTTTGGGCTTGTGCAGATCAAGGCGAAGCAACCCTCTGCAGGAGTGCCAGGGTACCAGCGAGGCATAAAGTAAAGGGTGAGGTGGGAAGGACTCGAAGTCGAAGCCGTCCCTCATTGAGCCTGTGTCCATGGTTGGGCGAGATGTTCAGGGTTTCGGGGGATGGATGGGCCAGCGCTTATATAGTAGCCACGGTGCCATCTCAAGACAATTGAATGAAGGGTATCACCCCTCGATGAGCTCGGAACAAGCCTTTGTTGCTCGAAGTGAGAACAAGAGCAGCCGTAGCCATGGCACCGCGGAACGAAAACAAAACAAGGGCCAATGCGAAACAATAGCCTGTACGGGATCGTTCGTCAGGAAGTTATTGTCTCGATGACATCTGAAGATATAGGACGATGCTCTCGCCGCGTTGAACCTCAGGCGGCGAATAGCAGAGCGCAGAAACACGTCTGCGTCAACTCTGGAGGGCGATACGCGACTGCCGTGCTAGCAAAAAAGCCAGTACTGACAAGGTTGGAGAGACCTAGTTCCCATCGTAATCAGTAAAAATACGAGCTCTCTCTTCGCGGAAGAGTACGAAGTTCAGTATGAAGCAAGAAGGTGGCGGTTCGCGTCGAAGAAGGGACACCGAAGGTGACAACGGCGATGTTCATAACGTGTGACGTCATCGTCATGCCTTAACCCATTCGGACGACTATATGTATTATGTACACACTTGTATATGACAGCTATGATTCAAAGCGACGAAATGTTACAATCTGAGACTCTATATGCTGCTAGAAATACAATTGGGGTTCACGACATGCTGGAGTCAAGAAGATATGGCGCGCTCATGCGTGCACCGAGCTGTCCTGGATCTGCTGGCCGTCGACAACATCGTGCTTCGGCCTTCCCTTCCCCTCATCCCCGTTCACGCCGCCACCCATCAACTCAGCGTCCGCGTCCGACTTCGGCACCTTCGTGAAGTGGTCGATCGGCTCACGCGTGTGCAGCTCGAGTTCCGTGTCGATGTTCTGCGAGCATAAGTCAGACAAGGCGTGAGGTATAGAGCATCAAGCGAAGCGTACCTGCGGTGGGCGGTTGAAGAACTCGTCGTTCAGGCTATGGTCCGTCGTCTCCGGACGGCCAACCTCCTGATGCGTCTTCTTGAACTGAGCGTCCGAAGTGTTCTTCGTGCCGTGGTTCGTCATGATGAGTGTTTGAGTAGAGTGAGAAGAGTCGGTGGGTGGTTGTAGTGGTGAAATGTACTGCGGTCGAATTCGGTCGGCGGTTTATATACGCACAGAGCTCCTTACTCCAACACCCTGCGCTGGCGGCGCGTAAGAGTAAGGCGTGGATAACTGACCTCACCTTTGCCACCGATGAAATCATAGGTGAGCACGCCGCGGAAGAGCAAACATCCGCGCCGCACATCTCGCAGATGTTGTGGCGCGAGCACTGATTGCTGCGCCGAGCTGAGGGCTTCGTTTGACGTGCCGTCGGCTAGCCAGACAGCCTCCGCTAACAGTCGAGAACGGATGCGCTCATCCCACACATTTCCATTGACCAGAACTACTGTACATGCATTTTGTTCCTGTCAGGCGGAATCAGGCGTGGCCGAATACGCCGCGCGGCTGATAGGGCTCCTCGAGAGCCTTGATGTCCTCCTCGCTGAGCTTGATGTTCACAGAGCTGATGAGCTCCTCCAAGTTCTTCAAGCTGGTCGTGCCCACGATCGGCGCTGTGGTCTTCGCCATAACCCATGCAAGAGAGACCTGCGCCATGCTCATGCCGACCTTCTTCGCTACCTCTTCAGTACGGTTGACAACCGCGTTCGTCGCGGGCGCCTCATAGCCCTTCTGGAACAGGTCGGTCTCCTTGCGCGTCGTAGTCTGAGAGAGGGAGTGCGTAAGGACGCCACGAGCGAGGGGCGACCAAGGGATACAGCCAACACCCAAGTGATTGAGCGTCGGCATCATTTCCCGTTCTTCCTCACGGTACACTAACCATAATGTAAGCAATCGACTTAGACATGACAGTGAGATACGTACCGAGGTTGTAGTGGTTCTGCATGCTAATGAAGGGCGTGAGCTTGTTCGCGATGGCGTAGTTCTGCATGGCGTGGACTGCGAGCAGTCAGTAGAGGATCAGAGGGGATGAACGAGAAACACGTACATTGCCAGGCATAGCAACTGCTCATGCCGATGTAGCGCACCTTGCCACTTTGAACAATGTCGTGAAGAGCCTGCATAGTCTCCTCGATCGGCGTGTCGTTGTCAAAGCGATGGCACTGCAGCAGGTCGATGTACTCGAGCCCAAGACGCTTCAACGAGTGATCTACGCTCTCGAAGATGTGCTTGCGTGAGAGGCCGTGCTGATTCACGTAGCCTGCCGCATCGATCTGCTCTGGCGTCATTGCGAACGTCGCTAGCTTCATGTCCCGAGCAACGGTAAAGTACACCTTGCTGTATTCTGGTCAGCAAGATATCCTCGTTCAAGACCAGCTAGATCAACGCACCTCATGACGACAATCTCATCGCGGTTCATGTTGTACTGCTTGATGGCTTTGCCCAGGATTTCCTCGCTGCGCCCGTTGGAATAGACGTTCGCGGTATCAAAAGCGTTGATGCCGTGGTCGTAAGCATACTTGATGTGCTTGAGCGACTCCTCCTCGTCGAGGACCCAGCCTTGCCAATCGGGTGTGCCGTAAGACATACAGCCCAGGATGATCTACCCATCGTCAGTGCCGATCTCTGTGCCATCCATTCACTGAGAACGTACCTTGGACACTTTGAGTCCGGATTTGCCGAGGCGGACTGCGAGCAAAGTCAGATCTTGTTGACGCCGTTACGCCCACCGTTGAACGCACCATAGGGCATGTTCTTGCGAGTGACTTCAGACATTGCGATTGATTCTGCGGAGGAGATGGTGGTCGAATGCAACTGTCGAGCACCGCGCTTTTGAATCTTCTAGCATTCCGACGCGGGTGGCTGGGTTGCACGTCGCGACCCACATCTCAAGGGATTGGCAAGGGAAGTATTGACCCACACAACGTGGAAGTCATCCACAATTATCTGGGTACCCACTGGTCACCCGCTGTGAGACATAATCAAGCATGACCCTGTGCGACTTCTCGGCGCATTTGGCAGGACTATGGCAGCGCTAACTTGACAGAAAATAATAAGTTCGGCGTCAGGCTGGTGAAAGCCGAAGGCAGGTTGCACACGTATACCGCGGACATACCGGCGCAACGCGGAGCGCTCGTTCCCCGCGCGCTGCGCTGATCTGCGACCAAGCTTCAAACCACGATCACGTCTCATTTACAGCGGCGCGATGAAGCTCGCCGACAAGTTCGCGTCTGCGGACAAGCCTTTCTATACCTTTGAGTTCTTCCCGCCGCGCACAGATCAGGTCAATACTGCAGTATCGTTACGGGAAGTTGCGCAAGAGATCTCAATGCCTGCATATAGGGCTTCGAAAATTTACTGCCTCGTATCGGCCGTCTGGCGCAGCTCAAGCCACAAGCTGTTGCCATTACATGGGGCGCTGGAGGCTCGACTAAAGACCGCTCGCTTGATCTCGCTTCTCTCACTCAGAAGGAGTATGGAATCGACACGGTGCTGCATCTGACATGCACGAATATGCAACAGGGAATAGTAGATGATGTCTTGAGGGTGTGTGATTTGCGCCGTTGTATAGGTCTTCCTTCTTAAACAACAACTAGGCGGCGAAGGCGCTCGGCGTTCAAAATATCATGGCACTACGAGGAGGTACGCCTTTTGCCTATCTGTCCTGAAGTTATGTATGCTCAACAGATGTAGATCCACCACGTGGGGAAGAGTACTGGATCCCAGCAGATCCTCGCTTCAAGCGTGCCCGCGACCTCGTCTCGTACATCCGCAATACGCCCGAGTTCGCGGACCACTTCTCCATCGGCGTGGCAGGTCTCTCCTCCTTTCACCCTCTTCCCACACATCGCCACCCCATATGAGTCGACTCATCAGGATCCTTACGCTTCCATGAACAGGCTACCCAGACGGGCACACGGACGCCGTTGTAAACACCGCATCTGAGGACGAGGAGATTGAGTATCTGAAGGAGAAGGTAGATGCCGGCGCCGATTATATTGTGACGCAGCTGTTCTACGACGTGGACAACTTCTTGCGCTGGCTCAAGCGCATTCGTGATGCCGGTAAGGCCGTGCCGCTATAATGTGAAGCTCGCTCGCTCACGGTCTATCTATTATAGGTATTACAGTACCCGTCATACCAGGCATCATGCCTTTGCAGACCTATGCGTCTTTCCAAAGGTTGACCAAGTTGACCGGAGCACATATCCCCGCAGAGTTGGATGCCCAACTTGAGCCGATTAAGGTATCATCACGTATCTCTCCCGTGCGCTCAAACATGAACTCATCAATTCCTGTAGACAGACGACCAGAAAGTCAAAGACTTTGGCATCTCACTCGCCATATCCATGATCAAGCGACTAAGCGAGTCCTCCGATGTTCGCGGCTTCCATTTCTGCACGCTCAACTTGGAGAAGAGCGTGCAGCGCATTCTGGATGCGCTGGGCTGGTCATCAGGCGCTTCTCGCGCACAGAACAAACTAATCACTGTGCGTTCTCATATCACTTTTACACTTATATGTTCAACATGTACTGACAATCTTGGCAGGAGAATGATGGCGCACACGGAGACCCGCAGAAGCCTGGCCTTTTGGTAACTCCCGCAGAAGCTGCTACCTCCCTTCAAGATTCCAAGGCTCCGAAGGGCGAACTCGGGAAAGGCGAAGTCAACAACGCGAGCGCATGGGACGAGTTCCCGAACGGTCGTTTCGGCGACGTTGCCTCACCCGCGTTCGGTAACAGCAACCAATGGGGCGGCTACTCCTTCTCAAATCACAATCGAAACGTATGGGGCGCGCCACGCACTTTGGAGGACATCTCGAACATCTTCCTCGCCTTCCTCAAAGGAGACATCAGCGCGTTCGCGTTCTCGCCCATGCCGCTCTCTGCGGAAACGGCGCTGATCCTACCGCATCTCACGAAGCTCGCTGAGCGTGGGATGTGGCCAGTCGGGAGTCAGCCTGCGATTGACGGCGCGCGCTCAGACGACGAGACAGTCGGGTGGGGTCCGAGCGGTGGCTACGTTTACCAGAAGGCGTTCGTCGAGTTCTTCTGTACAGATGAGATGGCGGATGCATTGGAGAAGAAGGTCCGGGAACATGGGCATGGGGTGGTTGATCTGTTGATGGCGCAAGCGGATGGCGGTGAGGAGGAAGGGCATGGGTTCATCGAGCGTACGCAGGGAGATAGGAATGCGGTTACGTGGGGCGTGTTTCCTGCGCAGGAGATCGTGCAAACTACGTTGATCGAAGCGGAGAGCTTCTTATCGTGGAAGGTGTGTTTGGTTTCTTTCATATATGACCACCAGAGCGCTCACAGACCTACCCAGGACGAGGCCTTCGCGACATGGTCTGCCTGGGCAGCGCTCTTCCCGCCTGACGCAGCAGAACGCGCTTTGCTCGAGCGTGTTCGCAAGAAGCGGTGGCTCGTCAACGTTACACATCATGATTATAAGGATGCGGACGCGCTGTGGAGGTTCCTGCTTGAAGACTAGGTTTAAGCGAATGGGCCAACAACGAACCCAATGTTGTACTACTATTGTGATGTACGAACAGTGTTGGTACTTTAGAAAGATATGGAACCACAGGCTACTAGTACATAATATGGGGTTCGTCGTCTGGGTAGCCCTTGCAGTCTGAAGGTCGCAACATATGACCCGTCAAAGCTGGTCCAGCAGCCGTGGGACCCCAGTCATTTGTTGGATCACAGATTCGGACGCGGACGCGGCGGGCCGAACGTCTTTTCTCTCAGGCGACCACCATCTGTCGCGCCACACGCCTCGTGCTAGCAGAGCAAGGTGTCCTCCTGCTTCGATGAGCTCTTCGCACAAGAGGAGTCGCGAAGACGACATCGACGTCGACTTAGGCCAACTACTTGGTCTTCAGGATCTCGCGGACTATGTCGACGACGCAGTCCCAGTAGGGCATATCAAAGGGTGCATCGAGAGCCTGCACCAGACCCGCGGTGAATACGGCCGGCCCGACGATCCCACCTTGCTGCTAGAGCTCGATTGTGAACTTTCCGCTGGCTTGCTGAGTGTCACACTTCAAGGTGACTTCGTCCGTCGCTTGAGCCCGAAGATTATGGAGAGACTGGACGTTCGGATTTCGACGCGCGGGGCTCAAGTTGAGAGGAGGGGCCCCAGTATAGCCTTGGTGTACCTCAATGGTGTTCATATGACGAAAGACTTCAAATACTCAGAGCGTCTATCCTTCTGGGACTCAGTCGGTGCGTCACTGATCATTCGCTTGACTCGAAATAACGCTGAAGAATTCGAAGATGTCGACGAGCCGTTGCCAAAGCGGCACAAGAACGCCCTTCCAGCAGTAGATGATCCAATTGTTCATGCTTTAAAGCCTCAGACTATCGAGACTCCGACGCATCAGCCTCGTGCAGCCAGGTCTCCCCGTTTTACCCACCCGATCCAGCGCTTTCGCGAGCATGAGGCCAAGTCAGCTCATGCCGAGTTTTCGGGAGTTCAATTTCAGCCCTCTCAGGTAAAGGTTGAGAGAATGATAGACGAACCTCCCTCGCCACCGTCAACTCTGGGTCGTCGTTCTGCACCCTCTGTGCCGGCCGCGACCTCAATCTCGTTCGAACCTACCGTTCGTCATGGCAAAGGGACTCGCAACCTGGAACTCTTCAGCGAGGCATTGTTTGACACACGAGACCGCAAGAACCATCACTTTTTTAACCCCATCTTACTGGTGAGTCTGTATTGCTGCGCTTCCAAAACCCTAAGATTGAATTCAAGATCGTCCCGTAAGGTCTTGTGCGTGGGATTCGTGCCGAATGAGCGTAGTAAAGATGGGTATTGGAGGGTCTTCGGGGTTGATTTCAGCGGCGAGAGGACGTCTGGACCCGCTTTCCGCCCAATCCCAGAGAAATACAAATGGTGTCCGGCGGCTCTTCGTCACCAAGTGGTTGAGATCGACATGTTCCCTGGAACTGTGGACAAGTGGGGCATCGACAGGGTGAAGCCCGAGCCCGGTCAGATCTGGAGCGCGCCGAATATGCGGCTCAAGAGGTACCGGAAAGATCCTCTTGGCCATCTCGAGGCGTCATTGAAGGAAGTTGATAAGGCGCGACTACTGAAGGACGAGGATATTGCTTACAACCCGCACTTTCGCGAGTTTCTGCTGTACGTTGCTCTTGGGCTTGACGCGACTGATCTCCTGGGCTGACTTACCGTACTTTCAGGCGCAAATCCGAGTATGAAAAGGTTCATGGTCAGCTACGACTGTGAGAACACAAGCTCCGTTTACATCTATCCAACGTAATATACAGTAGATCATATATTCTTTCTATTCTCCTATAGTGCTTACATCTCATAATATCAATGTATATGATCATCATTCTCTGGGATGTGGGGAAATGCCTGTCCCATTGTAGCACCCGATAGACTGCGCGATAAGTCGCAATCAGGCGCGATAAGTGGATATCTAGCACCGCGTCAATGCGAGATGGACTTCACCCTCGCGAGCTGAGCGCTGAGCGCTGAAGCTTTCCCTAGGACCAGGGGAGCAAATTTCGACGACTCTTCCGAGTCGTTGCACTTTCCCGAGAGAGCATTCTCGGTCCGTATGATGATGGAATAGTCTTCACTATCTCTAGTCTCTAGTCTGTTCTTGGTCAAGGGCGCGCTCTTTTGCATGACGCCAGTCTGAGTTCGGCGTTCATGCGTTCATGGTTAATAGACTACTACGCCAAAGTGCCTGCTTATCTCACGTTCTTTTGTCACCGACAAGCTGGTCGAGGGTCACCACTCGCGAGTACTTTCCGACCAAAACTGCTCTCGTTTGGCCTGTGTCATAGGCATGTACTCGCCGCTCATTGCTGTTTCGATTATGTGGCCTCAAATATTACCCCGCTCGTGCGCAGGTAACCCTCACGCAGACGCTTTTAGTCAGCTGGATGATGGATCACTGGGAGGATATGGAACCTTGTCCTCGCGTTTGTTCACAAACGGCGTCAGTGCATTCGTGTTTTCGTCCGTGTCTCTTCACTGGCAGGGTCGAAAGAACGCTGGTACAGTGGCACTGCCGCACCCTTTTCAAGTCCGTCTTGATATGGCCCGTACAGTATGTCGCCGCCCCAAATCTTGTGCGATGCAGACCAACCTGGTTCTAGCTCCGGCTAGATTTTGAATGCCGGCTGTGGAGAGCGCAATAGAAAAGGCTTCTACACCTGCTCTGCCTGCTGACCCATAGAAAGCTCTAGAACTGCGACCCTGTGCGTCACATGTGTCGTCACGGTGGTAAGCCCTATAAAAGCTTGACGGTTCGCACGAACGGCGCTTGCCTCTTCCCATCACGTCCCCACCCCAAGCTCGTGTCCATCAGTGACATGACTTCTTTGGGAAAACGACGTGCAGAACCCGAGGGCGACCATCTCGATGGTCGCTCCATTGAGCATGACGACCTCAAGGCCTACGTTGGCGGGAAAGCACCTGAGGGTACCGTCGAAGCGATCGAAGGGCCTGTCGTTCACGTCGCCGTCAATGTCGTCCATCCGGGCACACTTGATGTGTACATTGGTGGAAAGTCACGGCGCTTGGTGCACGTGAGCTTCACGGGGAAGGACCATCGCGCATTGCGTTCGTTTTTGAAAGAGGGCTCGGCCATCCAAATACTGATCGACGGAGCATGGATTTTGCAACCCGACGACGGCAAAGACGACTTTCTCGTGAAGTTCAACGACAGTGGAACCACTATAAGCAGTGAAGGTTCCTCCATCACATGGGATCCCAATGGTAGTTAAACTACTCGGGATATCAGTCATTGTCGCTGAATAACATGGTAGAGTCACCATCGAAACGACGCAAACCCGATTCAAACGTGCCACAACCCAGTGGCGCTCAAGGCGCGCAAGGGAGTTCGTCCGGAAGGGTGTCAGGCCCGACTTCATCTCCGGCTCGCTGCTCTGAACATAGTGTAGCAAATATGAGTCAGGGCGTGAGGATCTACACTTCATGCTGCATGCACCATGCAGTCTACTTACATAAAATCAGGTGATGTCTGGCAAATCCATAGCCGAGATCGTGCAACTGCCTATGGGCGAGCAGAAAGTTCGGATCATGGGAGTGGTACATTCAGTCCGTGCTCCGAAGACGAGTTCTGCTGCCGGTTGCGGTAAGGCGTGTTATCCGCGATTGACGTATCACCTGCTGACGAAGATCCAGACTTTGAACAGACTGTGACACTATTGGACCAATCGAACTTGAAGGACTTCGGAGGCTCGTCCTTTCCAGATGGACCTGGCGCGGAAGCTGGACTCGTTGTTGTTATGTTCGGGAGTGGAACACGGCCGCCGATACCTAGCAGAGGAGATATACTTGTTCTCGATGGCGCAACCGTAGAGGTGAGTAGCGTTACATGTGAATATTCATGAATACTGACAAACATCCGATCTGCAGAAATTCTGCGACAAGATGCAGCTCGTCTGTCACAAGGACAGCTACAGGTTTGCCTGTTATTCACGTTCTCAGGAGGGCCATTGGGGTGCAATACCAACAAGCAACTTGGTCATACCAAACGACGACCACGCGAAATTGAAAGAACTGAAAGGCTGGTGGGAGCGAGTGGTTGATGAACGTCGGAAGCAAGGCTTGCAGGAGTTAGACAAGGGCATCACCGGCAAGCAGACGCGCGCTCATTCGTTGATCCGTGATGCTCCCCTCGAGGATAGTCCGGACCGTGGGTACTTCAACTGCACTGTTGAGGTATTTAAGTCGCACTTGCCACAAATTCAGCTGGAAAGCTAATTTGTAATAGGTTCTACATGTACGCGACGTTCCCCATGAACGTAGCCGCAAAGGGCGCGTTAGCCTTTTTGTTACAGACTACACAACCCGGGACGGTCTTCGACCAATCCCAGAGCACGAGACGTGGTGTCCAGCAAGGCTTCGCGATCGTGTACTGGAGATCGACTTATTCTTGGACGAGAAGGGTGATGCTAGGAAGTGGGCTTCCGACGAGGTGAAGCGCGGCCAGTTCTGGAGCATCCGTAACCTGCGGCTCAAGACGTACGGGCGTGATCCGCGCGTCGAAGCTTCGTTGAAAGAGTACGAGAAGGCGACAGTGCTCGACTACGGAAAGGACCACGGCTGCAACACTCACTACCGTGAGCTCGTGCAGTAAGTGTTATATCGAACCTGTTTCGCCGATTCAGGCTTATGAGTGACTTGTATTCTAGACGTAGGGATGAGTTCCAAGGGGCACAGCAGTGATGGATGACGTCGCGGAGAAGACTGGCGGGGTGGCGACTCGTTCTATGACATGTTTGACCTAACCAGACCTTATGCACTTATGCCTACCATTAGCTTGTTTGTACGATACGGGTGTGATGTACATGCTTTGATATATGAATATGAACCATGCGTATGAAACTACGTGGCTAATGTCGTCCAGTGACCTCCCCGATGATCAACATCCGACGGTGATGTCCAACAGTCTGTTGGTCCAACTGGGCCATCAATACATGAAACCGATAAATTAAGATCCAAGTGAGGCATGTACCGTAAAAGAGAGTACAGGTGCACAACGAAGCCATGCAAAGCCATCCGCATCCACCACCCAACAACTAACAACGACAACCCTACTTCAAACTCTGACTAGCATGTTCCCAACTCTCCGCGCTCCCTCCACTCCCACTTCCTTCCGGACTATGTCCCTCCCCACTCCTCCCACCATCCTTCTCATCCAACTCCGGTTCATCCCTATAAGTCCCGCTCCTCCTAACCCCAGGCGTACCCGCATTACTCCCCTCCTCATCCTCCAAAAAACTATCATGATAACCCAAACCCACATGACTAGCGCTTCCCGCAGGCCTCAACCTACTCCTTTCATCCGCATCCTCATCATCACTAGCCTCACCAAACGCATCGTATAACTCCTTCGTACCCCTCGGTCGTCCAGAGCCCGGCATAGATCCAAGTGCCAGAGCATCGTCCGGAACGGCAGAGTAGGAAGAGTGCATACGACGACGTCTGCGGATGAGGAAGAAGCCGCCGATGCAGATGGCAAAGAGCACTATAAGGGCGCCTGCACCGAAGAGCCATCTCTGGGACGAGACGAGGGTGCCCATACCCGTGAACCAACCTTCATCAGGCGTAGGCGTCATAGTAGGCGACGCCGATTCCGTAGGTTTCGCTTCAAGATCCTCCTCACTACCACTGCCTTTTCCTCCGTCCGAAGTAGTAGAACCATTATCGAAAGCGGGTTTATCGGCTTCTCCCGGTGCGGAACCGTGATCGCCAGGTAAATGGTCCGTAGGCTTCGGATGCGTCTTTGTAGCGGTCGGATCGTCGGGTTTGGTAGGTGATGGTTTGACTTGAGGAAGGAGAGTTGGGAAGAGTGAGAGTTCGTATTCTTCTTGGGTTTTGGTGGCGTCTGCTGAGGAGCCGAAGAGGGAGAGCTGCCAGCCTAGGAAACGACCTTCTGCAGCTTCGGCGGCGGTGTCGCCGACGCGGATCGTCCAGTCGCCTACGGGGTTCTCGTCCCTATGTACAGTGTTAAACGGGATTTGAGAAGGTGAAGAGGAAGAGGAAACGTACCAGTGCTTGACGGACATGAACCGCCAACCGGGATACCCGGACTCGGCCTTATCCGAACGCCGACTCGCAGCCAGAATACTCTTCACCCCATTGGGACTGATAACCTCGACCTCGACGCTCCCGCGATTCGGATGGGTGATCCAAACGCGCACAGTAATATGTTCGAGCTTCTCCAGCCCCCTCCCATCCAGATCCTGCTGGGTAACAGTAACGCTATGCTGCAACCCCCCAGCAACAATAACTTGTCCACCCTGCATATTACCAACAATATCGCATGTACCCTCGCTGATCTGAACAGCCGGCATCTCGACCCATGTTTGAGGCTTGACGAGTTGCCAGTCCTGCGCGGCGGTGACGAGCGCGTAGCCGTTGAGTCGACCGTAACCGTATTTGTAACTGAACATACGGCCCGAGGCGGTCTTTTCCCAGTCGGGGTCTTCGGGGTTGATCACTTCGGCTGTGCGGACGGTGAGGTGTTGGATGTCGCGCCAGGTCAGGTCAGGGCTGATGTTGATTTGATTAGTATCGGCAGTAAAAGGAGGGGGAAATAGGCGCGCTTACCGGACGCCGAGTGCAAGGGCGTAGACGCCCACTGCGTTGGGAGCAGCGGCTGAAGTTCCACCGTGGCTCTCCGTGCACTTGTTCTCGCCCTTGTCGGTGGTAACCTACAAAAGTAGAATGTCAGTACATATAACATCACAAGACGAGACGAAATGTAGACGCACGATATGGTTGCCGCTACCAGAGCTGTACGCAACGACCATATTCGCGGCGCAAGACTCGGAATAGTAAGGATGCAAACCCTTATAATCCACCGCAGCGACCGTAACCGAATAGATACTATTCGTGTACCCATCGAAGTTGCACTGATCGCCGAAACCCGCCCCATTCCCGCTCGCAAACACGAACACGCTCCCTTTACCCTCGCGTCCATTCTGAATACCATTGATCATAGCGCGCTCGATGAGATAGCTGGGCGCCTCCATGCTCTTGCCGTCGTCGGGAGGACCCCAAGAACAAGAGTAGATGGAGGTCTCCTTGTAGTTGTGGTTCAAGGCGGCTGCTTCGTCGATGTCGGAGATGGGGCCGGAGAGGATGCGTATGCCTGCGATCTTCGAGTTGTAGGCGATTCCGAGGCCGCATGCTTCGTTCCTGCCGGCGCCTATCTGGCCTGCACAACGCGTGCCGTGCGTATCGTCGAAGAGCTTGGGCGTGGGGAGGTCCTCGTGATCATTGTAATCGTACGAACCCGGCGCGTACTACCCAACACGCTCGAATAAGTAACAGGGTATAAGCGCGGGAACGAGAGAGAACGCACAAAGTTATCCTTCAGGTCCGCGCTAGTATAATCCAATCCGTCGTCCACGAGTGCGGATATGACGCTTTCGCCCGTGATACCCATCTCCCACAGCCGCGAGACGTTCATCATATGTTCCGGAAACTCGTCGTTGACTAAATGCCACTGTTTCCCGAATATCGGGTCATGAATATCCAGTTGACTCGCCACGTCCGCGCTCTTCTGGTCGATGGGAGTGTCGGGCCGTATGGGCGGGGGAGCGCGCTTGACCCGTTGCCGCGGTTCTTGTCGCGCAAGGTAGCGCACGGCGGGATGATGCGATGTTGCGTCCCGGCGGCGAAGAGATTCTGAGTGCCGCGCGGTCTTGTCTGCGCGTACGAGGTAGGTATCCCGCAGCTCGCCCGCGCGCTCGACGACTTCCACGCCTAATGACCGCGCAACCTCCTCCAGCGAGCCTCCATGGCGCGGGTCGTGCTCAAGCACATAATAGTCGTGCGAGTCCACACGTTTGTGCGGTCGCGCCGCAGAGACTAGGTCCAGGGCCAGAAGCAAAGTCAAAGGTAAGAGCCGCATGGCGGCGTGGTCGAAGAAGGAAAAAGATAGAAGAATGAACGACGGGAAACGAGAAGCTGTTTGGCGGTTACGGTGAGAAGCCCGCGAAATGGATCGTGGAGGTCGCTGAGGTAAGCACGCGCAGCACCGCTTCCCTTGATCTCGCCGTCTCGACGATCTGAGTCGGATCTCAAGTGCATGATGACCGGTGACCTATGATGGCTCAACAGCACGTTCTTATATATGTGCAAGGCAGTGTCGGACATATGAGAACGAAAGTGAAGCCTAGAGACGAACAGTACATGGAATGAGAACGAAACAAAGGAACCAATCCCCGGGATGACGGCCCGATTAAGCTATTTCTTCCGAGAGGTGGATATATAAGTATACACATAAAATGCGGAACCTAGTGAGGTGATATGACGCTTTAGGTAGCTGGGAGTGAGGCACGGTCATGTGCATGGCTTCATCATATCAGTACTGGCTGATTGAGCCTCAAGGTGAGGCAGTGTGCAAAAAAAAAAACGCGCCCAAATGAAGAGGCGGTGAACCTCTTTCTGCAAGGGCTGCACACAAGTAAGGATCCGCGTATTGTGCGCGTCCATGCTCGTGAGCATCGTTCTCTGTAGTAACATAACAGCGTCAGAGGCTACGTTCAGCTGGGTGAAAGAAACGAAGGGTGACTGACAGTAAAGAAGGCGTCCGCCTGGTTCAGCTGCTTCAAGAGATCCTGAAGCTGTGCCGAGTGTCGCTTAGCGCGGATAAAGCGCTTGAGCAGGCGCTGGCGCTCGATGCCTTCCATGTCCTTGCGCACAGCCAGGACATCCCTAGGAACAGATAAGCCAGATGTCCGAATACGGAAGGCAGAGAAGGGCTTACTCGGCAAGCGCACGAATGGCCCCTTGAGCCGTGAGCGAAAGCACAGTCACGTCGGGCACCGCGCGTACGAGCGAGGCGGCGAACCGGTCGATCTCAGCGTAGATCTCATGCGCCTGAGCTTTGTTGCTTGAGACCATCTTCAAAGACGTATTAGCATCTTGCAAGGAAGGTAGAGACGAAACTCCAGTAACACACCTCAACCTGTGTTGCGATGAATAGCAGAGCTCCGACGACGCTCTTGAGAGGCGGGAACGCGTCGGCGGACTGGGAGAGTGCATCGAGGCTGAGGAGTAGGGCGTCCTTGGCTATCGTCGTGGTCGCTTTCATCTTCGAGAGCCGAGCCGGGGAGTGCGCTTCGCTAGAGGACCTCGGGCTCGTGACGGCGATGGGGTTGACTGCGGTCGGGACCAGAGAGGTTGCATGAAGAGCGCGGTCTTGGATAGCTTGAGTAGAGCTGTTGCACCTTGAGAGACGCAGGGTGGGTAGTGTTAGACGAGCGACGGCAGTCCGAAGACGCCTGGACGTAGACAAGGTGATGTTTGGCATCGTATCGTTGATTCGAGGTGGAGAGGACAAGACAGCAGCGAGAGCAACTGCAATAGAGTAGAACGGGGACAAGACAGTGGGTGGTGTTAGGCAAGTACACACTCGACCGTACTGCGAAAGAACAGACGCTCAAAGCTGTGAGCCTGCCCAGGTTCCAAGGACGACGACTTGTTGGTTTGCTTCGCGTACGTACAGCACTTTCGACCGAGTACACGCCCACGATACACAGCCAAGGTGATGACTAGTCATGTAAATCGTTCTTGGTTCATATTCCAGCTTACAAATATATGTATAAGGATACTTGGGTCCGCCCTGTTAGACGTTGTTATACGAAAGTTTCTCGAGTAAACGCCGTACTACTGGAACCGTCTCAGATTCAGGCATGATCCGCAATGAGTCCTGGCTTTCTATCAGGCGCAACAACTGACGGTGGTGCCACTGGGGTGGCGGTTGTAAGGTTGTAACGCCCGTACTTAGAGAGGATTGGCGGCGACTAGGATGGATGCGCGTGCGTTGAGGGTTGTGGAAATGCCGGAGAGATGAAGATGGTCTGCTGTTCCATTCCTTCGCGGATCGTGGTGCGGTCGGCGTCTTCCATCTTGCCAAACTGCAGATACCGTTGCCTGCGAAGACTAGGGAATGTCGTGTCAGCGCCCGTTCAAGTGTGTAAGGCGGAGGAGCGCGTACCCAAGACCATCTCGTCCCCGACGGGGTAGCGCATGACTGCGGTAGTCAAGCCAACACCGGACGAGTCCTGCCGATGGGGTACACCCCGCGCGGAGCGACCTTCGAGATATACTTCAACAGCTGCAGCTTGGCCACACCGGGGTCATCATCCCATCCCAAATCGTCTTCGTAAGACCTGATTCATTCGCGGCGGGAAGAATTCAGTGGTATAAACCAACTGGTTCGCAGAAGCAAACTTGTCGGCGAGCTTCATCACGCCGCTGTGAATGAGACGTGATGGCGGTTTAAAGCTTGGTCGCAGATGAGCGCGTGGGGAACGAACGCTCCGCGTTGCGCCGATATGTCCGCGGTACGGTAGTGTGCAACGTGCCCCTGACTCTCATCAGCCAGACGCCGAACTTATTTTTGCCCAACAAGTTCACACCGTCATAACGTTGGTGAATGCGTACGCTCATGCTTGATTATGCTTCGCTTGCCGGCGGTATCGTGCTCCTATGCACGAGCTGCCAAGGGTACAGTTCTATTCAGCGGGTGTCCAGTGGGTACCCAGATAACTGTGGATGACTTCCACCCTGTGTGGGTCAATACTTCTCTTGATGTGGGTCGCGACGTGCTACCCAGCCACCCGCGAAAGGCTAGTAGCTTTAAAAAAGCGGTGCTCGACAGTTGCATTCAACCACTATCTCTTTCCAGACTCGATTGCAATGTCTGAAATTACTCGCAAGAACATGCCCTATGGTGCGTCCAACGGCGGGCGCCACGGCATCAACACGACTTGACTTCTTTCGCAGTCCGCCTCGGCAAATCCGGGCTGAAGGTGTCCAAGGTGTGTTTGTTACGATCGGACGGCGCAGAAATCGGCACTGACGACGTGTAGATCATCTTGGGTTGTATGTCCTACGGCTCGCCCGAATGGCAGGGATGGGTCCTCGACGAAGAGGAATCGCTTAAGCACATCAAGTACGCTTACGACCATGGCATCAACACGTTCGATACCGCGAACATGTATTCCAACGGGCGCAGCGAAGAGATTCTGGGCAAAGCCATCAAGCAGTTCAATATGAACCGCGACGAGATTGTCGTCATGACGTGCGCTGATCTAGCTGGTCTCGAGCGTGGATAGCCTGCTGACCAGTGATACAGCAAGTTGTTCTCCCCTGTCGCTCGGGACATTAAATTTGTACCGTTCGGCATGACGCCGGAGCAGATGGATGCGGCGGGCTACGTGAACCAGCGCGGCCTCTCGCGGAAGCATATTTTCGAGAGCGTAGATCACTCGTTGAAGCGTCTTGGGCTCGAGTACATCGACCTGCTGCAGTGCCATCGCTTTGTCAACGATATGCCGATCGAGGAAATCATGCAGGCCCTGCACGACGTCGTTCAGAGTGGAAAGGTGCGCTATATCGGCATGAGCAGCTGCCACGCCTGGCAATGTACGTGTTTCCCACCTATTCTGTCAGATCCTATACTGACTGCTTGCAGTCCACGCCATGCAGAATTACGCCATCGCGAACAAGCTAACGCCGTTCATCAGCATGCAAAACCATTACAACCTTGGTACGTGTCTTTTTCCGATTCTCCAATTGCTCGCTCATATCACGATCAGTGTATCGTGAAGAAGAGCGCGAAATGATGCCAACGCTTAACCACTTCGGCGTCGGCTGCATTCCATGGTCACCCCTCGCCCGCGGTGTGCTCACGCACTCGCTCTCGCAGACCACGACGCGCAAGGAGACCGACGTGGTACAGAAGGGCTATGAGGCGCCTGCGACGAACGCGGTTGTCAATCGCACTGAAGAGGTAGCGAAGAAGGTCGGCATGAGCATGGCGCAGGTCTCTCTTGCTTGGGTCATGGCAAAGAGTACGGCGCCAATTGTGGGCACGACCAGCCTGAAAAACTTGGAGGAGCTCATCGGCTCTGTGAACATCAAACTCAGCGAGGAGGACGTCAAGGCTCTCGAGGAGCCTTACCAGCCGCGCAGCGTATTCGGCCATGCCTGATTCCGTCTCGTAGGAACAAAATGCATGTACAGTAGTTCTGGTCAATGGAAAGTGTGGGATGTATGCCTGAAGATTGTTTATCTCTGTATGGCTAGCCGACGACACGTAAATGGAAGCCCTCCGCTCGGGGTAACGATCAGTGCTTTCGCGCACGATGCGTGGATATCTGCTCTTCCGCGAGTTTACATCACGAAAACGTTGAAGTCCTTGCCCACAATCTCCACTCCGCGTATTGCTTCCAGCCACTCAATCTGTTCGAGCACCTCCTTCTCTCGTAGCTCCTCGCAGCTCGTCTCCTTAATCCTTCCAGCCCTCACGAGTGAAATCTCCTCGGCGATGTGCAAGTAGATCGCCTGCAAGGGCTTTCCCATTGATTGGCGTGCATTTAGTATATCACCCAACGCGGGTGACGATCTCGGTTTACGCCACGGTCCGTGCGGGGTGAAGTAATCCAAGACTACGAAAAGGTCGAAGTCCTTGACACAGAAGTCGACGAAACGGAGCGCAGGCAAGAGCGGTTGGCTCTCGAGGAAGCAGAGTCCGGTGCCCCAAGCTTCGGCTGAGCGAAGGCTCAAGCATTCGACGTTCGGGAAGAATGACAGTTGGGCGCTCGCACCGGATGACCTTGCGTTGCACAGAACCAAATTACGGATGTTACTGGTGGGGATTTCGGAAATGACGACAGGTGCCTCTTTTTCGAGTGATGACACCACAAAATCGTTGGCACCAAACCAGTCTTCCACGTCTACCTGAGATCTGGTCCCCACAGATGCAGGGAGTGAAGGTTCAATGTTGCGGGAGAGCGCCAGGGTGACGGCGCAAGTGTGCGTGGTTACCGTATCAAATCTGAGGAATGCCGACATGTACGAATCTGTTTGTTGTTGGAAGTCTAAGCAGTCCTTCAGTGAATAGGCGAGGGCTTGATATGCGGCCGGACTGGGGAATGGGCCGAACCATGTCGGTCCTGGATGAGAGACGAGAGCAACACGAGCATTCGACGGGACCCGGATACAATGCAGTAGGTGTGTGTGGACATGTATAGAGTGGATTAGGACCAGTGTGTGTATGCTCTTGAGATGGACGTCATGTCCGGATAGACGACTCTCAGATGCAATATCCCATTCGTCGCGGGGGCCATCATCGGCAAGAACTAACTGCGAGAGGTGAGGCATCTGAGATACAACACTGAGAAATTGGATGCTAGGAGAGGTCGGTCCATCATATCCGAATAGAGTGATGTTGAGCGACGTCAGGTGGTCGAGGAATGGATAGTACCCCCAGTCAGCCATATTGAACGAGTGATCAGGAGTCCACAAAGTCAAGTTTTGCAAGTAGGGACTTCGTTTGAGGAGCGAGTAGAGGGGATCAAGCTTGGCGGCGAACACTTCAGGTGTAAAGCCCAATGGGCCATCGATCTTGAGCTCTTGGAGGTTACCAAATGCGTGCGAAAATGTTTCTTCTAGGATGGACAGGTCGAGGTCAAACATTGCATCGGTAACCTCTAGGCTGACAATGCGCGCGTGGTGCACAGCAATCGTGTCAAGAAGGGCAGCGGTTTGGGGGATGGCGCGACGGATGGGCCGATCGCTGATGGATAGGGGAGCCAACTTGCTACTTACGCCGCACGAACTCGTCCAACCAACGAAGACCGAGCCCGCCATCCAAGTGCGTCCAAAGCCTAGCATCACCTATTGCCACGGTTCTCCAGCGAGTGTTCACGAAAGTTATCTTGACCCATCCTAAGCCGGCGCGCCTAGAACGATATCTACAGTTGGAGTGGTCTTTGTCAACTCGAGATATTTTGACATATGAGTCAACGGCGCGAACGAGGAGGAAGATGCGCTCAAGTATTTCGTCAGGTACGGTAGCTGTATAGTCCATAATGATGGCCCGCCAGACAACCGCGACAAGTGATAGCGGTTGGGAGTCAAGTCGGAGGAGAAAGAAAGCAGGGCGTCTGACGGTGACGCCTCGGATCATGTCGTGACGTCACGCTCTCTCTGAATTCGGTGTCACCCCTTGAATCCAAGAACTGGCACACACGAAACGCGTATCCTGAGCTTCTAGGTAGACACGCGCCCTTTTCAGTATGGAGCTAGGTACTTCAGGCACCACTACTAGAGACATCCCTGTTGCTGTCGTGTCACCACCTCCTTCCCTGAAGGAGAAATCGTTATCGGTGAGATGTATCGCCTCGTAGCATGGGATACAATGTATATATAGACGCAAGATTACAACAGTACACGAAATCCGCTCTACATGGTGAATATTTCAAAGTCCGCAACTACAAACTCCACTCCCCGTACTGCTTCCAATCGCTCAATCGACTCAAGCACCATACTTATCCTCTCGAAGTTCCTTGCAGCTGGTCTCACCAATCCTTCCGGCCCTCACAAGTGTCACCTCCTCAGCAATGTGCAGATAAAACACCTGCAAAGGTTTGCCTGCCAGCATACGTGCCTGCAGCACATCTTACAGCGCGGCTAATCTCGCAGGGACAACGTTCGGCTTGAGAAACCCTGCTACGCGACGAAGACGTCGAAGTCTTTATCCACGATCTCCACGCCCCGTACCGCTTCCAACCGTTCGATCAGCTGAAGCACAATATCCTCTGGGATATTCTTGCAGCTAGTCTCATCGATCTTCCCAGCCCTTACGAATGCAATCTCCTCGGCGACGTGCAGATAGATTGCTTGTAAGGGCCTGTCCATTGATTGGCGTACCTCCAACACTTCCTCGAGTTCAGGAAATCGGACGTGAGAGTAACCACCATCACGGGCGCATTTGGTGGGAACTGTCAAGACTGCACAAAGGTCGAAATTGTTCCCGGATAGGTCAACGAGACGGAGTGCGGGTAAGAGCACAGGATTCCGAAGAACGCGCATGACGTGCAGATCGCGGCCAATGAAGCTCAAGCGCTCCACGCGCGGGAAGTGTAGTAGATGGGCACTCATAGTGGAGGGGCCTGATTCGTGCAGGGTCAGAAAGCGGACGTTATCAGTGGGAAGTGAGGAGAAAATAGTGGGCGCCTTTTCGACGGGCAAGGAAAGCGTGAGATCGCTGTTGCGTAAGGGTTCGTGCACCATTTCACCCCAACGAAGTTCGATGACAGGACGGAGAGGTTGAAGTGTTCGTGCCAGCCCGATAACGATGAATACTTGAGGGGGGAGATATCTATTGAACGACAGGTATGCCGATGTTAATGGAGGTGCATGCGAGTGAAAGTCATAAACACCTCGCATACCATCAGCGAGGGCTTGGTATAATTCGATGGGCATATAAGACAAAGGATCAATGTCGAGGGCCAAACGAGCACGCGGAGGCAATCGAATATGGCGGAATAAATGAGCCTGAATTTCTATGCGAGCATTGACAACCAGAGAATGCAAGTTCTGGAGGTATATTATATCTTCTTGCGTTGTGGAGCAACGATAGCCGCAAGAAAGCGGGATGGCATCGTGTACTACCATATCGTCGTCATGAATGACTAATTTGGCCAGGGAGTTCATGTGTCGCAAGGTATCCAAAAATAGAGGATCGAAAATGGTCGTAGCCCGGCCACAAAAGTTCAAAGACACCAGCTGGGTCAGGCTGGGGTAATTCCAGTTAAAATCAGGGACAGAAAGTCCAGATCCGGTGTTGTACAAGGCGAGACGCCGTAGACGAGGTGCGTTCTGGAGCAGCAAGTTGCAGCTGCCAATCTCGCTGGCGGCGTTTCTCCCAGTCATCATCATTACATTGAGCTCCTCGAGGTTTTTGAAAGTGAGCGACATAATTCTATCAATGGTGGATGAGTCCAACCCAAAGATAGCGTTCAGATACAGGAGGACTACACGCTCGGGGTGGGCAGTTGTTATCTTGTATAAGAACATATCTCCGGCATTGTGGAACCCCCGATCATCTATGAATAGGAGAGCACCTTTGCTACGGCTCACAAACTCATTCGCCCACTGTGACCCAAGTCGGCCATCTAGATGTGTCCAGAGCGTGGCATCTCCGATCGCTACTCGGCGCCATCGCCGGTCAACAAAGGTTATACTAAGCCATCCCAATATGGCGCCGCGGGATAGAAATAGATATGGATTATCAGTCACAGCGAATGGCGGGTCGACGGATCGAAGATACGACAATATGTGTAGGAGGGTCTCGTCGGGTAAGGTGGCTGTGAAGTCCATGGCTGACCAGATGCTCTACTTGGTGGAGCTGAGAAGGCAATGCACGGCAGACAGAGACAGAGCGTTGTCGCAGCGCACAGTTGGTCGCGTTGGTGGGTGGTGGTGGTTGGAAGTCAAGTCGCAACTCCGTGGCGCGTAGCTTGTCTCCCGCCATCATCCCCACGGAATCGCGTCTAACTCCCTGCATAGCGTTCAGTGCCCAGAAAGTTACCTGTCTACCTGTCCTGGGTACTACCCACAGGGCATTTCTGACCGAGCACCTTTATGACCCGACCCGCATACGACTTCCCTCCCTCCACTCCGCACTCCAGTTCGAACGTTCACGTCTACGGCACCTACGACCCCAGTGCCCCACCACCTCATCCTGGTCCGAATTGGACCCGCTTCGTCTGCATCTCTGACACGCACTCGAACACGAAGCATGTGTTACCCGGCGGTGACGTACTATTACACGCTGGAGACTTGAGCAGTCATGGCAGGCCGTCGCATCTCGCGAAGACGCTTGAGTGGCTTTTGGAACAGCCGCATGAGGAGAAGGTGTGAGTGGGCCTGGCTGTAGGTGTCATGAGGACTATAGGCTGAGAGGGGCGCTTCAGGATCATTGCTGGGAATCACGACGTGCGTTCTTCTTTCCCTATCCCGCCTTTCAATACCGATGGTCTGTTCAGCATAGTCTGGACCAGGTCAACATGCCTCGACATGGGAACGAAAGAGATAGGATCTTTCCGGATGTGAATGACGAGGAGCTCGATCGTCTGTATGAGATGGTAAAGGGAGATCGTGCTCGTCAAGCACATCTTCATTATCTTGAGCATGAATATCTTGCGCTCACGCTTGCTAATGGTAAGACGTGGCGTTTCTATGGATCTCCGGTAAGTTAGATGTAGCCACATTTTGCGACGACCTGCCCTCTTACGCGTTGGATTTAGGCTGCGCCACAGTATGCATGGGGTTCGTTTCAGTACCTGAACGACAAAGAAGCAGAAGGTATGTCTCTTCCTCTGAGGATTTATACTAAGATATCTACTGAGCGACGTCGTATCTCTAGCTATCTACAGCCGCGTACCAGCCGATACCGAAATTCTTCTAACACATACACCCTCCTACGGCGTCCGCGATCTCAGTAAACACGGCATTCAAGCCGGATGCCGCGTCCTCGCATCCCGTCTGGAGGAGCTGCGAAAGTGCCGGTTACATGTCTTTGGTCATATACATGAGAGCCATGGATACGAAGTTCGTGAAGTTGGAGAGATCGAGCGTGTTTCTGTGAATGGTGCTTTGGCTTATGGGGGACAAGCTATTATTGTTGATTTGAAAAATGATGTGTAGAGCTTCGTAGGATAGGATTGTACATATGCATACGGATTCGTATATCGATACTTATAATACACGCACGGGGCATTTTTGAAAGATCAGACACGAGCGCTTGATTGGAGCTGTAGATCAGCTCAATCAACTTCACTTCTCCCACTACCACCACCACCTTTGCTGTCATGACCTCGATGGATGGCGCCGGGCACCTACTATCGCTCAAGGTTATGCGAGTATCGGTGCGTCTTCTTATTGAATAGTCCAAATATCCTGTGCTAAAGCAGGAAGAAGTAGCGGCCCGCGCTCGCAACAGCCTGGGAACCGTTCTACTCGTCCTCGCCCTCCTTCTCCGCGCACTCCACCGCCTCAGTGCTCTCCCTCCAAGGCAAACAACCTCTCCCCGGCCACCCCAAGACCCTACGCGACCTAACAAATGCCTCTGAACTCCTCACGCTTCCCGCCGCCTTCGGCGCCATCCAACTCGGCGAGACATTCTCTGGCGCATTGGCCGTGAACAACGAGACGGCTTCGGCGGTGGATGGAGTGTTGATGAGGGTAGAAATGCAGACTGCGAATAATAAGACGGTGTTGGCGGAGATTGGGGGACAGAGTATGATGCTTGGTGCTGGGGATACGTTGGAAACTGTTGTGCAGCATGAGATTAAGGAGCTTGGGCAGCATGTGTTGGCTTGTACTGTTACGTATAAGTTGCCGCCTGGGTCTAGGATACCGCCCAGTACTGAAGGAGGAGATCCGAGTATTCAGTCTTTCAGGAAGTTCTACAAGTTCGCTGTAAGTCTATTGGTGTATCGGTTCATCTCAACGTTGGTTACTGAATATATCTGATAGGTCACGAATCCACTGTCCGTCAAGACTAAAGTGCACGTACCGCGCGCACCATCCGCAACTCTATCCCGGACCGAACGCGATAAAGTATTCCTCGAGAT
This sequence comes from Peniophora sp. CONT, assembly GCA_001632445.1. NCBI lineage: Eukaryota > Fungi > Basidiomycota > Agaricomycetes > Russulales > Peniophoraceae > Peniophora > Peniophora sp. CONT. The sequence goes on along the minus strand of KV424490.1, from coordinate 25,409 downwards.
TCACATCCAAAACACGACGCCCGAACCCATGTCTTTCGAGCGGATATTCCTTGACCCAGCGCCGGGTTGGACAGTCGACGAGTCGGACTTTGGACCGGTACAGGAACGGTTGTTCTCGGGCGTCAATGCTTTGATGCAACCCCAGGACGCGCGACAGTACGTTTATGTGTTGAACCCGGTTGAAGAATCCAAGTTCTTCGTGCCACCGGAACCTGGGGCTGTCATTCAACTTGGGAGACTTGATATCTCGTGGAGGTCTGCGTTTGGAGAACCTGGGCGACTGTTGACTTCTGTTCGTACCTTGCCCTCCAGGTATCGCGCTTGTACTGACACAGGACTGGTTACATAGATGCTCTCTAGGCGTATACCGCTCATCAACCCCGGTCCACCACAACAGACTCAGGCGCCTACAGCTTCACGACCTCAACCAGGTTCAGCTCTCCCATTACATCTCCAACGGTCCGCATCGATTGCCGCAACACCGCCCTCTCGTCCTGGATCTCCCGGTCCATCCATTCCAGTCCCTTATACGCCCGCTTCTCCTCGTGCGCGCACGATGTCCATTAATCGACCTTCGACTCCGTCGACGGCCACGAGCACTACGGCCGTATCTGTATCTTCACCAACGCCCGTTACACCGTTCGAACCTCTGGAACTTGAACTCGTTGCGCTTGATGCTCCGCCCGCACGCGTATCAATAGACACTCCCATTAACCTGCGTTATACGCTCGGCGCATTATCTGCCGCTTCCACAGGCCGAAGAACTGTGAAGCTAGCTGTACAACACGTCGTAAGGACTCCAACACCGGCACTGCCAGTCATCGCAAGATCGCCTAGCCCTTCGGGTTCAATATCGTTGAATAAAAGCCCGCGACCGACGCATGGACAGCTTAGCTCGGTCGGCTCGGTACAGCTCACGCGCACTATGTCGTTACCAGTCGGGAATGGCGCAGGTGTGGCTGAGGACCGTAATATACTCGCGGACTTTGGCCGTAACTTTGCAAGCGAGGGCGCGTCGGCTGTATCCCTTCTTCCCGCACCGAAGACATCCACCTCGACGTCTACGATTATGACAGATGGTGCACGTCCCCTCGGACCGTCCGTACAGATTCTGCCCTCTTTGACGTTGGAAGAAGGAAAGCCGGGTTGGGTTGAGTTTACGATGACTTGGATGCCTGTTAGGAGGGGTTTCGTACAGTTTGGTGGGGTTAGGGTTGTGTTGATTGAGGATGGGAATGGGAGCGAAGATGGGAATGGGAAGGAGGGCGGTGGAGAGGTGGGTAAGCCGAGGGTTGTGAAGGAGTGGGATGTGGTTGCTGAGATGTGGGTTACGTGATTGTGTAGAGTACTGTTGTAACCTTCTGCTGTATGTGTACGCTAGTAAAGAATACCCGAGATCCTGAGCACAGCGCATGTGTAGCGGGCTACCACTATTGATATAGTAGCGTGCGAATTCGCACGTGCATGACGTCCGATCCCGCTGCAGTCGCCCTCCGCGCCCGAGCTTGGCTTGAACACCTCGACCATGTCCCAAATAACTCTACTCTCCAACCCGTTCGTAGACGACCAATCGTCCAAGATCCGCGCCAAAGAAGTTCCCTGGCCCGTGCGTCTTTCAGCTGCACCCTACAATGACCACTTGCAACCGATACTCATGGCGTAGGTAGGGCTACCAACGCGCCGGCCTGATAACGCCCGATGAGCTCGCGCTCATTAAACGCGTCGAACGTCAAACGCGCGCAAAGACTGAGAGTATACTGTTGAGCGATGGACAGGCGTACGCGCTGTTGTACCTGAGGCTGTTGAAGAAGCTGCAGAGGGTGGATACGATGCAGTGGGTGTTGGTTATGATCGCGGACGCTCTTACCGGTGCGTTTTTATAATATTATATTGGCAATGAGGTTACTGATGGGGCTGGGTAGATCATGATGAGCGGATACCGCTGTTTACGAGGACGGTGGAGACGGATCCGGAGATGCCTTATACGCCTTTACTCCGGTGCGCGTCCTCCCGGTATACATTCACAGGCTGGTTTAATAACTCATTTTTAGCGCATTCGAGACTCAGGATGACTTTGTACTCCTCAAGTCGGCGCAGATCTTGACCGTGCTCCTCGGGTACGTACTTCGAACCTCGCGCCGTTCTCTATCGCCTGACTCTCCCTAGCTCTGAGCCCGCCGCGCTCGGGAACAACGTCCTTCTGCCCCTCCTCCACTCTTTGTCTGCTTTTGTACAGAGCTCGTCGTCGAACAAGCGTGATGTCGCGGTGCAGTGCCTCGAGTCTCTGTTGCCTCGGCCTGAAGTACGCCTGGCGGTTTGGGCGAACCCTGGCATTATTTCTGGGTGCGTCCAGCATGGCATGAGTTGGATTGGACCGGAGACTCATGTTGTTCGACAGCTTGGTGGACATCATGAAGTCCAAACCTGGACCTCAGATGAGCTACCAGGTCGGCTTTTGCTTTTGGTTACTGTCGTTCGAGCAGAACATCGCGCAAGAGATCAACAAGTACGTCTCGGATCTGCTTCGAGTGTATACCTTTGCTAACGGGTCTTTGAAATAAAGGAAGTTCGACATCATCCCTCTATTCGTTGACGTCGCCAAGGCGGCAGTCAAGGAGAAGGTGATCCGCGTTATCATTGCTACTTTCCGCGTAAGTGCAACAGCTCTTTCCTTCGGTATAGCGTTACACACAGCAGACGCTGAACCTCCGAACAGAACCTCGTCTCCAAAGCCCCCTCCGCCAACCTCCCCGCAATGCTCGTCTCCGAACTCCTCCCCTTCCTCAACAACCTCTCCACGCGCAAATACACAGACGAAGATATCCCCGAAGACGTCACCTTCCTCCGCGACGAGCTCAAATCTCGCTTCGAATCCTTAACGACCTGGGACGAATACACTTCCGAACTCGATTCCGGTCATTTATCTTGGACACCCGTACACGAGAGCGAGATGTTCTGGAAGGAGAATGCCGTGAGGTTGAATGAGCAAGATAAGAAGATGTTGAAGAGATTGGTGGGGCTTTTACAGTCGAGTAATGATCCGACCGTGTTGGCGGTTTCGAGCCATGATGTGGGACAGTACGTTAAGTATCATCAGCCGGGGAAGAAGTGAGCTCTTTATCTTCTATATATATTATCAACTTGGAGAGCTAATTGTGTGAATAGGGTGTTGACGGATTTGGGAGCTAAGACGCGCGTGATGGAGCTTATGGCGCATAATGATGCCGATGTGCGGTATCAGGCTTTGGTTGCTGTTCAGCAGCTTGTTAGTCACCCGTGGCAGGCAGTATAGATAGTAGCTCCTCTGAGTCTGACACGGAAATCCATATTCGAACGCACGATTACCTGTCGCTGAAACTACCAGAGACCTCGAAGAATATATGTTTGTTTAATCTTCGACGCGTAAGGGCACCCACGGCTTGTGAATGGTCATGCAATGGAAATATTGTATCGTGTTTTACGAAGCGTGTAACGAGACTGGTGTCGTTCAGTCCAAATGAGCAATAGCAACTGATAAAAAAATCGATGCTCAAGCTTTTCGTAGTGTCCCTGGGGAGATTCGAGCTCCCGGCTTCACGGAATTGGATTGACCACAACGTGATGATTTGACCACTAATCGACAGGGACCGGAAGTCAAGCCCTCGCGGGCATATATAGTGGCTCGGCTCGACAAGTGGCGATTCGGCTCGGCGAGAGCTCTTTGTTTTTGCCTTTGTTCCTTGTCTGCACCTCTCATATGCATTCTCCCAGTTACTCGACTCGCAAGTTCGTGGACTCTACTACGCCACCGCGGGATATGAACCAACGTAGATTGTCAGCTGCGGCTATCCGATGTCTGGAAAGGGACAAAAGAGGGAAGGCGTCAGGCAACTTCCTTTTGTGGCTGGATGCAAGTGTGGCGACTATAAAAGACTGAGAGGAACCCTCTGCGAAGCCTTGCGCTCTTCTTCTTCTTCTTACGCCCATCGCCACCCATCTGGTCTGCATAACATCCTACCATGGGCCAGCGCCACCAGATCTTCATCGTCGCGCGCGTACGCAGCAAGGGTGAAAAGACGGGCCACCGTCGCTGCGTCGCGGCATACCACCACCAGTGGTGCTACGGCCGCACAGCTCTACAATGTCTATCGCGCTTTGTGAAACTCGCTTCTCAGCCTGACAACGCCGCTTCTATTCGTCGTGATCTCGCAAACGTGGATGGAAACTATGTCGAGGAGTCTGCTGACGAGGAGGAGAGAGAATACGTCCCTTGCCCGTTCATCGTATATCTCGTTCAATTGGCTTGGAATGTCAATCTTGATGATGTGCCGGTGTATGTTGCGGGTGTGTCGTTTGATAATGCTGTGCTGGATGCGAGGATGTATACGGGTGATGGCGGTACGTTCGTTTCTGTGCGATCTGACGATCGAGCGGTGTTGACCTTTTCACCTTTCACGCAGATAATAACGATGGGATTACAATTGTCGACGTTACGGATCCTACGAATCCGACCTACTGCTTCAACGACATCGGAGGTCCTCCTCTCACTGCTCGAACTTACGTTCGGAAGTATTATCCTCGAAAAATCCGGCGCCCCGCTGCTACTACGCCGCCTGCGAGCGATGATCGAGCTGAAGAAGATGGAGACACGGATGGTGAAGACGAGGGCAACGAAGACGAGGGCAACGAAGATGAGGGCAATGAAGACGAGGGCGATGAAGACGAGGGCGGTGAAGACTCGGATGGTGGAGACGCAACTGAACGCATGGTTCGGAAGACCATATCTGCTCTTAAGGACGTCCCTCTTATGTCTGTCGACGCACTTGTCGAGGCTTGGCCCGGAGAGTACACTCGGGCGCGGAAGAAAGTGATCGCCGCGGGTACGCATGTTCCCGGTACTCTTTCTACCGACGAGCCCCTACCAGAGACGGCGGCCGCCTCCATCACGTCTCCCCCCGCGCAGCCGACGGTGGAGACTCTGGCAGACATTTCCTTGCGTCAGGCGGTCGTCCACGCTGTGAACGAAGGCGATATCGAGCCTATTCGAGAGTCTTTATCTACGACTGACCAACGCGAGGTCATCCTGAACGTCTTGAACGACATGTCGCAACTTCCTCCAGCAGGAGCGAAGCTGCTCAACCTCGCCATCGGTCGTGAGCAACCGGCCGACGTGCTCGATCTGTCCGGCATCGAGCTGTCGCCTTCTGCTATCCTCGGTCTTGTCACTGCGGCGAGCAGCACGCTCCTCAAGCTTGATCTCACTGGAAACAAGCGCGTCACCATCCTCGACCTCACGGACATCTTGAGTGCGGCCTCCAACATGCGGCAACTAATCATATTCGACTGCCCTCTCATCTCGGATGAGGACATATATAGTCTCCTTTCTTCTTCCCCGAAGTTGTTCTACACTCTCGAATTCATCGGACACAGTGCGTTCTTCAGGCGCGTTCATGACTCGGTGCCATTGTGCCCGTACACCCCGGCGTTCACGGTCGTCGTTCAGGAGCCCATGCGGCAGCCGCTCATCACCTCCCTCCCCTACTTCACCCCAAGCCGCCTCTTGCGCTCCATATATACGCTGCTGAAGCCAGTGGCAGATACTGCCGCGGCCTCTGCCGCACTGAGGCGTCTCGACGAGCAGGGCCGAAAGGCCAACCCAAACCTTGCTGGGCTCGCCTTTTCCGGCATTCAGATGTTCTCTTCCACGGCGGTCTTGCACGCGGCTTTCACGACCTGGTACGACGGAGCGGACTCTGTCACCGACGCCGTAAGCATCGCGGAAGGGCAAGAGCCCGATCCTTGCGGCTTGAGAGCCAACACGCAGAGAATCACGCTTCTCCCGCAAATGTCGACTTCTCTGGATGGGTGGCTGCTCTTGGTGCAGCCTGGGATGTTTGGGATGGGAGGAGGTAGCCTGTCCATCTCTTGTAAACACCGGGAGGAGGCATCCGTCGATGCGGAGTCGACTGAGAACGCAGGACAAGGGTTTAAGGCCTTCTCGCTTAGCGGGTTCGTTGAGGCGATGAAGGAGGAGGGTCGTCCTGCGCCGTCGGTCGAAGACGTTGCGGCGCTTGAGAGCGTTATCGAGACCGCTTTTGGCCAGAATCGGTTTGATTCTGCTGGCGCTTTACAGCTTTTGAAGGAGGTGGCGATGAGGTCGCGGATGTACGGGTCTTTCTAGGAAAATAGGGTGTGAAGGAGTGAAAAGTTGGACGAATCGGGTTCGCTTTGAGCGAAATGATGCTGGCCTTGTAGGAGTTCTCAACGAACAGTAACACGTAGTGATTGGTCTGATCTCGTGTGCGCATGTCCACTGTAAGAACACACACCCACACTGGAGCGAAGCAGGACGACGACGGTGCAAAGAGGTATAATAGTGCCAGGTGACTGAGAAGAGAAAGGCGGAGAAGCAGAGAGATTGGCCTCTCTTGACGGTTATCGAGTCAAACGAGTGCATGAACTTGCAACGCTTTGAAACGTTGGAGCGGTCGCCGCGGGCCGGAGAAGCGGGCGGCGCGAGGTTCGCGAGAGACGTACTGGGTTCTTCTAATCAATTACAGTTTTCTGAGTTCAACAAACACGATAGATACAGATATCTGGCCAGAAAACAAGTACTACTGGGACAACATGAGGACAACATGCGAGATAGACTGTCGGCATACAATAATCCAAGAGAATGAGCGAGCATGTTGCAAGGGTAGCTTTGGCAGGTATGGACAGCAATATAGCAATATTCACGTGCAGGTGGTCTCGTAACCACATTGCTCTCGCATGGGTTTGGTGAGGAGAGGCTTGCCCTGTGATGTTTGAGCGCAGAGTTCTCCCCTTCACGTGCGATAGCTGCCTAGTTTCGATCCTAACGTGCAGGGCCTCAGACCTCTGGTGACCCTTCATTGCTGCTTTCACGTCCCTCCAGTTCATAACGAGCAAGAAGGGCCGGCCGCAAGCTCCGTTCAGCGAAAGCACGCGCTAGAGGCACTGGCACAGCATTGCCGATCTGGCGTTGTTGCTGTATTGAATAGGCGAGCGTCAGGGAAGATCCCGCACAGGTATTGTGGGCAGCTCTCACATCTTGGATAATAAGGCGGGGGTTCGAGGTATTCTTTGAGGCGGCGCAGAACGTGTAATCGTCAGGGAATCCTTGTGCACGGGCGCTCTCGCGCGTGGTCAAGGAACGCCGTTGCTATGCGATTGTCAAATCGATGTATTGCAAAAATGTGAAAATGGCGCGTACGTCGTAGTGTAGGACCGATCCTGTTTTGGACAAGGGATACGCTGAGGTCATGGAGGTGGCGAAGACGTCGTCGGCGGGAAGGCGCAACAGCATCCCGATGTTCGGCGGCTTGCGACCCGGTTTGTTCTTGACACGGGCAGACAGTCCCTGAGGAAGATCTTCAAAGAACAACCGTCAGCGGATACACACGCGAGCGAGATATCATGCGGCGTACTACTCCAGTTGGCGCGAGGCCGCATCGGAACTGCAGTAACCCGCTCGACAGCCTCCTCGGAATACGGCATCGTATAGTGCATACTAACGCGACCGGTATCCGAGCGTACAACGTGCTGGTACGTTGATCTCGCAACATCGGGGTATTCTTCGGGACCCGGGAACCCGACAAACCGAGACTCATCGTGTCGCCTTGTGGAAACGGCATCGACGACTGGTATTCCTGACGCACGCAGATCATCTTCCTCTCGACGCTCTTCCTCAGACACATCGATCTCCTTGCCCGGACGCTGCCTGTGACTTGTTAAAGTGGAACGACACATGATACAACAACATACCAATGAAATTTGGGCTGCAAGGATAAGCGCGTGAGCGAGATGGACTTTGGATAACGAGAAAAGGGGCGTACCAGATCGCCAACCGCCTGCTCAACAGTAACCGTACGATGAGGCGCGGCAGACGGAACCTCGTCGTAGTACGCCGAGCGCGCACGTTCGGTCAAGAACCCATGAGTGGCACGCGAAGGACCGCGCAGTGTTTGGCCGGTCGGCAGGTGGGCCTTCTGAGCGGCCTTGTAGACGTGGGAAGGAAGAGGGTGTGCAGGTAGTGGCAGCCCTCGTCGCGCCATAATAATAATAAACCGCCGGCGGCCTTGGGGGACACCGAGTTGGGCAGCTTGTATTATACGCGCGTGAACTTGAAACCTTTTCGAGCGACGTAAGGATCAGAGTTTATACTAGATGTACGTGCACCGGCTTACCCGAGAGCCACCCCAACCCGTACCACGATCTTGACCATGGCAGCAGCCACTTGTCTTCCATCGTGAAGCGTGGCCTTGTGGTCGACGAAGCCGACTACATTTTCAATGATTACGTAGTCGGGCTCAAGGAGCTCAGCATATGATAAGAGAACGAGGGCGAGCATCGATCTAGTGAGCGCGGCGTCAGATGTGTGAGCAAAGCAACGTGGAGGCATAATGCACGACCTTGGATCATCATCTTTCTACGAGTACTTTCAGTATACACGACGGATGAGGTGATCAAGTTAACATACCTTGTGATGGTTTGCTCTAGAGAACGACTGACAAGGCGGCCCTGATGAACGATATGAGCGCAGCCTCATAGGCTAAGTCGATAAATGAGACCAACCTCCAAAGATGATATCAACTTCGCCACGTTTAGGAAGTGGCGGAAGCTCCGCCTGGTCTTTACCGAGACTTCGCAAGGGCTCAGGTTCCTTACCCTCCAAGAGGTCAAGATTATGTTGCAGAACTTTGTTGCAGTCCTGGTTGTAGATGATAGCGTCGGGGTGGTTGGCTCTGTGATGAGTCATGAGCGCAGTGTTCTGGGCATGCATAGAAGTACGACAGACCCCAATGTCAACGCGCACGCCTCCGAAAACTCGACGACCCAACGCGTATCGATCATAGGTTTGGTGCCTTCCGAAAGACCACCGCCTCCTACGATGACAAGTCAGCGGTCAAACATCACAAACAAGTCGAAAAGGATGTACCAGCGAATATTTCCAACCCGTCTAAACGCTGCACCTTTCTCAACCGCTCATCGTGCTTCATCATGGCGTCGAAGCAATGGTCACAGCGTTGAAGCGAATTTTTCGGCATCTTCTCAAGCTCGCTGTCTCGCTCGACTTGGCTACCAGCCAAAGCCGCCTCATGGGTGCAATAAAAGACGTCGGGGTTGTCGAGTAACCAGTCCTTATTCTTAGGCTCGCGGCGGCGAAGATAGAATTTGCCGGCGATCCGATCCGAGCTGATCTCCTCTTGACGAGCGGTAAAGAAGATGTGACGCTATAATGACAGAGGACGGCACTGAGTATCGGAACACATTCAGAAGTTGGACGACGAACCTCGTCCATTTTCCAATTCTCGCCTTCAATCCCCGCCAGTCGTTCCTTCCGCGTCAGATCATCCCGCCGATGAAAATACCGCACAGTAAGTGAGAGCTTTAGCGCATGTCGGTCCTTTGATCGTGTCGGTACCTTCTCCCACGACAGAACCTGTGCGAGATCGAACGCGCCGTTCGGGTCGTCTTCGCCGTACAGATACACGCATTCATGGCGATGATACTCCAAGCCGCCGGTGACGAAGCCCTCCTCGTCGTCCAGAAGAATAAGCGAATCGTGGCGCTCGTCAAGCTCGTCAAGACCGCAGGAGATGCATTGCTTATGCGGTTTGCATGTGGCGAGCGCTTTCTGGATGATGTCGGGCGGAAGGTCGGTCCACGCGATGCCGTCCTCGTCGTAGTACAGATTCCTACAACCCGCTTAAGCGCGACGATCGCAAGGTCAAGTGCGTGTTCCCTCACCGGTGGAAGAAATGATCGTCGGGCATATCACCCACGTCAGGTTCCTCTCCAACAGCACCGACTTCCGGTAAAACATCGAGCGCGCACTTTTGTAGGATGGACGAAAGCTCGCAGTCCGCGCACTCCTTCAGCCAGAAGAGCTCGTTGGGGTGCGAGAACTCCTGCAGGAGCGTCTTGGAAGAGTGCGCGAACCAGCGCACGTGTAAGCTCGGTGTTCGCCCGCCGTCGTCGTGAAGATACTCGATGAGCCCGAACCAGTTCTTGTGGCCGAGCAGGTTCGTCGTGTGTACGATTCTGCTAGCTTTCTCGCGCGTTTTCTTGGGGTCCGCGCCGGGCTCTAGCATGACCAAGTCTCCGGGCTAACCGGTATCCAGTTCAACACGGCTTCCGAACCCATTACGATATTCCATGGCTTACCTGGTACCGTTCGCCGTCGATCGTGACACACTCGTAAAAACTCGTCTTGCCTTCTCGCGCCACACATTTTCCCCACACGATCTTCTTCGGGTTACTATCGTGCACCGTCGACGATCTTTTCCGCGAAGGCGGCCTGGACGTGGACTTTTGATCCTTGGTACTAAACACGGATTCGTCACGCGCGGGCTTGAAGTGCAAGAGCTCCTCGGCGATCTTGCTAACGCGGGGCGTGAGTACGGTGCCCTCGTTCTTGTCTTCCAGAATCTGGAGCTCGGGATTCTTGGACGACTTTTTGCGTTTGAGGTCCGGGCGTTTGCGTGCGCGTCCGCGGCTCGGAGGCGCGCTGGACTCTTCGGCCTCGGATGGTGCCGCTGATGCAGATGGTGCGCGAGATGACGCAGTTGAGGGGTCTTTGAGACGCTGAAATAAGACTGCTCGGCGTAAGGGACGAGCGTCCTGTCGTATCTCGCCGATGATATGAAGAACTCGAGCATCCTGAAAGATGAGCGAAGTCAGTATGACAGGTCGAACCGAGTAATTGGGCAAAGAATGCCGCGTACTTTCAGAGCTGCCTCACATTCCTCCCGGATCAACGGTGGACCGTCGATCTGAACGTGGATACCATCTTCGTCATTAGAGTCGGAGTCGAGTTCATCGAGGAAGGTCGAGAGCGATACGCGAGGGTAGGTCAGCGCGTACTCGGCCATTGCGTAGATGTTGTAATGCGCAAGAGCGAACGGTCGCATATGGGGCGCGTATGATTGATGGGGTTCACGGAGAATGTACCAGGCGTGGGTAGTGCGGATCCAGATGTCGCTGTGATAGTTGGGTTAGCTGTGTGCGTTGGAACTGAAGTAGTTGGGACATGTACGGGTCTAGACGCTTCTCGTCGTCGTACCACCATAAATGATCTATCTCGAGGATCGTGGTGAGTTGTATGCGCGGTACATCCTCTGGATCGAAGTCTGTTTTGATCTCCTCTTCGTTCTCGTCGGTACGCGGCCGGGGGCTGACGATACCCGATGCGACCAGTTCCAGAGCTTGCAATTGCTCCTTGGCCAAGAGCGCGAGTTCCCAGAAGTCCATCATGGTAGATGAAGATTGCGAGTATAAGGCGAAGTCATCAAGGTAACGGACGGGAAAGTCGACGATCTGGTCTTCTTCGTCTGCCTCTTCGTCGAGGTTTAACTCGTCAAGCAGGTCGACTAGCTCTTCGGACTCGAGCGTCTCCTCTGCGGGCGGGTCGTACTGTTCAGGCATAACTAGCGAAAGCGCGATGAGACGGTGAAATAAGGATAGCAGACCATGCTTACCTTCTTCATCATCATCTGGCGGCGGAGCCGCAGATGAACTCGGCGTCCTCGTTATACGGGGCCTAGTTACCAGAACACATGAGTCTTCGAACGCATATAACCGATCCTTCATACTCACGTCATTAAACCTGGAGCACAGTATGAGATACGAGACAAAGAATGCAGACACACGTCTCTTTAAGTCTACTGACCTGCGCTTCTATCCATGATAGCCGAACCATCATTCATCACGACCTGTGTTACGCTCAAAACGTGTATTGGGCGAGGGACAATGAGAAAGGTATTATACATCATCATCGTATGCCTCCGTTTGTCGCCTGGTGGATCGGGAAGTGGAACGAGGGTGGCGAGAAGGTACTGCCACAAAGACTTCCTGGAGGACGTTCTGGTCACACACGCGCGCGCGAAGAAACAGGCAAGGGTATGACTAACTGAGGGTCTCTTTCGTACTGAACGCGAAGGCCCAGGCGTAGGAAGTCGGGAAGAGACAGAACGAGAGGAAACGCGCTCTTCGTCAGAATCCGCAACCGTCTGCGCGTCCTGCTCAGCCCCAGCGTCGAGCATATTAGTATCCGGATCCGGATCCTCGTCGCTGCTCCCCACAGACGTGAATCGGACTGCGCTATCCGCTGCGACCTAGACCAGTGTAATATACATGAGTGACACGATATACGACAGATGGTGGGAAACGTACATATTCGAGTCCCCCGCCCGATTGAACGCGGTTCCTGGTCGGCGGTCCACGGGCAGAAGCCGAAGTCGAAGCCTCGACGACCTCCTCATCCGAGTCGACGACTTTCTGCCGAACGCGTCGCCCCGGCATGAGACAATGTGAGAATAGTCGTTTAGGCATAGTTGAGAGCGAGAAAAACCAAGAACGGTGGAGGGCCGCAGTGGCCGTTCAAGAGAGAAACTTGCCAAGGCGAGCACAACAGCTGCTCTCTCGCGCGGGTGTGACAAGACGCGTTTGTGACCTGCGCGACGCGTTCTTTGTTGAACGTCGCCAAGGTTCGAACTTGGTCAAGGTCCACCACGACTATTGCGCGCCTAACATGTCTCTCGCAGTCGTCGATATCGGCGTCGACTACCTCGACGAGAAGCGTGCGTGCTACTCACCCACTATGAATCGGATATAGCTGATAGGTGTTCATAGAGAAAATCACGAACTTCTTGGAGAACTATCTTGGGACGAGCGGGGATTTTGAGGATGGGTTGGCGCATATGGACCTGGATGATGATGCTGGACCTGCGGCGAGGTTTAGGGGACATAAGTACATGTCGCAGCTGGTGCGTACCGCTGGTCAATCTATTTGGGGTTATTACTGACTGGCTCGATATAGCAACGGATTGCGAACCGCGAGCAGCAGATGCTGACCATCGAGCTCGAGGATATCTCCAAGGTTCGCTCCTTATGTCTTTCCCTTCTATAGCTTATATTAACCTCGGAACAGCACGAGAAGACGGTGGGGGAGCTGGTGGGGCGGATCAAGCACAACGTCCGGCGCTACGTCCGGCTGTTCAACGAGGTCGTGGACTCGATCATGCCACAGCCCACAAAGGACCTCAGCGAATCAGATGACGTAATCGACGTGGTCCTGCACCAACGCGCCAACCGCAACGCCGAGCTCGAGAGCCAGGACCAGGTCCAGGACCTCTTCCCCGCGCACCTCGTCCGCCGATAGTGCGTGCTCCTACCGAACGTTAATTTAGTCTAACTATAATTGTTTATTACAGCAATTTATACTTCCAACCCCTCCTCTCGGACGTCGCCATGGCCGTTCGCGACGTCAAAGGCTCCTCCCTCGGCAAGCTCATCACCGTACGAGGCATCGTAACGCGCGTGTCCGAGGTCAAACCTTTACTCCTCGTCAACGCCTACACGTGCGACGCATGTGGCAGCGAAACGTTCCAGGAGATCTCGAACAAGCAGTTCACGCCCATCCAGGACTGTCAGAACGAGGCTGAGTGCAAGAAGAATGGGATTCATGGGTCTTTGCATATGCAAACGAGGGCGTCGAGGTTCAGTCCGTTCCAGGAGGTCAAGATTCAGGAGATGGTATGTCTTTTGCTTCTTTCAAGGCTTATACATGGCGCTAAACTGCATGGCGGGTAGGCGGACCAAGTCCCTGTCGGCCATATCCCTCGCTCCATGACCATCCACGTCTCCGGCAACCTCACGCGCACGACCTCTCCCGGTGACGTAGTCCACATCGGCGGCGCCTTCCTCCCAGTTCCCTACACCGGTTTCCAAGCCATCCGCGCCGGCCTCCTCACCGACACCTACCTCGAAGCGCACTCGATCTATCAGCTCAAGAAGCAATACACCGAGATGGAGTTAACACCCGAGATCGAGGCGCAAATCGAAGAACTCAAGATGGATCCGGCGCTTTACAATAAGCTCGCGCATAGTATCGCGCCGGAGATTTATGGGCATGTGGATGTTAAGAAAGCGTTGTTGCTCCTGCTTGTGGGAGGCGTGACGAAGACGATGGGGGATGGGATGATGATTAGGGGTGATTTGAATGTTTGCTTGATGGGCGATCCCGGTGTGGCCAAGTCGCAACTGTTGAAGTATATCTCGAAGGTTGCTCCGCGCGGGGTTTACACTACCGGCAAGGGTTCATCCGGCGTTGGTTTGACGGCCGCGGTCATGCGCGACCCCGTCACGGACGAGATGGTCTTGGGTACGCACTTATTCCTCGTAATCAACCAAGTAGAATGCTAACCTGGCTATTGACAGAGGGCGGCGCATTGGTCCTCGCAGACAACGGTATCTGCTGCATCGACGAATTCGACAAGATGGAAGACGCAGACCGTACCGCGATCCACGAAGTAATGGAACAACAAACCATCTCCATCTCCAAAGCCGGAATCTCCACAACCCTCAACGCACGCACATCTATCCTAGCCGCCGCCAACCCTCTCTACGGACGTTACAACCCTAAAGTTTCTCCCGTCGAAAACATCAACTTGCCAGCGGCCTTATTATCGCGATTCGACCTTATGTTTTTGATACTGGATAAACCTTCGAGAAGCGACGACGAGATGCTTGCGCGACATGTTACTTACGTGCATATGCATGGGGAACATCCACAGTTGGATTTCGATCCTGTGGAACCGGGGTTGATGAGACATTATATCGCTCAGGCTAGGAGGAGGAGACCGATCGTACCGGCCGATGTATCGCAGTATGTCGTGGACGCGTATGTGAGGCTTAGGAAGCAGAGTAAGGACGATGAGGCGGCTGGGAAAGCTGAGGGGTATACTTCTGCTCGTACGCTCCTTGGCGTGTTGAGGTTATCGCAGGCTTTGGCGAGGTTGAGATTTGCGGATACGGTGTTGGTACATGATGTGGATGAGGCGTTGAGGTTGATGACGGTTAGTAAGGAGAGTTTGGCGGATGAGGAAGAGGATGATACGGGGCGTGGGGCGGATCGGAGCGAGACGAGCAAGATCTATCGTATCATTAGGGATTTGCTTACTAAGCCTGCTGGAGGACGCAGGACGAAGAGGCAGAGGAGGATGGGGAGGGGACCGGGGAGGGAGAGGGATATGGAGATGGATAGTGAGGAGGAGGAGGAAGAACAGGATACGGTTGGACTCGTTGATGTTAGGCAGAGGGTTATTGGGTTGGGCTTTACGGAGGCTGCGCTTATGAAGACTATTGTTGAGGTGAGATCTTCTTTTGACAATCTTGCTATGGATGGCTTTGTGCTAACGCGTGATTTATCAGTATGAAGATATGGAGGTTTGGCTGCGCGTGGCGAATAATACGAAGTTGCGTCTGTTGGACAGTTAAATACCCGTGGGGTCTTTTTTGGCTGAGCCGGGTCATCGATTTATTACTACGTTCTGTACTTGCTCTGTTTCCTGTTATGTACTGTACTTTCTTGTGTTGGCACGGGTTTGCTTTCCCACGGGGAGCTCGACGGGTCTGCGCTCGCCGAACCCTAGTATAAAGCCTCGCTACGTCGTAAAGAGCTTTTGAGAGCTTCTCCAACGGAAGTACGGGGAGTGTGCGGAGCATACCCAGACATGGCGGAGCGGAAATCACTCATAGCCGCCGCGATAGTTAGGGCGGGAACAGGCGGGAACGTCGCTATACCTCTTGACAGCAACCACCATCCTCAGCTCTCTTACCCCTGGTAGCCTCATCCGATGTCGACTGTATCTGAGGAAACGCCCGTTGTCGAGGATGCGGTTGTGCCTACGCCTGCAGATGAAGAGGCCAATCCTACTGGCAGTGCGCAGCGAGGCGCAAACACTTTCTATAACGAGACTTGGGGCAAACAATGGGTTCGGCAGCGGGAAACACTACGCCAGTCCGCGCTTGCACAGCCGGGTTCCGACAGCGATGACGACCGTGACGAGGAATTTGGCTATGACTGCATAAAAGGGTTCGGCGAGATTCTGCGCTATCTGTGGGTCCCGACTGCCATCAGTGACAATCTGGTCGTTCTTGAGGAGTTCCGCACGTTTGTAGACTTGCTGGAGCATGATGCTGTACTGGGGAAGGGAGCGATCGCGATAACTGGTCATCCTGGAATCGGCGCGTAACTGTGTGAACCTTCATCGCAAGGTCTGCGCTGATATGTGCCCCACATCAGGAAAGACTGCCTTTCTCATCTACCTCCTACTACATCGCCTCGGAAAGATGCGACCAACGGCAATCCAATTCGGCACTGCACACTACTTCATCTTCGACAAGCACGGCGCCGTCATTCGACCTCTAGACTACAAAGACGATCGTCTGCGAGCGTGCTGGGCGCTATCTGACAGCAATGCGAGTAATGTGGCTGGCCCATGCGAGGCTTTTCTAGGCGGCGCTCTTCGTGTCATTCAGACGACACCGCCAAGTCCCGAAAGGTGGAAGGAATGGATAAAGCAGAAGGAGGGTTCCGCGGTCGTCATGGACTTGCCGAATGTGATGGAGATAGCCGCCGTCGTGTCAGTATTCTATGTGTTTCCTACTTTCAGGCGTGCACGCTCATTCATCTCATCTTCTCGTCAGGAAGGAGCGCGGTTACGATCCGCGTGGTACGCTTGAGTTTTGCAGCCAGTGGGGTCCGTCAATCAGAGCAACTCTGGAGTTCATGGCGAAAGGGACTTGGGCAGTCGATGGTTTTCGAGCCTCGGCGACCACGGCGGCCGCAGATATCTGCAGAAACCCGCCAGTCTTTCGTGACTACGCACTCAACGCCCAGGGTGCACAGAGCATGCTGCACAACGTGGGCTCCGGCCTCTTGTTCATTCGACCTAAGAGTTTGCCAGCGATGAACGGAAGTGTCCGGTTACACAGAGGGATTGCTCAGGT
This sequence comes from Peniophora sp. CONT, assembly GCA_001632445.1. Taxonomy (NCBI): domain Eukaryota; kingdom Fungi; phylum Basidiomycota; class Agaricomycetes; order Russulales; family Peniophoraceae; genus Peniophora; species Peniophora sp. CONT. The sequence continues at coordinate 8,615 of KV424490.1, read as the reverse complement.
CATAATCCCAACGGACTTCCTCGCCCAGTTTGTCGCGGACGAATGCCGTAAAAGCCACACCGACAACGCAGTCGAAATCCTCCGTATCCTCAGTTCACAATCTCACACGAGAAGTACCGCAGGACACTTATGAGAAATCGTAATGCACGTTCGCCTAGCCAGCGGCTCAGAAGATCGAATCATAAGCCGGGGTCGCCATAAACGCAAGATGCAATGCGCGATGGGTTATCTTGACGGCACATTGGATGCGTTGAAAAGAGCTCCACTCGGTGGTTCGTTCTACTGGGCCCCGTCGGACCGTAACTTCTCCGGCATCGATGCTGTCCTCGGCAACACCAAAGATATCTTTGCGCTGCAGGCGGCGATCAGTGAGAGCCACACGAGTCCTATGCCAGGACTCGGGTCTGCTTGGCAGGCGCTCTCCCGTTTTCACAAACGCAATTGGCATCTCGTCTATGTCGGCAATCGCAAAGAAGCGCTCAATAAACTCGTGAAGGACTTCGAGAAGACGAAACCCACGCTCGGCGGGAAACGAAGTTCGAGACAGGTGCAGGTTTGGGCCTGGGAAATAGAGCTGTAACTCGAGACTTCGATATTTCCAGGTTCGCAAGCAAGGCTCCTTTGTAGACGACGTCAACACCATAACATTATGTGCGATTATTGATGTACGATTGCCGTACATCCATTCCAAGAAAGTGCCATCGTCCATCTGCGTGTATCTGATCACCATGTAACACCTGGAGGGTCACCAGTCGTAGTATACCACCCCTCTGGAATATCCCACTCCCCTTCGCACGCATACTCCCAGTCCGTATTCGCAATGATCTTCTTCTGGGCGACAACGAATTTAGGCACAGCACACATCCCAAGAGCGTCTTTGCCGCAGCCCTGAATGCCGTCCAGCGGGGCGATGGCGTCGTTGATGATGATGCGGATCTGCTCGTCCTCGCGCTCGTCGCATGAGAGTAGCTGGAACTGCATGTTCGTGGCGAATGGCGCAAGCTCAGAGACGCGGAAGGTGCGGTTGGCCGGGATGTGGTCAGTCGGCAGCGGGCCCTCGGCAGCGAAAGAGGTCAAGTTCAACGCTGAGATGACTGCAGCAAACCGTCAGCTACGCGTCATATATTCGGTAGATCAATGCGTACTGTTGAGCACAACGACTTCATGCGTCGCATCGACGTAAAGCGGATGGTCCAAGGGGAACGTTGTCGGGTTGTCGTCAAGCGTCGCATTAGTGCTCGAGTTGTGAACGGCGATGGGGGTATGGGTCAACCGAGCGACGAGCTCCTGAATCCAGCCAATGCCTTGTACACGCGCAACAGGCGATCCATACGCCGAGTTGTACCAGAAGTATATGTCCATGCTGTAGTCAAAGCCCTCCCATTCTTCCTGCGTGAAGAGCGGGCAGAACGCCGAGTATCCGATCGCGACGGTCTGCATGAACGTTAACCAGGCTTGTAGGTTAGCATCGCAGATTGATGCTGACCTCGTACGCGCACATCTGCTGCATGGTGTAGACGTCCTCTACAGTCAGGTTGTAGCCTGTGATCTGCTTCTGCAGGCGGGCCTGAGCGTCAAGAAGGTAAACCTCGGCCCAGTCTCTGACGAATGGTGTTCCGCGGTCGGACTTGGTCCTGTCAGCGGTGTTGGTGCACGTCTTGTAGGGTGACAGGGTGTTGTTGAACTGTTCACGACGTCAGCTATGTCGCAGGTCTGCCAGGTCGAAGTGGAAGTGAACGCACGCCGGGATCTTCGATGGTGATACTCTGCAGGTACTTGTCCTCATACGGGATGCCGAAGAAACCGGCGGCGAAGTTCAGCGCTGAGTACAGCATGCGGTCTCTGCGGATAATCAGGATATGGCGACAAACACGTATGATAGAAGAGGAACGTACTGCGACTCAGTACGGTAGACGGGAAGACTGCCAGTAAAGTTCTGGCGCAGTCGTTAGTTGTCAGGGAATGGATACAATGCTTCTTTGCATACCTCGAGAAGGAAACCGTATTTCAGGCGAAGGGAAACACCGAGGTCGACTGCAATTACTCGTGAGTAAAGCACGATTGACACCGAATTTGGGAGGTGGGTACGTACAGAGTTGCTGACGACCAAACGGCGTAAGAACTACGCAAGAGAACAGTTAAACCTGGATCATTGTAATGTAAATGTTGAGGCGCACCTTCTTCTCCAAGTTTGTAAGTCCTATATTTCACATAAGCGTAGGTCGGCTGAACAGAATGTGATCATACCAGTTATTGATGAAGTCAAGTTCTCCTTCTGCCGTCCAGTTATCTGTGGTCTCATGCAGGCGCTGAGCCAAGAAAGAAGGGCCGCCGTAAGCCGCTGCGACCTTCGGTCAGTACGCGAGCAATGAACAGGTTGAAGAGCGTACCCCACGACGTCGGGTAGCGGGCACCATGCCGGTGGACGAAATGCAGTCCCGTAACCTTGCACGTATCCGGCACTTCTGGACTGGCATCGATACCGAAGGCGCCTTGTGGTACACTGTACCACGGCGAGAGGTTGCCCCACTTCTTCAACAAGTCAAAGTCCTTCGGTGTCTCCTCTCCGGCATGTAGGCGTGGCGGCGCAACCAAGTGCGGCGCATGAGTCTGTACCGGATATGATGGCGCGGTTGCTATTAAGGCCGGTTCTGCGCCCGTGGGTGTTGCACCAGCATGGCCGACGTTGGTCGGGAACAACACCGGGTTCGTGTTCGTCGGGGCAGCTGGCGGCCAGTTGTGGACCTGGGTAGAGCCAGCATTCGGCGCGCCAAACATATAGATGCCGTCTCCCCCGTAGTACCTCGAATATTCACAAGCTGCTAGACAGACCAGTGTGGTGATCAGCATGATGCCAGCGCCCGTTCCGAAGGCAGTAACAACATCGCCGAATGTGTAGAGCTTTGCGGGAGGCGGCGTATCAATGATAGCGTTGCGAGAAGGTTCATTCTTCTCGTCATCCGTCGCAAGACGAGTGTACTTCTCGGCGTCGGTGGAGAAGCCTCTCATCACGGTCAGGACGAGGTTGCGCGGTGCGACGCGACGCGCTCGCGGCGGAGGTCAACCAAGACGGGCGCTTATGGTAACACGTTCCCGCGCCGCGAGATAGGGGCTTATGGAGTCAACACTCTCAGTAAGCTAATGACTGCTATACACTTTCTACAAAGAGGCTTTGCTCTGAAGTAAGAATGCTCTAGGTGCAATCATGGGGCTCTGAGAACGACTACACGGCCGTGATAGCAATAACCGGGTACTCAAAGCCTACGGTATCTGCGATGCAAACAACTGACGCCTCTTTGTCAAGCCTTGCTATATATAAGATTTATGTATAGGGCTAGGCACAATCGGCCTGAAGTCCATGGTTGGATGACTTGGGTGATGGTGGGGAAGGACCAGGTTGCAAGGTTCCCAATCAAGCGAGCGCGCGTCGATCGTGCACACGCCTGTCGCGTCGCGCCGCGCGTACATACTTACCTCTCGCCACCATGGCTTCTCCGCCAAATAGGCGACTGTCTTCCTCTGGAGCACCATCTCATTCCATGCTCGGCTCTACCTCACGCTCTATGCACCACTCACGACCTTTCTTGAATTTGATTAACCCCATGGGCCACGGCCACAACTATGCGGGGTACACTGCTGCCAATCAGTCTGTGCTTGAGGAGGAGGCTGAAGAAGAGGAGAACGAGGATGATGAGATGCCCCCTGGGAGTGTCCACCTGCAGCGCTCGCGTCATGAGCGTGACGTCGAAGCTCAACAGCCGGGGAAACCGCTGAGCGCGAGTATACTTCGACCGAACGTCTTGAAAGAGGATCGACTTCATGATACCGATGATGGCGATAGCGATGGCGAAGTCCCGCAGAGCTTTATGATTGAGTCGCCTGCCCCTCGCCACAGGTCAATGAAGAGCAAGGGGAAGGCTCGCGCACCTCCTCCTCCTCCACCCCCCGTTGTACCTCGCGTTTCCGTCCCTCCCAGACCCTCTGAATTAGAGCCGGAATATAGGCCCCATGACCTTCCGAACCCAGTTGCGGCGCCACCACGCATGTCTGGGTTGGACGCCAAGGAGCAGGCACTGTGGCAGTGGGTGAACGTGTACAACCTCGATGCGTTCTTGCAAGAGGTTTATCTGTATTACGAGGGGAAAGGGATGTACTCCATTGCTCTGTCGCGAGGACTTAACCTCTTGTTCGTACTTATACGTTTGCCTTAATGAAGTGAAGGAGTGTGCTTACATATTGCGGTAGGACAGTCGGGTTCGTGATTGGATTCTCGACGTTTCTTCTGAGATGTGTGGATTACTCCCGTATTCGTCCAGAAGAGATTACACGGCTTGGTGACGTTGTAGTCCCACGCTGCGTCGCAAGGTTAGGGCCAAACCTTACGTCTGGATCTGCATAGCTAACCCGATACATAGTTTCTCTGGATTTACATTGCTATTCTTCGGTCTATTCTGTGCCTTCTACGCCTGGCAGGTCGTGTCATTTATTCTTGCGACGAGGCGCCTTCTGGACATCTATAACTTCTATACACATCTACTCGGTATCCCCGACGAAGACATTCAAACCATCGCCTGGCCTGAGGTCGTACGCCGTATTGCTGCTATCCGTGACTCCAACCCCGTAACGGCACTCTCGTCGAATGTCGAAGCGCACACTGATGCGAAGCTCGATGCACACGATATCGCGAATCGGATCATGCGGCAGGAGAACTACCTAATTGCGCTCTTCAACAAAGAGCTCCTCGACCTTCGCGTCCCTCTGCGTGGCTCCCTCTCTCGACTTGGGATCGGAGAAGAAGGCAAGGGACGTACGCTCACCCGCGCTCTGGAGTGGAACCTTCGCTTCTGCTTGCTGTGGTACCTTTTCGACTCTCGCGGCCGGGTTCGCAAGGTCTTCCTGAAGAGCCGCAATCGCGCTATTCTCATCGACGGGTGAGGAACATGCTTTATTTTACAAACGTATCGCTCATCGTGTACCCAGTTTGAAACGGCGCTTTGTCTTCATGGGTATTCTGAACGCCATATTTGCGCCTTTCATCGTGCTATACCTCATCATGTACTCGTTCTTTCGATACTTCGACGTACGTTACCTTGCTTCTCGTGGATCTCCATCATCTAACACGTCACGTTGCAGGAATATCACAAGAACCCATCTAATATCGGTGGTCGTGCCTACACCCCATTCGCGCAATGGAAGTTTCGCGAGTTCAACGAGCTCCCACATCTCTTCAAACGCCGCCTTGACGAGTCATATCCCGTCGCCACTGCATATATCGCCCAGTTCCCCAACGAGAAACTTGCCATTCTCATGCGGTACGTCTATATCAGTCACTTTATCAGTGTTGCACCTCATCCTTCGCCAGATTTGTGACCTTCATCGCTGGTTCCTTTGCCGCCGTTCTCCTCCTGGCGTCTGTCCTCGATCCTGACCTCTTCCTCCATTTTGAGATCACGCCGCATCGCACAGTACTCTTCTATCTCACGACCTTCGGAGGAATACTCGCCGTTGCGCGCGGTATGATTCCAGAGGATAACCGCGTCTATGATCCCTCGCAGCTCATGATGGAACTGGTCAACTATACGCACTACCTGCCCTCACAATGGAAGTCCAAGTACGGCCTGCACTCCAAAGCTGTCCACGCCGAGTTCGGTCAACTCTTCCAGATGAAAGTTCTCACCTTCATCACCGAGCTCGCCTCTGTCATCCTCACGCCATTCATCCTATGGTACTCTCTTCCACCTTGTGCACCCGCGCTAGTCGACTTCTTCCGCGAGTTCACGCTGCACGTCGACGGCCTCGGCTTTGTCTGTTCATTCGCCGTCTTTGACTTTGAGCGGCATGGAAACGTTAAGTTCGGTGCACCTGGCGGTGGCGCGAAGGATAAGCGGCACGTTAGCAAGGACGGAAAGATGGAGCAGAGTTTCATCGGGTTTACGCGCGCACATCCTGACTGGGTACCCAACGACCGTAACGGACTCGGGTCGATGTATCTCGAGCGCATACAAGATCGCGATCGGCGCAAGACCTCGAGGCTTACGCCACATGCTCCTACTCCTCCTTCCTCGTCTCCCGCTAGGACATCGGAGCCGGACAACGCTGAACCACAACTTGCTGAACGCGCTCAAGAGTACGAGCATGCGCTTATGCAGAGTCAGACGGCTGCGTTGGCTAGGAGACGGAGTGGATTGGGAGCTTCGAGCGTGTTCATGGGTCAACCGCGCGATATGTCAGCGAGCGGGATGTACACCAGCGCCATGGCGCAGACGGCGGTGCTGGGAGACTCTGATACGCTTCCCGCGATGGCTTCACCGTCCACGGCGACCGCATCTCCGCGCCGGGACGCGCCTGCCGAGCTGGCGGTTGATGAGCTTGAGGGCGAGGGAAGCTATGTGGATGGCGCGCAACGGAAGAGCGTATCTCAGGATATTGATGATGCTGAGGAGGAAGAGCTGAGAGATGGTGGTGTTATTGGGCTTTTGGCGCAGATATATAGTGGTCCTGCGAAGGGTAGGGGTACTGGAGGGCCCGGACGAGGACTATGATTAGCAGTGGTTTATATCCAGCTACTGCATGGGCAATCAATATTCTTGATTATATATTCTCGTTATCCTTCATGCTAATCCTGTCGGTTACCGACTAAAGCTAGGACACTGATATTCAGCGCTGAGTAGGAACTGGATGGTATATTCGCAACTTACAAGCGCGTCACGTTCAGAACATTTGGACCTCAGCTCGCTGAAAACACTCCTTTTGATGAGAGAATGATATTCAGGTAACGACAAGCACGCAATCAATATTTGTACAGTAATGTTGGCAGGAAACGTGCGCGTCGGCGGCGCAGAGCAAACACCTTCGACTCAACGACAATTGGGACCATTCAAACTTCCATCCCACCCCACTCGAGTACACGAAAGGCCGCCTCGTCGCGAGCAGCGATCTCGTCAATGCCCACCACCGCCTTCCAGAATGAGACATCATCTTCGGCGCGCTCAGCAGCGACAGTCCAGAACGATACCTCGTCTTCGTTTACGCCCCGGAAAAGTATGAAGATGCGAGTGGTAACGTCGGGCTTGGGTGATATATCGAGCTGCGCCGCGCGCGCATACTGCTCTTGCGGCACGAAGCGAAGCGCTATGTATGGGGACTTGAGCAAGTCGGGAAGCCAGAAACTGTACGCACAATGCGTTGTTAGAACATAGCGACTCCTAGGGTGGCAGGCAGACGTACGTGATGAAGGACGTGCGCGCTTCCGCGTTCAGCGCCAAGGCCGATAAGGCCTTATCCAGATAGTGGCCGACCTTGCTGACAGGAAGAAGCACTGAATCCATGACCGACAAGGAGGGCTTTGCGGGATCAAAACATTCCGCCGTCGAGTCAAGGCCAGTGACCTGGGGAGATAGCGGCTTGACGTTTGCCCTGAATAACTCGTCAGCGTATGATACATTCGAATCAAAATAGCGCTTACAGTGCTTCCCAGTAGAGATACGTTACTTCCATACCAGTGTGTTTGTCCTTGAGAGTGCCGTCTGGGCTGGTGGAGACAAGCCATTCAGCGACTTGTCCGAAAGAGCTACCGACGCGTTGGATGGAAGGAGTGCATGGCCAGACGGCTGAAAGTGACCACGAGTCCGACAAAGTCAGATTGACTGAGACTTCCGCCCTCGGGGTTGGTGAATATATGTAGATTACCGGTTTTCTACCCCTTCGTGGTATACCTCCCATGCCCAGTCCTATGTCCAGACCTCGAGGCTCGTGCAAAAGTAACGTAGCTCCTGTTCGCAGACCATAGTACGCCAAAGACTTGGAATCGTCGTCAAGGGCGTTGCCAGCATAGGTGAGGTCAACGTTGTCCGGCCCGAGACCCTCGCAACCGTAAAAATGGTCGTGAGCCACCTCCTGCTTGAGAACACTGACGAGTGCACTGGGTTTGAGAGCATAGGAGTGAATTTGGCCAATGCACGTTTTGACGGAGAGATACATGTCAGCGTTCGAGGTTTGAACAGTCCGATCAAACACTTCGACTGTCTTGATGAGATCCCATGTGGCAGAGATCCACTGAGGGTCCCAGTGAGGCATCGCCCAAACACGATTGGGCTGCCCAACGAGGCATCGGTGCGCGCCGCGCCCAGATTTTTTCCCACGGTGCCCAAGCCCGTCAGGGGCAAGCATATGTGTCCCAGTAGGGCCTTTGGGTCACTAATAATGTATGGTGAGAGGATCCAGGGGCACTAGTATGCATCCCACCTAGTCCTACTGTGATCTAGGCCATCGTGGACACGATGTATGTCCTTGGAAGCTGGGTATCACCATGTAGGATGGGCTTCAGAACAGATAGAAATTGTATTTATTCAGTATCAAATGGCTCCCTGGGGCCATTGGCCAGGTAGCCTGGCAAGTGCTGCTACAATTATATTAGACACTACACTTGCCTAGGAATACAGAAGCTACTGTATACTAGGTATGACCTTGGCTAATCATATTGAATTTCGCTACCCCATGTGTCCTCTAGAAGCTCCAAGCTAGTGTGACAGGTCACTATTTCTCATATATTGGTAGGATGGTCCTCCAGGACATTGCACTCCTGTCCCAAAGGCATTATCAAGCATGTGTTTATT